>OX244008.1:17200000-17800000 GCA_945859715.1 Apamea sordens | reverse complement strand
TCCTAAGCTTCAAGCTAAATGGGATGGACCGTACCGGATTGTGACAAAGATCAATGACGTAACCTACCGGATACAGAAAGGTGCAAGAGGTACTCCTAAGATCGTCCATTTGGATCGATTGGCGCGTTATTATGGAACCGATAATGCTCGGGACGAGCATGTCTTAGGAGGGGGCAGTGTTACGCGCCACAATTAATGCCTGATACATGGTGACATTAGTTACCACTGGCGCCATCTATTGTGGAGTGGAAGAACTAATAGTCACGCCATCCGTCAGCGCCATCTATTGACGAGTAGATATGTCAAAGCTAGAACTAACTAGAACTATCGACATCTGGTCAGTCGGGGCCGGTATGTACTCGAACATTCTAGATGTTTCTACGATAGAAGGTTCTGGAACTATCTGCGGCACTATATAAGGCCGGGATTAGCCGCGAGCAATCAGACTTGGTTTTGCGACACGAGTGAATACATCGAAAGCGATCTTCAAGTGCGACTTAAGAGCGATTGTGTTTTATAATTAGTGTGTTTTGAATTGTTGCTAGTGCTGATTAATTAAAGTGTAACTTTTGGGTGATTTTTATCGGCATTTTAATTGTCACGAACCCGAAGCTCGTAACATTACATTCGCAAAATATAATATTTTTGCGTAGCTATTGGAATCTTTTGCGACCTCTCTAAAGCGTTCGATTGCGTAAACCATGAAACACTTCTGATGAAACTCGAGCACTATGGGATTAGGAAAACAGCACTTGACTTGTTAAGATCATACCTGAAAGATAGAAAGGTTAAAGTCCAAGTAAATGGCGTAAACTCATTGGGGTCTGAAATGACAATGAGCGTTCCTCAAGGTTCGATATTGGGTCCATTCCTCTTTTTAGTTTATATTAATGATTTATCCCAATAACTTCAAAATCAACCGAAGATGGTGTTATTTGCAGATGACACATCATTGATCACAAAATAGACCGACGGTCACAAAATCTTGACGACGTGAATAACTCTATTATTCGGGTCCAAGATTGGTTTACGGTAAATAATTTAGTATTTAATGAAAAAAAACCAAATGCATTAGATTTAAATTACTAAATGTTAGAAGTAGCGAATGTGACATCATATTGAATGGCCAAAAACTAGAATTTGTTAATCAAACAGTTTTCCTAGGAATCACGCAAGACGAGAAATTACAATGGGGACCTCATATAACATCTATTGCGGGGCGGCTAAGCTCAGCCGCATATGCTGTTAGAAAGATAAGACAGTTAACAGATGAAGAAACCGCGCGTTTGGTCTATTTTAGTTACTTCCACAGTATTATGTCATATATATGGCATTTTACTGTGGGGTCGGGTTTTTTTTTTTTATTATTGACAATGGGCTCACTCTTGACCTCAATCCAGCCCAGAGGCAGGGATGAGATCTACGGTGGAACGAGCTTGCCCAGAAGAAGCTTATTCACTCTCGCCTTGAAGAGATTCGGGTTGTATGAACTCGGGAATGCAGACGCAGGCAGACGGTTCCACTCCTTAGCTGTGCGCATCAGAAAAGATGACGAGAAGCGCTTAGTGCGTATATATGGTATATTAACCAAATAGGGGTGGTATCCCGCAGTGCGTCCGGACTCTCGATGGTAGAAAGGTGAAGGCGGGATGAGCTCATGTAGCTCTTGAGCACACTCCCCGAATAGTACAGTCTGTAGAAGACTGACAGACAGGCGACACTTCGCCGGTGAGCCAAACTGTGAAGCTTTGCCTCCACCAGCTTTTTATCTCCAATGAGTCTCTTAGCTCTGCGCTCCACTGAGTCTAAAGTGGCTTTAGCTGAGCCATCCCATAGGTGACTGCAGTACTCCATACACGATCGGACTTGTGCTTTGTAAAGGATCAAAAGCTGTCCCGGTGTGAAATACCGCTTAACCTTGTTCAGGATGCCCAGCTTTTTGGCCGCCGTTTGTGCTTTAGACTCAATGTTTTCGCCGAAATTGAGATTTGCTGTCAATTTCATGCCAAGAAGCTCGAGATTGTCCGTCACAGATACAGCTGCACCCCGGAAAGTAGGAGCCAGATCAAAAGGGCTCCTTTTCGCGCTGAACAGACAAGCCTGTGTTTTGGTGGTGGTGTTGAAGCTGACCAGATTGTTGTCACCCCACTGGGAGACAAGACTTAAGGTCGCATTCATTCGGTCCACCAGGGCCCGTCTTAAGGAACTGACTTCTTCCCCTCCAGCCTTTGCGCTGGACAGATATCTCTCCACGACGGTGCTGTCATCTGCATACCCAACAATACCTGGTATCAGTAGGTCATTGATGTGCAGCAGGAAAAGAGTCGCAGAGAGAACAGACCCCTGAGGAACGCCAGCATCAATCGCCATGAGGTCAGAGGAGCTGCCGTCAATGACTACTCTGATTGACCGTTCACTCAGGAAATCAGATATCCAGCAACAAAAGCCAGTTGGGATTCCATAGGCTGGAAGCTTGCTCAGCAGACTTGCGTGCCAAACTCTGTCGAAGGCCTTCGAAATATCAAGAGACACGGCCAGAGCTTCGCCGTGTTTCTCGATGGCCTCGCCCCAGCAGTGTGTGACATACACCAGAAGATCCCCAGTGGAGCGCCCGCGGCGAAAGCCATATTGGCAGTCACTCAGGAGATCATTCTGCTCAAGATATGTCAGCAGCTTGCTGTTGAGAACCTTTTCCATTACTTTGGAGAGAATGGAGGTAATGGCGATCGGTCGGTAGTTGCAGGGATCGGCACGGCTACCCTTCTTGGGTACTGGTTGCACATTTGCAAGCTTCCAGCATTTGGAACGAAACTGGAACTGTCCCCGTTCCAGTTTTCAGAGAGAGGCGGTAGAGGCGAGTCAGTACAGGAGACAACTCAGGCGCACAACACCTCAGCACTCTCGCAGGAATGCCATCAGGCCCACTAGCCTTGCCCACATCCAGACACTGAAGCACCCTTCGAACCTCTTTGCTACGCACTGTGATCTCCGGCATGGGAGAATCACATCGAGGCAGGGTTGGAGGGCGCTTGGAGCGATTGTCTAGACGCGAGTTCTCCGCAAATAAAGAAGCAAATATATTTGCCTTTTCAGTAGCGGAGTGAGCCAGTGAAACATCAGGTTTCTGCATAGGAGGCAGCGTGGGACGGCAGAAGTTGGTTTCGACCGATTTGGACAAAGAAGGACCAGAACTGCTTACTACCCGAAGGGTAGGATGCAAGCTTGGTCCCTATGCGATTGACATGGTCGAAACGTGCCCTTCGGAGAATCTTTTTGCAAGACTTGGCAGCAGAGTTAAAGGCTCTCTTCTTAGCTCGAACCCTCCTAGTCCGGAGTCTAAGGTCGCGAGCTTGTACCCAGGCTTGGTAGGCAGACTCCTTTCGGGCATCAGCCCGAGCACAGTCCGCATTGTACCAAGGTCGGGCTTTGTGACCGAGCGGAATGTCGGAGAACGGGATAAAGTATTCCATTCCCTGCCGGATCACGTCAGCGAACGCATCCGCGGAGCTGGAGGGCTCATCAGAAGAGAAGCATACCCGCTGCCAAGGATAAGACGCAAAGAAGTGCCGCATCTCATCCCAGTCTGCCGACCCGTAACGCCATACTCGCCTCGTGCCTCTAGGGCTATCATCAGGAGGAGAGCAGATCGATACGGATTTCACCACTGCTGCTGACATTGAATCCATTTTTATTTTGCAAAAGAGAGCTGTCAGAGCCATTTACAATCTACGTCGCCGCGAATCTCTTAGGGAACTATTTAAAAGGGTTAATATTATGACGGTACCTTGCCAATTCATTTATGAAAATATTATGTATGTAAGAAAAAATCAACATCTTTTTAATAAAATAAGTGATAGACATAATTTTAGTACTAGAAATAAAGATAAATTAGATCAACCTTTTTTCAGGTTATCTAAAGTACATACATCTTTTATGGGGTACTGTGTTAAATGTTACAACAAAATACCTTGTGAAATATTGCAATTAAATGAAAGAAAATTTACCTGATATGAACACGCCTAATCTACTGTATGAATATGTCGAAATGAAAAACCTGAACCGCCAAAGGAGAAACTTCATTCGATTGGATGGCAATCTCCCGTTCCTAGAAGATTTTCCGCGCCTCACTGAGGACGAAATAATCTTACAGGTTCTGGGCACTTATCAGCAGAAACCAGTCATACGTCGCAAAACACTTAAAAAATGGTGTATACGTTTTAGAAATCAGCAGAGATGATGTGCTGAACGATCTCTCATGCTGAGATAGGAGCCTTTTGGCCTCGTATAGGACTTTGTTTTCTTTTTTATCCTTTTGTTAGTTTTTATACAATTTGTTTTATTTTTATTTTTAACTGTGTTTAGTTTAGTTTATGATCCTGTACGAGTCGCAATAAATACTTTTTCTTTCTTTCTTTCTTTCTCTTTCTCTCTGAATGCAATATATTAGTTAACAATGTGTGGTTGCTGCGAGTACGGATTCAGTCAAGGCACATATTTTACATATATTTTGATTGACAGAGACCAGGTTGGCAAATATTCAATAATTCATTGTTACTGTACCTGCCTGACAGGAAAAAGAACTATTGGTAATAATAATAATAAAGTTTATTCTTCAAAACCTGGTACCTTGGCTCATATAGTTTCGATACTACGGTACAGTCAACAGCAAAAGTAGATGATCAAAATCAGAAATTCAATACTAATGAATGGAGTTCGCGCCAGAACTGTGTGGCGTCGAAGTGATTCAAAAGTATGTGATTGTAAATTATACCAAACATTTACTACTAGTACAGCTGCCATATAGCTGCGAATTCCGTTCATTAGCATTGAATTTCTGATTTTGATCATCTACTTTTGCGGTTGACTGTACCTTGGTTTGGGGCGAGATGAGCCATTTATCGCCCCCGCACGTCATTTGCGTTAGTTTAGTTGGGGACTTTATTTTGATTTGATTGTTTTTTTTTTATTATTTTATACACATGCTTTTCATTTAAAAACCGTTCAAATAACATTTTTATTATTTAGTTATGTCCGACTGTTAATAGTTCAACTGTTATTAAAAGTTTCGTGTTTTATTTCATTTTGTTAAAACAATATTTTCAGGTAAACCCGGTGGATATGGCTAGGTTTATTTATATAATCACGATTCTGGCATTAGGTCCGAACAATTGGCACTAGTTGCAGTTCTGTTGTTGGTCTTACGCCCAGGTTTCATACTTTGCCCATCATTCTTTAAAACTTATATTAAAATTACACTTTGTAAGCAAGGATATTACAAATTAGAGGATTATATCCAAGATAAGAATGCTTGGAAACATGCTAATCCTGCTCCATAGGACAATCTCTAGAGTCTAGACAAAATCAAACTGGTTGCTAATGTAATTGTATAATTTATTGTTTTTTTTTCTCTTTGACATTGATTTTCATTCTGTAATTACTTAAAGTCACACCCGGACTTATTATCCTTATTTATTTATGAAAATAGTCTACTTTTGAAATGTTTGTAAATATGTGAGCACCATGTATCTATCACTAGTCAATTTATATGTCACGGTTTCATAAATTCATTTTAATTCTTTTACCTATTGTGGTATGGTAATTTTATTTTTAGGTGCATCGTCTTCACATATAATTATATATTTAATGTATGCAAAATATTGTAAGACATTATAAAAGAGTAACGGTGGAGTTTCTTGCCCATTCTTCTCCATACGAAAACTACCTTTTGGAAGGGGCGACTAGAATCAATTTTATTTTCATTTTGACGTTCAAAAGTGCCTTTTATGTGCCTATTTGAAATAAATGATTTGACTTTGACTTATTATTTGGGATAGCGGCCATCTTAAAATCCAGAATTAGGTACATTCTGGATTTTTACATACATCTTATTCGGTATCAATCAGCACTATACCATGAAAATCACAACCATGGCGAAAGATGGTCAAATTTTATTTATAACTAGCTTCTGCCCGCGGCTTCGCCCGCGTGGATGTCGGAAATTTACCCACGGGAACGTGCTAACAGGATAAAATGTATGTGCTTCCCCAGAATGCCATTTATGTCGCGGGCCCTTTGTGGCTAATTACAATAGAAAACCAATTGTCTCATTAGTGGTGATTAAGAGGGTACCTATATGATATCTTTACCTAAGTACCTACTAATTAAAAAAAAACTCAATAACAGAAAATTAAATACCTACCTACCTAAATAAACCTATTTCTGATGATAACTAATCTAAACTCAATAAATAAGCAAAATCCCTAAAAACTAATATCTATACGAATGACTAAACCTACCTAACAGTATTATAAAATAACCTACGGTCACTACGTACACTATCAAATATACTACCTATACTTTAAAATTAAAATCTATACCTACGACTTATATAAAAATAAACTTAAATAACTCTAAAAACTAAAAGGAATAAAAATGAACTCCACTGCGGGTGACCCAACCTACGACAAACTTAGTATTTGCGGTTGGTACAGTACAGACAGTGGTAATCGGGTATAGGGATCGAACCCCAAAATTAAGTTTGTTTTTTATTGTATATACTTTTCCGGGATAAAAAGTACCCAGTGTGGTGCCCAGGATATTAAAGAATAATTATACCAAGTTTCATCGTAATCGAACCGGTAGTTTTTGCGTGATGCCTGAACAAACAGACAGACAGACAGACAGACAGACAGACAAAAATTTTTTTAATCACATTTTTGGGTTCGGTGTCGGTCAAGTAACACCCCCTGCCATTTATTTTTTGGATATTTTCAATGTACAGAATTTTCACTTCTACAGATTTATTATAAGTATAGAATAGATATAGATATAGATTTCGGAGCCGGAAACCCAACCAGATTTTGAAAAGGCAGGGTCCAGAGAAGGACACTTGCGACAAGGATGGTATCATCAAGGTGGAGAAGAAGAACACGCGTGTGAAGACTAGCTGGACTTTGAGGGTCGAGAAGTTGGAGTCGCGTCACAACACGAACTTCAAGTCGTTCGTGGTGCGTGTTCCGACACATCATCTCGAGAAGTTCCTCAAGGAAGAGTTCTGGCCGAAGGGCGTAGTGTACCGCCGGTTTCGTGGCCGACTACATGACACCAGTCAGCGAAACACGACGCAGACACTTCGTGTGCGTTAGTTAGTTTTTTTATGTAATTATAATGTTGTATTTATAGTATTTTTAAGTTATATTAATATTGTATTGTATGTGTTTATATGAGCCTTGATGCCTGAAATAAATGGATAAATAAATAAATAATAGCCTCCAACAAAAAATTAAAATTCTGTGGAAGAAGTTAAACTTTAAGTAGTCGCAATCTTTAAAAAGGAAAGTAATTTCAGATCATTTACATTCGAAATCAGAAAATTACAGTTCTTATAATTTTATCCCAAGTTACAGAACGGCAGCATGGGACATAAGCAGTGCCTACTTCGTCCCACAACGCGCGTCCGCGAAAACGCCCGCGTTAACCCCCTGTTAGAAAGGCTGGCCTGTGCAAATTGGTCAAATCTAGATTTTGGCCAAGCCATATATTTTGACTAAGGTGTAGAGTTTGCGAAATTAGGCCTTGTATAGTTAGGGCGTGTAGAGTTAGAAGCTTGGCTCTACATGAGATCTGATTACTTTTTGACAAAGCGAGCTACATGGTCTCGTCTTGGCAATATTTAACATGAAATGTTTTTGTGGGATTTCATTTCTTTTTGTAAGTTGCTTATGATTTACTAAAAATCCTAAAATACATACATATCTTATTATTTATAACAAGGACCCCCTATATAAATTTTCAGACCTCTAGCATCAAAATTTACGGAAGTCTCATACAAACTTTCACCCCCTAGTTTAAGGGGTTGGGGGGGTAAAAGTTTCAAGTTTTAAGATTTTTTTGTTGTTCGTGTATTATTACTAGCTTATATACCAAATTTCAGCTTCCAAGGACTTCAGGAAGAACCTTAAAGAATATGGATGATCATCAGTGAGTCACTGAATCAGTAACGAAATCGGGGTATTTTAGATATCAATAAAATCTAAAGTATGAGAGCTATGCAATTGAAACTTTATAGGTTTAATAAGTCAACCACTGACATCATATCCCGAAAATTTTGTTTATCTGGTATAATCCAAAAGGTTCAAAAATACGACGAAGTGCTTCGAGAAAAGGTAGGTAGTGCCCTTGCGCTTCGCTTGGCTCGTCTTGGCGAGGGCACTCCCGTGCCCCCAGATTTCAGTTCAGCTTACGTGTTTGGTTGAGGAAAAACTAACTGACGAAACAGGGTTTGTAATGAAATGCCAATAATATCTCGACAGCAAAAGTGTCTTATTAGACACTTTTGCTGTCGAGATATTATTGGCATTTCTGGTATCTCGATAGCAAAAGTGTCTAATAAATTGGGCATCAGGGAAAAAAGATGAATTAAAAGAATACTTTAGTTGTTTACATTTCTCAAATGTCAAGGTCGCTCTTGTTCCGCTGTGTGTAGCGTGAGACGTGAGAAGGAAAATGGAAGTAATGAAGGAGATAGATCATCATTCTAGTTTCTAGTACCTAATACAGTTAAAAAAAAACACACGTTCAAATTACGTTTGCTAATTTTTCTTGTCTCTGTCGTCAAGTTGAGTTGTTGACGTCAGGAGAGCAGCGCGCCGCAGGTGGTCGCAAACAATGTGCAATTTCTGCCTCCTGATCGTTCTGATAGCCTGGTACTTATGACAGCTAGTCGCTTCTCATAACTGTTAGATATGTTCACGTGCCCCCATTTGGCACTGTTGATAACAATAGGACAAACGCCCGCTGATACCTACATCTCGTGAGTAGTGGGCGAACCATTAACACAAATTAACTGCCTTCACTTCATATTTTTGCACGTTGATATTATCTGGGATGTCACTATAGTGAGTGTGTTCACTTATTGTCTATTACTAGATACCTCATAATAGTAATTGTTCCCAGAACACAACCACTAGTGAGGCTGTCATAAGGTATAGCAAGGGGAGACCAGTAGACCACTCATTTAGGACACTCAAAGATAACAAGCTCTAATTGATTAATATCCGACACACCTTCTACTTTTCACAGAGGACAGATAGATTAAATTGTTATTTCACTCATAGATAGCTAATAACAGTTTGTGTGATGAATTGAATGATCATAACATGAAATGTTACGAAAACAAACATGTGAACCGCATCGCTGGGGAATTCTGCCGCGTGTAGTCGCGGCTAAAAATAATTGTATTGATTTGATGGAGCGTCGATGAGATGAGCTGTTGAGCTGTCAGTGGCTGTCAGCGGGACGGACGAGAGCAGCCGGCTGAGATATTGCACCGACCGTTGTTGCGGACGAGTGAGCTTAGAGGAAAAGGGAAACCATAGCCCTTAACTTGACAGCGATCAAACATCAAATACAACAAATAATTTAATAAATTCTCACTATTTTAAAGAATTTACGTTGATGGAAAAAATCGTGGGGATACCCGCAACAAACATTCAAAGACATGTCACATGTGATACTCACCGCCCCGCTCTGGGCCGCACTCACTACATCTCATAGACAAAACCACAAAAGTCTAATTAGGTATGTTAAATACGGAAGTTTTACAATAATTTAGAATCGGTGAGACGGAGACAGTGATCAAATAAATGTAGGTATGCTAAGATAATATCGACACAAAACTGTCTAATACTACTGTTTGTATGATCAACAAGTCGTTTGTATTTATTATCGGCGTGAGCTCATGTTACTTATTTGGAATGCTAAAATAATAAATTAAGTAACTTTGTAAAGTTTTAAGTATTTCTAGAATTATATAGGTACCTATAAATAATGAAGGAAGACAGCGTAGTCTACTGATTACAGAGTACCTACCAGTAGTAGTAGTAGCAGGAATCAGGATTTAACTTCTCTTCCACTGCAATTTGTAGGTGAAATTACAAATTGTTTCCCTATGGCATTATTAGCTCCAGCCACGTTTGTGGGAGCCCGAGGCACTCGTAGCTCTACTATTATGATCAGAAACGATCTTCATAAAACATGACTATATTCATTCATAGCCTCCGGTGATAGATTGCTGATAGCGGCTACTATACACGCACTTATTGCATAGTTGCACGATATTTTGACTCGTCTGGCTGGTCCAATAACCATAGATAGGAGCACAACAGAATGTCTTCTGATTATATGTCGCCATAACGATGTCATGGCAATTATTGCCCAGGATAGTTGCCAGAGATAGTGAAGTAAGTAATCAAGTTTAATTTCGAAAAATCTTTAGTTTTTAGGCAATATCACCCCTAATTGTATTTACCTACTTAGGTCACATCACTCAATATGATGACAACGATGTCGGTGTCGCAGTTAAGTCCTGGATGTTGTCGGCACCGCATCATCATTCGATGTCGGTGTCGCAGTTAAGTCCTGGATGTTGTCGGCACCGCATCATCATTTGATGTCGGTGTCGCAGGTAACTCCAAGATGTTGTCGGCACTGCATCATCATTTACCTACTTAGGTCACATCACTCAATATGATGACAACGATGTCGGTGTCGCAGTTAAGTCCTGGATGTTGTCGGCACCGCATCATCATTCGATGTCGGTGTCGCAGGTAACTCCTGGATGTTGTCGGCACCGCATCATCATTTGATGTCGGTGTCGCAGGTAACTCCTGGATGTTGTCGGCACCGCATCATCATTCGATGTCGGTGTCGCAGGTAACTCCTGGATGTTGTCGGCACCGCATCATCATTCGATGTCGGTGTCGCAGGTAACTCCTGGATGTTGTCGGCACCGCATCATCATTCGATGTCGGTGTCGCAGGTAACTCCTGGATGTTGTCGGCACCGCATCATCATTCGATGTCGGTGTCGCAGGTAACTCCTGGATGTTGTCGGCACCGCATCATCATTCGATGTCGGTGTCGCAGGTAACTCCTGGATGTTGTCGGCACCGCATCATCATTCGATGTCGGTGTCGCAGGTAACTCCTGGATGTTGTCGGCACCGCATCATCATTCGATGTCGGTGTCGCAGGTAACTCCTGGATGTTGTCGGCACCGCATCATCATTTGATGTCGGTGTCGCAGGTAACTCCTGGATGTTGTCGGCACCGCATCATCATTCGATGTCGGTGTCGCAGGTAACTCCTGGATGTTGTCGGCACCGCATCATCATTCGATGTCGGTGTCGCAGGTAACTCCTGGATGTTGTCGGCACCGCATCATCATTCGATGTCGGTGTCGCAGGTAACTCCTGGATGTTGTCGGCACCGCATCATCATTTGATGTCGGTGTCGCAGTTAAGTCCTGGATGTTGTCGGCACCGCATCATCATTCGATGTCGGTGTCGCAGGTAACTCCTGGATGTTGTCGGCACCGCATCATCATTCGATGTCGGTGTCGCAGGTAACTCCTGGATGTTGTCGGCACCGCATCATCATTCGATGTCGGTGTCGCAGGTAACTCCTGGATGTTGTCGGCACCGCATCATCATTCGATGTCGGTGTCGCAGGTAACTCCTGGATGTTGTCGGCACCGCATCATCATTCGATGTCGGTGTCGCAGGTAACTCCTGGATGTTGTCGGCACCGCATCATCATTCGATGTCGGTGTCGCAGGTAACTCCTGGATGTTGTCGGCACCGCATCATCATTCGATGTCGGTGTCGCAGGTAACTCCTGGATGTTGTCGGCACTGCATCATCATTTGATGTCGGTGTCGCAGGTAACTCCTGGATGTTGTCGGCACTGCATCATCATTCTCCTGCCCTCATCCCAATTTATTTGCGGTAGGCGCAACATGTCTTTTTCTTCCATATTTCTCAATTAGTCTATATCTTGTTAGGCAATCATCTTTCACACAGTCCATTCATAGTTTCTTTGGTCTGCCCATACTCGTATTGCCATCCACATTCAAACTCAAAAGAAGTTGTCGTAAACTCGTGACTGCATATTTAACTAATATTGCCCAGGATTTGAGCAATTTATGTTGCCCGTGTAGGAGCACCGTTACAACTCGTATATTAATTACGATGATGATTGATTCATGCGCTACGGGTAGTGCGCACAATGTACGTAGTTGTGTTATCTAAGAGTACCTAATCACAGGTTTTGCTGATCGAGTATTAGTGACGAAAATATCTTGGAAAATCGATAACACTCTTGAATGTAAGTTCACTTCGGTAACGAGATCATCGATTAGGAAACACTACAAGTGCTCTTTCTTTATAAGGCTCTGCTTTCTGTATTGGAAACAAGATGTATTTTTTTTTTAAATATACCAGTTTGGTTGATTTTAAATTCAAAATTATTAGTAAAGCAAAAAAAAAAAAATTATTTATTATTAATGAATTGATCATTTTCAATAGTCATAGCTCTTCTTCGTGACGTACACCATCACGATGTGCGTCTAAATGCGTCTGCACAGCTACGTCTGCTCAGATTCAGGGCAGCCTCGACTTTATCTAGCATCTATGTAGCCGTGAAACTAAATCAATACTATGCCGAGGATCAATTCGTTTATTGTTACTGGAGCGTGACGCCTGACTATTGGAACATAAAATAATAAAAATTCAAGAACATCGTTGTGGTGTGTATATATTTTTTATGACACCTACTTTCCTCTTTGCATGATCTGTTAAGCGGATGTTTGTTGTCTATGTTGTATTTACACGATGTGTTGATGTGTATACAGTGGCCTGCTCCAAGGGGCGGGGGCGGGCGGGGTGGCTTGCGGGCTCTAACCATGTACGAATGTCGGTTGAACCATAGTGTTAGTAATTACGTACTAGTTAAAGTAATGTAGTTCTTTTCTTAGGTGTGTTATTTGGACTTTCGAACATAATTGCAAAACACTCTTTCAAGGACACGCCCGATGATATTCGAATACTGTCGAGAAGGTGGTCGAAGTAATGGGAAAACCTTTGTAAATACTGTACAATCTATTTACGTAAATATACCGCATTTCCATCTAGCGTCCAAAATTGAACATGTAGGTATAGGTACCTATGTTAAGTATATGTTTTCCCAAAAGAAAAACTAGCTAGGTACCAACTTAAATAGGAAATAAGAAAAAATCTATTGAAATTTCATATAGGATGGAGTCCTGCGCTCAATAATGTATCGTGATCGTTAGGTATTCCTGTCAGTGAGGTGTATCACTATTATTATACCATAGAAATGTATAACAACAGGAGAAGTGGCAAGGGGGCGTGTCTGTGTCGTCGCGGTATGTTAAAAATGACCATGTTCTAGTCAAATGTCCGTCTCCGCAAACTATAGCGAGGCGGCCAAGCTGGGCAAGGAAGAGCCTAGCGCGCGCGAGGGTGCCGAGCTCGCCTTCTGGTTCACGGGGCTCACGGCCGCCTACCTCGTGTGGGGCTGCTGCAGGAGAAGATCATGACGCAGGTTAGCCCCTGTGCAGTCTTTCGGATTGTGCTTATTAGTAGGATTTTGTGTCTCTCGACCATAGAAATGTAAAAAACAGGAGAAGTGGCAAGGGGACGTGTCTGTGTCGTCGCAGCATGCCTTTTACTACGGGACCAAACCTGAAATCGTGAAAAAAAAAATCAGTTGATCCATAGATTTATGTTTGCATAACTCGACATAATGTACTTATGGATCAACCTGATATTTTTTTCACAATTTTAGGGTTGGTCCAGTAGGCGTAGAGCTGACCATGAAGTACCTGGGACTCGTCCTCGACAGCCGGTGGAACTTCGTGGAGCACTTCCGACGCTTGGCTCCCAAACTGGAGCGGGCCGGGGCTGCCTTGAGGCGGCTCCTGCCCAATCTAGGGGGACCAAACGCCTCCTACCGGAGGCTCTATGCGGGGGTCGTGCGGTCCATGGCCCTTTAAGGGGCGCCGGTGTGGGCGCGTTCCCTAAGGCGGCGACCAGCCCGCCGGTTGAATGCGTCCCAAAGGGTCATGGCTGTCCGGCTGATCCGAGGATACCGCTCGGTCTCCGCTGAGGCAGCGAGTCTCCTTGCCGGATTGCCGCCATGCGATCTGGAGGCCAAAGTCCTCATCCACATATGGGAGTGACGAGAGGAGGCAAAACGCCGGGGCGTAACTCCGCTGTCGCGAGAAATCACGGTACAGCGGACCGAGCTCCGTCGGGATCTCATAGCGGCATGGAGAGTGCGATTGTCGCAACCCAGTGCTGGGCACGTCACAATAGCGGCGATAAGTCCCCTCTTTGAGGAGTGGCTAGAGAGGCGCCACGGCGCCCTCACCTTCCGCCTGACGCAGGTCCTCACCGGACACGGTTGTTTCGGGAGGTTCCTGTTCAGGATAAGGCGGGAGGAAGCGCCAGGGTGTCACCACTGTGTGGATCGCCCGGAGGACACGGTGGAGCATACGGTGGAGGTCTGCCCGGCTTGGGCGGGGCACCGCCGTGTCCTCGTGGCGGCGATTAGCGGCGGCGATCTCTCGCGTCCCTCCCTGGTCCAGGCCATGATACGGAGCGAGAGTGAATGGGAGGCCGTTATCTCCTTCTGCGAAGTAGTAATGCTCGCGAAGGAGGAGGCGGAGCGCGTGAGGGAGAGGCAATCTCTACGCCCTCACGCCCCTTGCCGCCACAGAGACGTCCTGGACGGGAGTCAACAGCCGACTCCCACCGTAGGCGCGGGCTTACGGGCGGCGAGCAATAGGCAGCTCGCCGCCCGGTAAGAACCAGGCCCGGGTCGACGGCGCGTTTTGTTCCACGCGCGCCTCAAAGAGATGTCAGCAGGAACTGACGGGGTCCGCCAGGGCCGATGCCGCCAGGGCTGCGGGTTGTTCGAAAGAGATACCGTTGCCCCTGGCACAGGCAACTGAAGGAACACGGGTGACGGGTGGTTTTTAGTCAGTAAAAGTCTGACACGCCCTTCCGCTCAGCCCAGAGCGGGAGAGGTCATTTGATGATTTCCCAACCAAAAAAAAAAGGGTTGGTCCAGTGTAGTAAAAGAGAAAAAAATGACCCCTTTTAAGGAATAAAATAATCAAAATTTAACGATGTATAGTTAATTTTACAATTTGTCAACTGTTTTGGCCCGGTTGGAAGACCTAAAAAGATGACGTTTAAATCCGGTTGGAAGACCCTTGAGAAGATGTAAAATAATGTTTAAATTTATTTATTTACGTTCATTTTTGTTGTTTTTTATTTATTGGTTTATAATATCTGATTTATGACGTGCAAGTGTGTATTGCGCGTCTTTATATCTATTGCTTTTTCTGAACTACATGTGTAGTAGTGGCGCAGCAGTGGGATCGTCGTAGCGACATGGAGTTCTGATACATTTTCAACTACCGGGGCATATCTCCTTTATTCCTATATCTATGATTATTACAGTGTATTCACCAGAGATATTTTGTTTCAATGAAATGATGTGGAGTTAATAAATCCACAGTCCACAGTCCTGATCCTTGGTCAGACGATGCTAGTGTAGGCTTGTATAAAGCGGTCACATACATGAACCCTGTTTATGTAGGGTAGCGGGCTCGTCCGAAAGGGTTACCTCTGCCCTGGAACATAAAGGGCTAAGGAAGGAACACGGGTGGGTTTTAGTCAGTAAGATACTAACACTACTTTTGATACGCCTTGTAGTTTAAACTATTAGGTGAGACAACGGGTCAGCCGCATATGTTGAATGTTGTACATCAAAATATGCAGGGTCTGTCCGGCAAAGAGCTAGAATTAAGTTTATTTATGGAGTTCTATGATGTTCAGGTGTTATGTTTGACTGAACACTGGTTGAAGGAACATGAAGTAGTGTTTATTAATGATGAAAACTTTACCGTACAGAGTGCATTTGTAAGAAAAAGTGCTATTCGCGGTGGCTCTTTAGTTCTTGTTTCAAACAAGTTAAAATGTAAACAACGTTTAGATTTAGTTAATCTTTCAATCGAGCGCACCATAGAGTTGTCTTGTGTTGAACTTGAGCGATATGTTATAATTTGCGTTTATCGACCCCCCTCTGGGGATTTTGTTAGTTTCGAATCGGTAATGGAAGATTCTCTCAATAGGTTGAAATCAAGTAACAAAAGCATTATATTATGTGGAGACTTCAATATTAATATTTTAGATGTTACTCCATTAAGTATTAGACTTCTCAATCTTTTTAGGTCTTATAATTTAATTAACTTGTTTTTTGAACCTACTAGGATCACAGCATCTTCGTCAACTTGTCTTGATAATGTATTTAGTGATTGTGATGCCAAACATAAATTAGTGTTAACTGATTTAACGTCCGACCACTGTGGTTTATTAGCTAGCTTCCCCATGCCAGTACATAAAAAATAAAAAACCGCATAAACTTGAATGCAGGCCTTATACAGCCAGTCGTTGCAAAATGTTTAAAAATAATATAGCTCATAGAATTACACCATCTATAGTAGAATACGAGAATCCCAATGAAATTTATGGTGCCCTTTTTGATGTTGTCCAAAAAGAGTACCAATCCACTTTTAAGACCAAAACTATTAACGTTAATGGTTCCTCTGTTGGCTTTAATCAATGGGCTACTCCGGGAATTTATAAAAGTAGAGCGAGACTATACGAGTTATATGGTTTGAAAAAATACAGGTTTGATACTCCTTTCCTAGAGTATGTCAAAAATTATTCAAAATTATTCAAAAAGATTAGTGCTTTTGCTAAATCAAAATTTTTAGGCGATACAATTAAAAATTCTAATAATAAAGTAAAAACCACTTGGAAAATTATTAACAATGAAACGGGTAAATCTGTTAAACAAGAAAAACAACTTGAGATTATGGTCGACAACAAATTAGTTAATAATGCAGCTGATGTAGCCGAGGCATTTAATGAGTTTTTTGCCAACATACCGATAACTACGACTCGCTCCTTAAATTCGTCCCCGTCTAAAGCTGAAGACCTTTTGCATAGTAGTGTACCTAAATGTAGTCCTTTATTTAGTTTCGAACATGTAACCCCGCGTGATGTAGTTAATATTTTTAATACACTTAAGTCTAAAAACACCGGTGATTATTGGGGCATCTCCATTAAACTTTTAAGTAATATAATAGACATCGTAGCCCCCTATCTAGCTGTTACTTTTAATAAATGTATTGATTTAGGAACTTTTCCTGACCTCATGAAGAGTAGCAAAGTCATACCATTATTTAAATCAGGTAATAAGAATGACGTTGGCAATTTCAGGCCTATTTCTATTTTACCTGCGTTTAGCAAAATATTTGAAAAGTTAATACTCAAGCAGTTGCTAAGACATTTTAATTTAAACAGCCTCCTCCATAATGAGCAATATGGCTTTACAAAGGGTCGTTCAACTACAGACGCGGGTGTTGCTCTGCTGAGACACATATTTGACGCATGGGAGAAATCACAAAATGCTATTGGAGTTTTCTGTGATCTCTCCAAAGCCTTTGATTGCGTGCACCATGACACGCTTTTGCGTAAGTTACGTCATTACGGTGTCCGAAACGTGGCTCTCAACGTAATAATTTCTTATTTACATAATAGGGTCCAATGTGTAGATGTTAATGGCGCGAAATCTTCCGGGCTACCAGTTCAGTTAGGTGTTCCGCAAGGCTCAATACTGGGTCCATTTTTGTTCTTAGTATATATCAATGATTTACCATTCCATTTGAAGGGCATCTGTGACGTTGTACTGTTTGCAGATGATACCTCTCTAATTTTTAAAGTAGACAGGAATAGACAAGATTTTGACGACGTAAACAGTGCACTCTCAATAGTTACAGATTGGTTTACGTCAAATAACCTAGTTCTCAATGCCAAGAAAACGAAATGTGTAAAGTTTGCCTTACCGAATGTCAGAAATCTAGGACCCAACATCGTCTTAAATAAAGAGGTGCTTGAAACAGTAGGCTCGGCAATTTTTCTAGGACTAACAGTAGATGCCAAACTTCAGTGGGGACCTCATATATCAAGTCTAGCAGGAAGGCTCAGTTCGGCTGCCTACGCCGTCAGGAAAGTAAGACAATACACTGACGTTGATACAGCTCGTTTAGTCTATTTTAGTTATTTTCACAGTGTTATGTCCTACGGTATTCTGCTGTGGGGCAAAGCCGCTGATATACAAAATATATTTGTCCTTCAAAAACGAGCTGTTCGAGCAATTTACCAGCTAGGTGCCAGAGTTTCTCTAAGAGATTTTTTTAAAGATATTGGTATTCTCACGGTTGCATCACAATTCATCTTCGCCAACATTTTATATATTAGGCAAAATTTGCACTTGTACACTAAAAACAGTGATATTCACAGTGTTAACACTAGAAATAAGGACAAACTACGTGCCCCCTTTCACCGGCTTCATAAGGTTCATAACTCATTTGTTGGGCTTGGTATAACCTTTTATAACAAGATACCCTCTTCTTTGCTAGACTTGCCTTTCAATGCGTTTAAAGCTCAAGTAAAATCTAACCTTTGCTCAAAGGCTTACTATTCCATCAACGACTACTTACACGATAAGAATAGTTGGTCGCCCTAATTAACTCAAGACAATGTTCATGTTCTTTCTCCAGAATCAGCTTACTGACAGGTTATTGTTATTAGTATTAACTTATTTATTTATTTTACTTCAATGGTCCTAGTTTTTCATCTGTGACTCAAGTGACAGCTATGTGACCAGAACCCAGCTATGCATAAATATGTAAGCTGTCACGCCCTTTATGCCTGGAGGCTTTTATTTAGGTAGTAAGTTTTTATTTCCATTTGAATGAATTATTTTTCAGCTTGAGTACGTATAGTTTTTATTATATTTGTTGGTATATTGGCGTGGCTAGCTGACATATTTTATGGCAAATAATTTAAGTTTCTTGTAATGTTAATGACTGAACATAGGTTCCTAGTATTGTATACATGCACTATATTCTAACTGAACAGACAGCTGTGCTGCTGGGAAGTTTGTTCCGCCACTTCTTCTTCCCAGCGATAGCACTAGGAAGTGGTGAAGGGCGGGCGTTTTTGGGGGACTGTCTTTTGTAATTTTGACGTTCGAAAAGTGCTGACTCTCGGCCTAATTTGAATAAATGACTTTTGATTTTGATTTTTGATTTAAGAGTCTGACACTCCCTTCCGCTCCACCCAGAGCGGGAGGGGGGGTCATTTGATGATTTCCCATCCTCAAAAAAAAAACCCCTGTTTATGTATGTGCTATATGCAGCTCAAAGCGTCGTCTCTACGAGTCTTACCTGTGGCTGTCGGCCTGTCTGTCTCTTTCTAAGCCTCGATGCGCCATGCTCGATGTGCTGTGGGGAAGGACAAAACAAAGGAAGTAGAATGTTACCTTCTGGTAGAGGAAGGGCCGCGTGAGCGCGAGGTACCGCTCCAGCGCCATGGTGACGGCGATGCACACCGAACCGATCCCGAACACGCGCAGCACGACGCGTGTGGCGCAGTATGCGCGCGTCGTGCCCACGCCCGTCACGTGCTCGCCCACCAGCATCGCGCACATCATGCCCACCTGCCGCACAGACAAAAGTCAGACTAATCGTTGAATCATTTTGCACCAAATTCAAATTCAAAAACGTAAGCGTTCCGGGGTAATCAGGTGAGCATTGTGGCGAGAAGGCTCACCACGTAAACCTCAACAAAGCACCTTCACTCGTATATCTCTGGATTTTGATATTTGGCATAGCGTTATGCTGCAGATATCGAGTAATACGGGTAATACGATACCCCTTGGTAAGACTGGTTGGCAGACTTTCGGGCTTCTGACTACCCGTAACGACTGTCAAAGATCCACGAATGACAGCCGGGACCAACGGCTTAACGTGCTTTCCGAGGCACGGAGGGGTCTCGGTATGTAAAGATGGTCACCCATCCACAGACCAACCGCGGCAAGCGTAGCTTAACCTGACCGATCGACCTGTGCGGCTGTTATTATTTAGCCACGGGCCCCTCCTATGAAAACATCATGTACGTAAGAAAAATTTTAAATCTTTTCAATAAAATAGGTGAAAGACACAACTATAGGACTAGAAATAGGGACCAATTGGTTCAAACGGGTTTCAGACTGGCTAAAGTAGACTCATCCTTCATGGGGTACTGTTTAAAATGTTACAATCAAATTCCTCCCCACATACTCCAACTGAATGAAACAAAATTTAAATCTTGTATTAAACGCACACTATGTAGCCAAGCTTATTATAGGTTAGGGGATTACATCGCTGACAAAAATGCTTGGCTCGATGCTGGTCCTGCTCCACAGAGGCGCATAAACTAATTAGCATTCGGAAACATTGTTGGAGCTGCTCAACCTTGGAAAAAAAACTTGAGAGGTGTCAAGGGACACCCGGATGGAACGAAGTTCCTTTCGATTAATTAGTGAAGGAATTGTAATAAAATTTTATTTTTTTTAAGTTATAATAATATTTTTTTTATCATCTATCTATACTTATAATAAATCTGTAGAAGTGAAAATTCTGTACATTGAAAATATCAAAAAAATAAATGGCAGGGGGTGTTACTAGACCGACACCGAACCCAAAAATGTGATTAAAAAAATTTTTGTCTGTCTGTCTGTCGGTCTGTCTGTCTGTCTGTCTGTCTGTTTGTTCAGGCATCACGCAAAAACTACCGGTTCGATTACGATGAAACTTGGTATAATTACTAGGGCTGATTGATAAGTTTCCGAAACGACGAACTTAAAAAAAAGATACGCAAGAAAAAAATATTACATAATATTCTAGCATCTTTTCGAAAATAGAACTCCAAATTTGAATTTAATCGAACGGATGGAATTTGTATGAGAGGACCTAGAACTTTCCCTGTCGTGAATTTTCATGTGCGGTGATAAAGTTTTACGTTTTAAAAGTGAAAACACCAACCAATGATATTCTAGTAAACAGATATGTTATACACTTACAAAACAACAGAAAAAAGTGTTCCGCGCCGAGAGGCAGCACACATACACACTTTTCATTCATTTTAAATTTCACTACAAGTAAAAAGGATAGAAAAAGGATAGCTCGATAAAACCAATAAGAAAAAAAGTGACAGCTAGATGTTGTCAATTGCACGTGAATGTAAACAAACATTATTCGGGCCACCAATCACCGTACGTTGGCATCATAGACTAACAAATTAACTACGCAGAAAGTACAAACCGCGTGTACAGAATTTGCAGTCGGGATTTGTGCCTATGCAACGAATAAACACTATTAAAAGGTAGGTAGGTGAAAAATAAAATACGTTTTAAGAAGAAAGAAATATATATATTGTAAACAAAATCATACACCTTCGAAAAGATTTAATTTATTTCTTTTCTGTCTCTTAGAGAGCTTTTTATTTCGTGAGCGGAATGGAGGCGAACTGTTGTATACTTATCAATTATGGTTTTTTTGTTTATATTATAATTTAAATATATCAAACAAAATTATAAAGAAAAGTTATTAAAAGGGAAACTAGAACTCTGCTGTAAAGATGACTTTACTGCCTAATATTCGCATCTGTACTTTTATTCTATGTCCGGAGTGCACGCATCCTTGTCGTTCTTACGACAAAAAATATATTTTCCATCTTTCTTTTTTCTAACCTCCAAATATCAGAATATTAGGAAAATAATTGAAATATATTAATAAATCGAAGTATATTGTGTACTTCTGTGTGGTATGAGATCCCTTGTGTTTTATTAACTTTGGTAACATAATTGGTACACTTTTTATATACACAAGATAACATTTTGGATGATAATTACGTAGTAGCGCGCACCGTCTATCTCGTAGACGTGCGTGACACAGACTAAAGGCAATACGTCCCAATTAGGACGTTTTCTAGTCTTCACGATTTGCGCGCTCATAACATATCTGTTTACTAGAATATCATTGACACCAACCCAGATTAAAGTCAAGCTAGACAGTGTTTTAGGTAATTCTGCTCCTGCATTGAGTACAATTACACCTGAGTAACTGATTTTAAACGTGGAAGACAGAGCTGCGAAGACTTCCCCAGGTCTGGCCGTCCAAATGAAGTCACGAATCCGGACATGACCAAAAATAATCACAAAATTATACTGAACGATCGGCGGTTAAAGTTAGGAGAGATAGCAGAGATGGTGAACATTTCATCTGAACGCGTTTTTAATATTTTACACCAACATTTGGAAATGAAAAAGCTTTGCGCGCGATGGGTGCCGCGTTTGCTCACTGTCGACCAAAAGCAACGTCGTGTGGACGATTCATCGGAATGTTTGGCGCTGTTTAAGCGAGATCCTAACGAGTTTTTGCGGCGTTATGTTACAGTAGATGAAACCTGGATACATCATTATACTCCTGAAACAAAAAAACAATCTAAGCAGTGGACTGAGAGCGGAAAACCTGCGTCGAAGAAAGCAAAAACGGTTTTGTCGGCCGGAAAAGTGATGGAGACTGTTTTTTGGGATGCTCGAGGGATTATTTTAGTGGATTATCTGCAAAAAGGAAAAACAATAAATGGAGAACACTATGCAAGCTTGCTGCAAAAATTAAGTGACGAAATCCGAAAGAAACGACCTTATTTGGCCAATAAAAAAATGTTGTTCCACCATGACAACGCGCCTGTATACACGTCAATGGTTGCAGTCGCCAAACTCCATGAATTGCGGTTCGAA
This sequence comes from Apamea sordens, assembly GCA_945859715.1. Taxonomy (NCBI): domain Eukaryota; kingdom Metazoa; phylum Arthropoda; class Insecta; order Lepidoptera; family Noctuidae; genus Apamea; species Apamea sordens. The sequence continues at coordinate 17,777,436 of OX244008.1, read as the reverse complement.
TTGCTACCGCATTCACCCTATTCCCCAGATCTGGCCCCGTGCGACTTCCACTTATTCCCAAACCTGAAGAAATGGTTAGGTGGCCAGAGATTTTCATCAAATGATGAAGTCATTATTGCCGTAGACGAGTATTTTGAGGGGTTGGAGAAAACATTTTTTCAAACTGGTGTATCGGCATTGGAGAAGCGATGGACTAAATGCATCGAGGTAGAAGGAAACTACGTTGAGAAATAAATTTATTTTAAATAGATTTTTAAAGTTTTTCTTTGTCGTTTCGGAAACTTATCAATCAGCCCTCGTATTCTTTAATATCCTGGGCACCACACTGGGTACTTTTTATGCCGGAAAAGTATATACAATAAAAAACAAACTTAATTTTGCGGTTCGATCCCTAGACCCGATTACTGTTCCAACCGCAAATAATAAGTTTGTCGTAGGTTACGTCACCCGCAATGTACAGCTATCTATACTTATAATAAATCTGTAGAAGTGAAAATTCTGTACATTGAAAATATCAAAAAAATAAATGGCAGGGGGTGTTACTAGACCGACACCGAACCCAAAAATGTGATTAAAAAAATTTTTGTCTGTCTGTCTGTCTGTCGGTCTGTCTGTCTGTCTGTCTGTCTGTCTGTCTGTCTGTTTGTTCAGGCATCACGCAAAAACTACCGGTTCGATTACGATGAAACTTGGTATAATTATTCTTTAATATCCTGGGCACCACACTGGGTACTTTTTATCCCGGAAAAGTATATACAATAAAAAACAAACTTAATTTTGCGGTTCGATCCCTAGACCCATTACTGTGTCAACCGCAAATAATAAGTTTGTCGTAGGTTACGTCACCCGCAGTGGAGTTTATTTTTATTCCTTTTAGTTTTTAGAGTTACCTATTTAGGTTTATTTTCATATAAGTCGTAGGTATAGATTTTAATTTTAAAGTATAGGTAACATATTTGATAGTGTACGTAGTGACCGTAGGTTATTTTATAATACTGTTAGGTAGGATTAGTCATTCGTATAGATATTAGTTTTTAGGGATTTTGCTTATTTATTGAGTTTAGATTAGTTATCATCAGAAATAGGTTTATAAAGGTAGGTATTTAATTTTCTGTTATTGAGTTTTTTTTTTTAAATTAGGTAGGTACTTAGGTAAAGATATCATATAGGTACCCTCTTAATCACCACTAATGAGACACAATTGGTTTTCTATTGTTATTAGCCACAAAGGGCCCGCGAGATAGATGGCATTCTAGGGAAGCACATACATTTTATCCTGTTAGCACGTTCCCGTGGGATAATTTCCGACATCCACGCGGGCGAAGCCGCGGGCAGAAGCTAGTTAATAATAAGTATGTAAAGTTGTCGAAAATTTACCACTAACGGGACAAAAAGGGGTAATTCCGGTTTTAAGGGGAGGATTTGAACTTGAAACTGTATGTTACATTTTCACGCCTAAACCACTGAACTTCTGATTTGGCATAGAGATAGATGGCATCCAGGGGAAGCACATACATTTTATCCTGTTAGCACGTTCCCGTGGGATAATTCCCGACATCCACGCGGGCGAAGCCGCGGGCAGAAGCTAGTTAACAAATAAAAAAACACAGACAAAAAACTGGCTTGCTTTCTATAAGAGAGAGAGAGAGAGAGACAGACAGAGAAACACGCGCACGCCGCACGGCTTACAACTATAGCAAAAAGTGTCGTTCCAACTTTTGGTCTTAATTTTTTCCGTCTAGCCCCCTTTCGCAACGCGCGATAAGCAACTTCGTTCAACAAAAGTTGGAACGACACTTTTTGCTATAGTTGTAAGCCGTGTGGCGTGCGCGTGTTTCTCTGTCTGTCTCTCTCTCTCTCTTATAGAAAGCAAGCCAGTTATACTTCGTTCCATCCGGGTGTCCCTTGACACCTCTCAATTTTTTTAATTTCTGAATTGTTTTTGTTTTCTATAACGGACGCTTTTAACGTGCACGTATTTCTACATCGTTCTCACATGGTTAATTTCAACAAGAATGATGTACATAATCAAATATTTTGTAACAATTTTATGATTTAAAAGAGTTCTTCTCCATAGGTACCTACGCTTTGCTAGCTTCATCTTTCTGACTGACCGACCCTTTGACAATTCAAAAGTGCCTGTAATTGGTTTAGTTGAATTAAATGATTTGAGTTTGAGTTACGACTATATCTTGACTATTTATGTGGCATCATACCTATTAATGACGCAGCGCAGCAACTAAAAGTAACAGAACAGATCTACATACATATATACAGGATGACAGGGAAACTCACAGGAAAAATGACAGGGAAATGACCTTTAGTATAACCTATTTCAAGGAAAACGTCGAGTTTCCCTGTCACCCTGTATATAGGTATTGATCCCATAAATAGAGATAATCTAGAAAATACTGTTAGCTAGTGTACAACGAGTGCGACTGGACTCTGGTTGTACGGGTGCTATGGTGGGAGGAGAGTCGTCGTAATGATAACACTTTATGTCGCAAGTCCGATACGGTTAGCTAACTGGTTGCTTCAGCACAAATAGTTATGGCTATAGTGATAAAATGCTCCTTGTGTAGGTACTTAATTTACTGTTAATAAGTTAACTCCGACAGTTCCCGCGGTTACTAGTTCTGCGACTAGATTTAGTAATCAAGTGAAAATTAATGAAGCAAACGCATTTAAGAATATTCTAACCGAAAGTATAAAAAGTAGCTACAGGTCAGCAATAAGCCAAGTTACGACGACGCGTGTTTAAAATTTTAAAATTGATAATCATCTCTCTCTAAAGTACCTAATCCTAATCGCAGGCTGCACCTGTGCGGAATTTCAATGATATTATTATCAAACGTAGTAGAGCGCGAACGGAATGCAAGACATCAAGTGGAGGGACAAGAAAGTGCCTCACGAGCACAACTCACAGGGGTCGTGTTGTCCGAGGAAGGGAGCACAGACGCACAGACAGGAATGATGGCCGACGACGGCTAACAAGGACACGACCACCTCAACAATGCTGTCTGCCGCTACATACCGAGAGAGTGACATATGAGCTCTTTACTGGTTCGCACTACTCAGATAATGTCATGACTACAATCATTCCAACACTTTTTTAATAATTTAATTCATCATTGTTAATGGTCGTACCTGTGTCTTCATCAATGGAAGCTGATCAATAAGTGAAATGATCTAAAATTTCAATTGACGATTGATTTATCTTTTTCTACCAGCGGCGGTGTACCAAACATATCGCTAAACAGGGTGTAAATAAAATAACGCACATCAACGTTGGAATCTTTTACGATTTTGTTTTGTGCTCCAGCTATAGGGGTCAGGAGCTCGACAGCTCTAAGATATAAATAAAACATTAAGTATCACGATGTCAACAATCTCAATGTTTGTGGTTTATTGGTTTATCGATTACAAATGACTGGCACGTCTAGGACTTTCTCTGAGATTTTGGCTTCAAAAGTTCGCCAGGACTGGCTCTTGGGCAATTTAATCCAGCAAAAACTTTTATTTTGTAATTGGCCACCTGGCGTATTATCAAAGGTCCCTCGAAAGGTAATTTTATTGTGGCACATGGAATTTTAGAAAAGTTCGGCTCTGTCACTCATAAATACTTTGATGACATTGACATTTGATGACAGTCCCTCCGTCAAGAAGTTGGTGGTGTGACTGTGTCTCCCCTCATCGCACTATGAGACTAAGCCGTGACCATAATCCGGTCGGCAGGATATTATTATTGTTATCGTAGACCTCATACGTCGCTTTCTTCCAGGAAAGAACGAGGTCTCTTGAATTTATTTAATAAAAATAGTAGTGCCGTGTCACTCACCAACGCCACAAGATCGTTAGCTGCCAGTGACGTCAGCAGCAGCAGATGCTTCCTGTTCCGCACCCTCCGCTCTCCCCTCCGCAACGCGATGATGGCGCACGCGTTGCCGACGATGCCGATGGTGTACACCACCTTCACCAGCAGCACAAACATCTTGCCCATCGGCCGAGCTGGCACCATAGGGGCCGTGCTGTTGCTCATACCGCTCCAGTTGGTTGCAATGCTCTCATTGAACAAGTCCGCCATATCGTCGGTTGTGGTGAACATATCTGACGCGTTTGCCGTCATATTGAACATATTATAATACTCGGAAGACCCTGCCATTTCTATGCCTTATGTTTTACGGATGATTAGAATATTGTAATATTGTTCTGTATCGTTTCGGTCGTGGGGATGCCTTCGTAGTTGGTAGTCGGTATGCTCGTGAATGTTTTAAGATACATCGCACTCTCGTGTCTACGTTCTCTCTGTGAACAATTAGAGGAGTTTGATTTAATTAAAATAGTCTTGTAAAGTTAGAAAATACGGCTGCCCTAGGAAACAGGAAGTATCCTCTTGATGACAGCAAGAAAGAAAAACGTCTCTGTTTGGTGTGGCTATTGACTGTAGGTATGCATTTTCCGTGTGTCGATATTCAGTCCGAAGTAATAAGGGCCAGCATTTATGCTATAAGGGACAACCCCCAAACTACTCTGTAATATTTTCTGTTTAAACCGCAATATTGTTTAGTAAGCAATATATAAAGAAAAGAAAAATTTAAAAGAAAAGGGGGAAATCCCTTGTTTTTCACTTAGTCACCTTTATTTATCTATAATAATAAGTAATAATAAAGCTAAAGAGTTTGTTTGTTTGAACGCACTAATCTCTGGAACTACCGATCGGATTACCCGGAAAATGATTTTGCATTTGATAGCCCAGTTCTTGAGGAAGGATATAGACTATTTATTTAACATCTTAGGAGTCAAGCAAAAAGAAAAAGTCAGGAAGCGAAAACGAAGTATAAGCGCAGGCAGGTGAGGCGATTATATGCACATCAAGCTACCCGAATCTGTCAAATTTTCCCAATCAACTTTGAACCTAATGCTTTAGTGATAAAACTGAAAATCGATTAAAGAGATTTGACAGATTGTATTAGGTTGATGTGCTGGCGTCTGTACCTATATCAAAATATATCGGAGAAACAAGAAATTTCGAGGGTAAAATCGAAAAAAAATTTCGCGGGCAGAAGCTAGTACTTATATTCATCTGTGCCCCGTGGCACTATTCAGTAATCTGAGCCCGTGGTCCCTTCCGTAGTCCCTGGAAGGGACCACGGGGATTTTCTTTCCCCGTGCGCCCTCCGAGAAATATAATGCTGCCGAATTAAAATGGTCGTTTCTGCCGTAGTCCGTGGAAGGGACCACGGGGATTATCTTTACCCGTGGTCCCTCCGAGAAATACAATGCTGCCGAATTAAAGTTGTACCAAGGTCAAGTCATAATACAGTCAAAGGTTTTATTCATACTACAGAGGCAGGCGTTCCTGCTTCGTTGGTGTCCACGTTATCTATGTGATATGATAAGCAGAGTGGTGAATAAGTATCTACATGCGGCAGCCTGAGAAGATGTAGCACGTGTCCGCTGAATTCTTCCTCCCACTGCTGCGCACTTCACTTGAGTCTTTGTATGTCACACGCGTGTGTCGGCCAACATGGGTAATAGAGAATTTTAGATATATTAGCGGCAGTGGCGTAGCTTCTAGGTAACCAAGGGCCCTGGGGCAAATAAAAAAATGGGGCCCCACTGCTATAATATGTATAATACCAAAACATGCTTCAATGAAAAAATAACCAGTTGGGAATCAAATGCAAGTCCTCGCGGTGTGGCTCAGATCCTTCTCAACTACGACCCTTCAGGCAAACAAGTTAATAATAATATGATTTTTTTTATTAGAATGCACCTTCGTGATTTATTAGCTCACCGACAAGTGGGCCTCATTCCTGATAACCGTATGTTATGATGCATCACTGTATGTCAATCGAGACTCATTTCAATATTTCAGGCATCCTACTTTTATCAAGTCTATAATGCAAGTGCGTAGGGTTGCAATTGTTGCAAAATCTCATCATTTTTTTTGCCTTTGCCAACACGGTTAGCGCAGTGGCTGAGCGATCGGACTGCTGCGCTGCGTGTCGCGGGTTCGATTCTCGCACAGAACAAATACATGTAAGTCCTACATGTATTTGTTCTGAGTCTGGGTGTTTTTCTATCTATAATATGTATGTATTTACAAAAAAAAATGTATATAAGTAGTTTATCAGCCATCTTGTTACCATAACACAAGCATTAGGTTGCTTAGCTTGGGACTAGATGGCGCTGTGTGAAATGTCCAGGGATATTATCTATACTTATAATAAATCTGTAGAAGTGAAAATTCTGTACATTGAAAATATCAAAAAAATAAATGGCAGGGGGAGTTACTAGACCGACACCGAACCCAAAAATGTGATTAAAAAAATTTTTGTCTGTCTGTCTGTCTGTTCAGGCATCACGCAAAAACTACCGGTTCGATTACGATGAAACTTGGTATAATTATTCTTTAATATCCTGGGCACCACACTGGGTACTTTTTATGCCGGAAAAGTATCTTCTAAATATATAAAACTCAAAGGTGACTGACTGACTGACTGACATAGTGATCTATCAACGCACAGCCCAAACCACTGGAGGGATCGGGCTGAAATTTGGCATGCAGGTAGATCAAGATGTTATGACGTAGGCATCCGTTAAGAAAAGATTTTGATAAATTCTACCCCCAAGGGGATAAAATAGGGGATGAAAGTTTGTATGAAAAATCTTATTCCTTGAGTTAATAAACTTGAAACTTAGCACGAATACTTATCTAAATAAATTATGAAGATGGTCAGTTTTTTTTTCTTCTAAACTACCCCCTAATAAGGGATTGGGGGGTTTCAAAGTTTGTATGGAAGAATTTTAGCGCGCAGTCCGGTTGACTCGAAACTCAGTATTTATGAAAGTAAAGAATAATGTGTATCAGGGTTTTTTGAAAATCTACCCCTGACGGGCTGAAATGGGGTAGTCAATTTTTCAGGGGAGGATTTTACTGCATGGCTTGATTAACTCGAAAATTAGTATATAAATAATTTTTGAGTCAAATTATGAATACATCCCAAACGACTTTTTTTAATTCCACCCCTGTGGGGGTGAAAAGCGGGGATACAGTTTATATGAAAAATCTTATTCATTTAGTTAATATACTTGAAATTTGCCTAAGTAAGTAATAAAGTTTATCATTATAAGTTTTTCAAAGCTACCCCTCAAAGGGGGATATAGGGGTGTTAAGTTTATGTCGAAGAAATTGAATGCGCGGTCTGAGTAACTCGAAACTCAGTATTGATACTTTTTACAGAAAATAATCTATACTTATAATAAATCTGTAGAAGTGAAAATTCTGTACATTGAAAATATCCAAAAAATAAATGGCAGGGGGTGTTACTTGACCGACACCGAACCCAAAAATGTGATTAAAAATTTTTTTGTCTGTCTGTCTGTCTGTCTGTTTGTTCAGGCATCACGCAAAAACTACCGGTTCGATTACGATGAAACTTGGTATAATTATTCTTTAATATCCTGGGCACCACACTGGGTACTTTTTATCCCGGAAAAGTATATACAATAAAAAACAAACTTAATTTTGCGGTTCGATCCCTATACCCGATTACCACTGTCTGTACTGTACCAACCGCAAATACTAAGTTTGTCGTAGGTTGGGTCACCCGCAGTGGAGTTCATTTTTATTCCTTTTAGTTTTTAGAGTTATTTAGGTTTATTTTTATATGAGTCGTAGGTATAGATTTTAATTTTAAAGTATAGGTAGTATATTTGATAGTATACGTAGTGACCGTAGGTTATTTTATAATACTGTTAGGTAGGTTTAGTCATTCGTATAGATATTAGTTTTTAGGGATTTTGCTTATTTATTGAGTTTAGATTAGTTATCATCAGAAATAGGTTTATTTAGGTAGGTAGGTATTTAATTTTCTGTTATTGAGTTTTTTTTTTTAAATTAGTTAGGTACTTAGGTAAAGATATCATATAGGTACCCTCTTAATCACCACTAATGAGACACAATTGGTTTTCTATTGTAATTAGCCACAAAGGGCCCGCGACATAGATGGCATTCTGGGGAAGCACATACATTTTATCCTGTTAGCACGTTCCCGTGGGTAAATTTCCGACATCTACGCGGGCGAAGCCGCGGGCAGAAGCTAGTTAATAATAGATATGTAAAGTTGTCGAAAATTTACCACTGACGGGACAAAAACGGGTAATTCGGTTTTTAAGGGGAGGATTTGAACTTGAAACTGTATGTTACATTTTCACGCCTAAACCACTGAACTTCTGATTTGGCATAGATATAGATGGCATCCTGGGGAAGCACATACTTTTTATCCTGTTAGCACGTTCCCGTGGGATAATTTCCGGCATCCACGCGGGCGAAGCCGCGGGCAGAAGCTAGTTATTATTATTTTGATGGAATTACGAGCATAGGTAGAATTGGATTACAGATATGAACTTGTTTTCATGCGACCTTTAGTGGCAGAATCGATGTTTTTAGTAGGTAACAATTCGTGAACTTAATTGATTTTCTATTTTTTTTTAAGTATATAACTTTTTTTCATATGAATAATTCAAATAAAATGTGAATTCATCTAATAAGGTATTTAGTAAAGTTTTATAAGCTATCATATATATTATCCAATATCTATACAATTGCATACATTTTTCACGTTAGATTATTAGATCATCCGCATAAGGTCAAAAAGAAACAAGAAAGAAAAGAAAGAACCCCACTTGGACACTTGGCATTCACCAAGTCTCCCTTAGCTAGCCTGTAATATGACGTCCGTTCTCTAAAGCAGTTTCACAACTCTTAACTTAATAAAGAACTATAGAAAGAAAAACAAAAAAAAGACAGAAAGATCGACAGAGAGCATCGTGTACCTAGGTAGGTAGATACTGAACAGCGACAGCCCTAACCACGACTAATACAAGCTTACCAAGTTATAATACTGCTCGTATCTCGAGCAAGAGTTTGCATGTAAATAAGTCCTGACTATTAATGACTGTTAATAACAATATGTAGCGAATAGGATCCAAAGATAGTCCTGTAAGTGGTTTCCAACAAAGTGAAGCTCTATTACAGTCGACCGTCCACTGCCGGACTGCTTCGTAGGATGGGATGTGCTAGTAGGAGAGCTTTGCAACGTTATATGTGAACGTAGCTTAGCCGTGGCCCGCTGAGGTGCAGTACCCTTTTTTTTTTTTTTTTTTGAGGATGGGAAATCATCAAATGACCCCTCCCGCTCTGGGTGGAGCAGAAGGGAGTGTCAGACTTTTACTGACTAAAACCCACCCGTGTTCCTTCCTTAGCCCTTTATGTTCCAGGGCAGCGGTAAACCCTTTCGGATGGTCCCGCTACCCTGGCAGGCTTCGGCCCTATGGGGCCCCGTCTCTTTTGCTGACATCTCTTTGAGGCGCGCGTGGAACACGTACACGCCGTCCGGCACGGGCCTAGTCCTGATCGGACGGAGAGCTACCCATTACTCTCCGCCCGCAGGCCCGCGCCTACGGTGGCCGGGAGTCGTCACGCGGCTCCCGACGCCCGGAGCGTCTCCCGCGGCGGCTGAGGCGTGAGGTGCGCAAAGTGCGTTCCCTCGCCCACCCCGCCACCTCCTTCGCTAGCATGACTGCTTCGCAGAAGGAGGTGACTGCCTCCCACTCCCTCTCGCCCCGGACCATGGCTTGAACCAGGGCCGGACGCGAGAGGTCGCCGCCGCTGCCAATCGCCTCTACGAGGACACGGCGGTGCTCTGCCCAAGCAGGGCAGACCTCCACTGTATGCTCCACCGTGTCCTCTGGGCGATCCTGACAGTGGTGACACCCGGGCGTCTCCTCCCGCCTGATGATGTGCAGGAACCTCCCGAAACATCCATGTCCGGAGAGGACCTGCGTCAGGCGGTAGGTGAGAACGCCGTGACGTCTCTCTAGCCACTCCTCAAAGAGGGGTCTTACCGCCGCTATCGTGGCGTGCCCTGCGCTGGGTTGCGATAGTCGCTCCTTCCATGCCACCATGAGATCGCGCCGGAGGTTCGTCCGCTCCGCCGCGGTTTGCCGCGGATGCGGAGTTTCCCCCCGGCGTAGTGCCTCCGCGCGCCAATCGTATAGGCGCGCGAGGACTATCGCCTCCAGATCCCATGGTGGCAGTCCGGCAAGGAGGCTTGCTGCCTCGCCTGAGATCGTGCGGTAGCCCCGGATCAGCCTTACGGCTACCACCTTTTGGGGCGCGTTCAGGTAGTGTGCGGCTCGAAGCCGCAGTGAACGCGCCCATACCGGGGCCCCATATAGGGCCATGGACCGCACGACCCCCGCGTAAAGCCTCCGGCAGGAGGCGTTTGGCCCCCTCAGGTTGGGCAAGAGCCGCTTTAGGGCGGCCCCGGCCCGTTAGGTGCAGTACCCTAAGGGCGCGTTCACATATACGTACGTTTTTACAGGATCCTTTTTAACGGATCCGTCGCTACTGGAGATAGTATTCACACAGGACTGATTTTAAGAGATCGGATCAGTATACTGGATCCGAAATACTGTATTATGTGTGAACTGGCTCATACAACTACATACGCTAATAACACATAGGTACGTTTAAACGGACCTGTAAAACGGATTGCTGCTTATTTTGTCGGATCGGTATTTTCTACTGGATCCGGAATACTGTATTATGTGTGAACTAGCTCATAAAACTACATATGCTAATAACATAAACGTTTTAACGGACCTGTAAAACGGATGTTAAATGTGAACGCGCCCTCACTGTGGGTGTCGTTATAAGCAACTCACTATGCGATTACATAGATACGTCAAAAGGAACATAGTTCTTTTAGTAGGTATGCTAAACCTAAGTACTTACATAGGTACTGCAATTAGCGATCAGTCCGTTAAATGTTGTTTTGGATATTCTTCACGACCGTTAACTGAAAGGCCTGCCATTGGATATTTCTCTACGTGCCCTACTACTTAGTGCATTCCTGCCTGGGCAAAACACGCAAAACATTTAAAATATTTAAATCAATTATGTTATCATGGCACGTGCTATATTTTTGATATTTCCTCGTTACGAATAATAATATAAAAAATAATTTACGGAAATGTAGACAGTTTCACTTGGCTTTAGTCAAAATCAAAAGTCAATTATTCAAATTAGGCTGAGAATCAGCACTTTTCGAACGTCAAAATTACGAGTAGAATACGGAATTTCGACGCACAAAATATCTATAAATGCTAATACGATGCCACAAAATTGCGATGCACGTTACTGCGAAAGACCGTCTCTGCGAAGCCACTACACTTCGATGCACGTTACCGCGATAGATCTTCACTGCGATACTACTTGCCTTCGATACACGTTACCGCGAAAGATTTTCACTGCGATACTACTTGACTTCGATGCACATTACCGTGAAAAATCATTTCTACAGAGCCGCGGGCAAAAGCTAGTACCTAATAAACGCTTGAAAATTATAAATATGTTAAGGAATTATTAGGGGAAAATTAGTTTTACTTCTTCTTCTTTTCTATAGCTTAATAATAATTATGCAAGGCCATCTAAATACGTGAAAATATCCATGCCATCTTTTATGTTGAGATGGTTTTGAAGTTTGATTTGTCTGTATTAATTTGTTTAAAAATAATTTAAACCTGATAAGAAAAATACCATTATACATATAGGTACAGACGCTAACTGCAGGTCAAGCTCCCCGAAACTGTCAAATTTTCCCAGTCAACCTTGAACTTTAATGCTTTAGTGACAAAGTTGAAAATCTCTTAAGTAAATTTGACAGTAGTAGCTTGATGTGCTGGCGCAACCTTTAAGGGCTTGTAATACCTCAGTTGAAATTCATATTTTACCCCACTTCCCCGCGCCATGTATCAGTCTATCCCGCTCGCATTGTTAAACTTATTCAGTTAGGGTGAACTAAACTGTTGATGGACGTAGGCTTGGTAATAATTGATTAAATTATGATTATAATATTATGCGAAATCGATGTCTTCTGTATAGAATAAAAAGAAAATATATTGAAAGTTAAATTATTCATTAGTACATTATAAATTAGCTAGCAAATTGTCAATTTATAATGTACTAATAAATAATTTAGCTAATTTACCAAGGTAACCTACGTACAGAGGGGCAATTCTCGTAATTTTAAGAACGCTCAGATCTCAGTCTCAGTCTGCCAAAAATACCTCAAATTTCCATATACATTTTTGACAAGTATTTGACATTGATTGTCGCTGAGATGAGATTGCGACTAAATTTTGTACGTTTTTAATTACGAGAATTGGTCTTCTGATGTCCAACAAAAAATAAGTGCTCCGGAAATCATCGTCTATCTTGTAAAATACGAACGCGCGATGATGAGATCTAATATAGAGTTGTAACAACTCTCAAATTGATCGATCAGTTGACAACTCTCAAATTGGTTGTCAAATAGACATGTAGGTACTTCTACAAGTAGGACTTTTGACTCTATCGAGACCAGAGGGGCAATTCTCGTAATTTTAAGAACATTCACAGTCTGATCTCAGTCTCAATCTGTCAAACAATACTTCAAATTTCCCTACATTTTGACAAGTTTTTGACATTTGTTTGTCGCCGAGATGAGACTGCGACTAGATTTTGAACGTTTTAAATTACGAGAATTGGCCTTCTGGTCTGTTTTGGAGACGCTGCATTGAACTAAACATATCCATGTAAAGGGGTGAGAGAAGGGGACGTAATTTCCCCGAAATTGTTCTCTAATATTATGGGAGAATCTATTTAAGACGCTGAACTGGAAAGGACGCGGCATTAACATCAACGGCGAGTACATCTCACACTTAATATTTGCAAATGACATTATCATAGCGGCTGAATAGCTGCATGATTTGCAGCAGATGCTGTACAGCCTAGTTGATTCATACGCATTGGTCTCCGGATGAACTTGGACAAAACCCAGGTTATGTTCAACGATTGCTGTCAATGTTAATGCTTTCAAAGTTGTCCGAGAATACTTTTACCTACGGAAAATTCTGCAGTTTGGTAAGAACAACTTTGAGAGGTGAACAAAAGCATTTAGCTGGGCTGGGCAGCGTTTAGGAAACTTCACCGAGTCTTTTCGTTGAGTATTTCACTTTCATAAGACTAAGATCTTCAATCAGTGTGTCCTGTCTTTTATGACTTACGAAGCCTGTTTGCGCAAACAGCAAAGGACATTGCTCTGCGCCCATACATTGTTCGCCCTGGAACCAAGAGCATCGGAAAATTATGTATTGAATTGTCGATCATTAGTAAACTCCTATAAGATCTTATTTATATAGCGGACTTGCTGCAGAATTATATATTTCAAAAAAAAGCATCAGATTTTGAGGTTATAATCGAACCATAACAATGAATATTAGATATAGTTTTTCATAGCTCCGAGTGATATTAATAAGAAACTAAAAAACAATAACATTTATAATACATTTAGCTATTTTTTGTACCTACCTAGATAATTAGGTAACTCTGCAGTTTTTTTCTAAAGCCTAAGTATATATTATCATTGCAACGTTTAAATGCATAGAATCTAATTAACATAGGTACCTGTATTCTTAGCATTGGTTTTAGAATGAGATAAAATGTTTGTGTGTATTAATGTAAAAATAGAAACATGTTATCGTTTGAGCATACGGTTAGACTGGAAGCCGACCCCAACATAGTTGGGAAAAGGCTAGGCAGATGATGATGATGATGATGATGTTATCGTTTGAGCGGTACACAGTTCCAAAAATCACAGCCAGGTAAGTCGTTTTTTAAAGCAATCAGAGTCCGTTAAAATAGCCAAGTCGTAATATTCAATACGATTACAAAGAGCAATCGACGCAGTGAGAGCATAGGTTAGGTAACATCCTAAAAACCGCCATTTAGTCACGTCAAAAATAAGGGTGGCAAACTTGATACGATTTATCGATATTTCCTAAGATTTACTATGGCCATACGTTACAAACTGAATTAAATCAACTTTTGTCATACGATAACATTAATAAGTACCATTACAACTAAGACAATGGCGCCGATTCCCTTGTTAACAAACTAAACTAAATTTAAGTTCAGTGCATCGTTTTCTTTCTATTTTATTAAGAAAAGGACAGAAGATAAATATTAGTTTAGTCCTTTCAAATTTAGATACTCCATAGCAAGTTTAGACGTGATTAAAAACATGGCTACTAAAAATACGTCAATTTACGCCAAGCGCTGACTAATTTGACAGGACCAAACTAATATTAATTTGTCTTCTGCCCTTTTCTTAATGAAATAGAAAGAAAAAGATGCACTGAACTTAAATTTAGTTTAGTTAGTTTAGCTAGTTTAGTCAGTGTTACAAAAGTATTTGCAACTAATATACTAAAATAAACAAATAATTATCGTGCATGTCCGATATTTCTTGTGCACAGGGCGATTCCGGACATTGTTCTTTCACTCCAAAAATAAAAGTCGATTCCCAGCAATTAGTTCTGTGCAATGTTACTTAGTTTGATGTATACGGCTATGGGCCTTTTTACACCTTTTTTTGTGTGGGAAATCATCAAATGACGTGTCCTGCTCTGGGTGGAGTAGGAGGGCTTGTCAGACTTTTACTGACTAAAACCCACCCGTTTCTTTAGTTGCCTGTGCCAGGGGCCACGGTATCTCTTTCGAACAACCCACGGCCCTGGCATGGCATCGGTCCTAGCGGACCCCGTCAGTTAGTGCTGATATCTCTTTGAGGCGCGTTGTGTTCCACGCCTGCCTCAAAGAGATGTCAGTACTAACTGACGGGGTCACACGCGTGGAACACATCGCGCCGTCGATCCGGGCCTGGTCCTTACCGGGCTGCCCATTGCTCGCCGCTCGCAAGCCCGCGCCTGCGGTGTCTGGGATTCGGTTGCTGACTCCCGACGTCCAGGGCGTCTCCTGCGGCGACTAGGAGCGTGTGAGCGCAGAGATTGTCTCTCCCTCATGCGCTCCGCCTCCTCCTTTGCGAACATTATTGCTTCGCAGAAGAAGGTGACGGCTTCCCATGCACTCACGCTCCGTATCATGGCCTGGACCCGGGCCGGACACGAGAGATCGCCGCCGCCGATCGCCGCCACGAGGACGCGGCGGTGACTCCGCCTAAGCTGGGCAGACCTCCACCGTATGCTCCCACCGTGTCCTCCAGGCGATCCACACAGTGGTGACACCCTGGCGTTTCCTCCCGCCTTATCCTGAACAGGAACCGCCCGAAACAACCGTGTCCGGTGAGGACCTGCGTCAGGCTGAAGGTGAGGGTACCGTGGCGCCTCTCCAGCCACTCCTCAAAGAGGGTACTTATCGCCGCAATTGTAGCGTGCCCAGCACTGGGTTGCGACAATCGCACTCTCTATGTCGCCATGAGATCCCGCCGGAGCTCTGTCCGCTGTACCGTGATTTCTCAAAAATCCACCTGTATCTATACATTTGTGGTAATTGAAATATATTTCCATTACCACAAACCTATGTAGATTGATCGAGAAAAACAGGTTTTGCTGAGACTTGGTTGTTTTGGTTTTGGTTTTTTTTTTCTTATTTAGAATAGAATAGAATAACGTTTATTGTCTCCAGTATTACAGCTAGTAGTATTAGTACATACACAAAACTATAATACCGGAAGCAAAAGGTTCAAGCGTCAGCATTATGCTTAGGTTCCCTAGTGGGTTGCTAAGCGCTGGTTTTCAGCTTAAACCTTTGACTCCTGTTTACAAAAAGGAAAAAAGAAAAAAAAAAACAGTACATTCTGCAAAAACAGGTTTAAATGATAGTTGTTTTAATGATCATACATCAACACTGTTTAATTAGTTATAAGGTTTTTTTTAGTCTGTGGACACGAACTAGTTATTTAAAAGGAAAGAAAAAAAATAAAATGTATATACCCAGATACAACCTGAATTAAGTAAACTATAATGGGCATCTTTTATAACAGCTTGGTGCCATTTTTTTGACAATCAAGGACGAATATTTTGTATTTGTTCTTAAAATTTGTATTTGTAGTGATATGTACGTGATTACTAGTTTATTTATTTATTTATAAGTATGTATTAGGTATGTTGAAACTGTGTGTACTCCCCGTCACTTTTCCCTATAGGTTCATTAGAAAACCAGCTTCAGACAGCATCTGTCTGGCATTAATGCTGAAATGAAACTTTTTGGCGCAGCCGTGAGTCACACACTATTGTTGTCTGAAACATTATTTTTTATTTTATTAATTTTGTATTTTGTGCTTCACGAACTGTGTCCAAATAAACTTTTTTCTTTCTTTCTATCTCAAATAAAATTATTTATAAAAAAAGTTTTGCTGAATATATTGAAAACACCATAAAAATTTGGGAACTGTCTAAAATAGGTACGCTTACCTCCCTAAATTTTTGACAATAATTTGACATTGACGTGAGATTACGATTTTGAACCATTTCAAAGATGATTTTATAAATTAAAACTACAAAATTTGGATGAAATTAAAATACGGGTGCCGTGGTTATCCGCATGTTAACAAAATTGAAATAAGGTAAAAAAAGTGCCACTAGATTAGCATTACTCAGATATATAAAAAAAAAATATAAAAAAAATTGATTATTAATTAAATAGTTGTTCGGTTAGTAGTTATGTCAACCGGACTAACAACCGAACTACTGCTACTAGAGGAGTTTCAGTAGTTCGGTGCTTTTTTAGAACCGAACTATTGCTACTGAAAGTTTCAGTAGTTCGGTCAACCGGACTAACAACCGAACTACTGATACTAAGCCTTATTTTTACATCTAAATTTAATTTTACATTATCATATAATTTCTTCAAAACATAAAACGTTGTCAATCGGGTCTTTTGAGCTCAAGCGAAGTGACACGGGTTCCCCGTCCGATAGCCGAAGCGGTACTGACCATAGACTAATATAATATAAACTGAGGTACTGACCCTATATTATATTGTAGTCTGTGGGTACTGACAAGTACTGAATCGGGGTCCTGTCGGGGGCCGGGCGGCAGAGCGGTTCAAGATGTGAGTGGTTAAAAAGCTTGATATTTCCAATCTCATCTTTTTACGTTAAATGTAACGATTAAAAAATAAAAACGACCAGATGACACCTGCTTTATGCATAGATCGATTAGCCTGCAAAGTTTCATGACCTAATTTGAAAATTTTCATTGATAATTCTTCTTTTATTGTACGGTTTAGAGGTAACTTTGAGATTAATTTGTATCGAGAAAATTGTATACAATTGTGTTTTCGAAACCGACGACACCTCGCAGCAGTCCTCGTCTTTATTGTATATTAATTTCAAAGAGAATACTGCAGTATTGTTGAAACTAGAGCCATTAATGCTAAGACAATTTTCGCAATCTGAGGTATTACAGGCCCTACACAAACCCCAAAACTTTACAACTTCTATTAAATCTGTGCGTTTTTATCACAGACCCATTTTTTTATAACTATTAGGTACCTTATTTATAATGGTATTTTTCTTATCAGTAAGTAATAAAAGCTTGTTTTTAAAAAGTTTTTTTTTAAACAAACTTTTTCTTTTGTTGTTTATTTAGTAATCTAATTAAATCAATACCTACTTAATCTAGCCGAAAAAACATGATGTCTGTAGGGTCCCATAGAAGGGTTGGGCAGAGGTGAATACCCTGAATGAAAAATGTTAAAAAATAAAATAAAAAAACTACACAACTTCACAGAGACGTGGGCTACACGAGGCCGACTACGAGATTATCTATATATATAATCATATATAAAATTCAAAGTCCTGACTGACTGACTGACTGACTGACTGATAGATCAACGCACAGCCTAAACCGCTGGTCCAAGAGACATGAAATTTGGAGGGTGTGTTCTTCGTGAAGAGTAGGCATCCACTAAGAAAGGATTTTTCGAAATTCCACCCCTAAGAGGGTGAAAAGGGGGGAATTCGTTTGTATGAAAAATCTTATTCCTTGAGTTTATAAACTTGAAACTTAGCACGAATACTTATCTAAATAAACTATGAAGATGGTCAGTTTTTTTTTCTTCTAAACTACCCCTAATAAGGGATTGGGGGGTTTCAAAGTTTGTATGGAAGAATTTTAGAGCGCAGTCCGATTTACTCGAAACTCAGTATTTATACCTAATATTGAAAGTAAAGAATAATGTGTATCAGGGTTTTTTGAAAATCTACCCCTGACGGGCTGAAATGGGGTAGTCAATTTTTCAGGGGAGGATTTTACTGCATGGCCTGATTAACTCGAAAATTAGTATAAATAATCTTTGAGTCAAGTTATGAATACATCCTAAAATATTTTTTTTTAATTCCACCCCTGTGGGGGTGAAAAGCGGGGATACAGTTTATATGAGAAATCTTCTTCATTAGGTTAATAAACTTGAAACTTTTCAAGAATACTCGCCTAAGTAAGTAATAAAGTTTATCATTATAAGTTTTTCAAAACTACCCTCAAAGGGGGATAAAGGGGTGTTGAAGTTTGTGTGGAATAATTTGAATGCGCGGTCCGATTAACTCTAAACTCAGTGTTTATACGTAAAACCAAAAATAAAGAGTAACATGTACCAGGGCTTTTCGAAAATCTACCCCTAACGGGTTGAAAAGGGGTAGTTAATTTTACAAGGGAGGATTATAATGCGTGGCTTAATTAACTCGAAAATTGGAATAAATAATCTTGAATCAAGTTATGAATAATCTCAAACGATTTTTCAAAATTCCACCCCTGTGGGGGTGAAAAGCGGGGATACAGTTTATATGAAAAATCTTATTCATTTAGTTAATAAACTTGAAATTTGCCTAAGTAATAAGTTTATCAGTAAGTAGTAAGTTTATCATTATAAGTTTTTCAAAGCTACCCCTCAATGGGGGATATAGACCCCTATATCCCCCATTGAGGGGTAGCTTTGAAAAACTTATAATGATAAGTTTATGTCGAAGAAATTGAATGCGCGGTCTGAGTAACTCGAAACTCAGTATTGATACTTTTGACAGAAAATAATTAATAATAAGTATGTAAAGTTGTCGAAAATTTACCACTGACGGGACAAAAAGGGGTAATTCGGTTTTTAAGGGGAGGATTTGAACTTGAAACTTTATGTTACATTTTCACGCCTAAACCACTGAACTTCTGATTTGGCATAGAGATAGATGGCATCTTGGGGAAGCACATACATTTTATCCTGTTAGCACGTTCCCGTGGGATAATTTCCGACATCCACGCGGGCGAAGCCGCGGGCAGAAGCTAGTCATCTATAAAAGGGTTCCTTAGCCTAGAAAACGGCAACCGAACATTTGGTTTATTAGCAAGTAGTAAAATACTAGGCAAGAGTATCATCACAAAAAAAATGGGCCCTTTTAAAGCATTTTTGTCAAAGACTTCCTATTAATTCCTTGAGAAAGTGGCAAAAAGCGCAATATGCTAAGTATTTTCGCATAAGGTGTGAGATATTTATCTCGCGGGCGCAAAAGGGCGCCATTATTGTAATCGTTACATCGTCGCAGTATTCAGTTAATTATGATAATTGCCGGCGCAGCGCTGCGCGGCGTAAGCAAGTCTTCCAGGTTCCAGGAGATTTATTCTGCACTATGAATTAAAAACAAGCAGTCGCATGTAAACGCAAACCCGGGACGTGCACAATTTTGGTATATATTATATAGAATATACCTACATAAGAAGGAAGTACTGAGCAGTAGCAATATCCCAATATTATACGGGTACGTGTAGCTTTGAGCCTTCTGAGCAACTTTTATATGAGGTGCGTGATGCGCGGGCGCAGACTGGGCGCTAATCAGTGGCGCCTCACTACCGCTGTACACACCATTACGTGATAATTTGATAACGACTGACACTTATTTATTTAACTGTTCATTAATAGAGAAAGGACAACATTCAACGCGTTACATTTTATAGATAGACAGTACAATGTCGTCCAGCCAATTTAGATGTTTATTTTCGGATAGGTTCAGTCCAGTCATCGCTTTTTTACGATCATTGATTGAATAAAATGAACGGTTCAGCCCGAGAACCCGTCTTCCCAGAGACAGTGGAATGAGCCGCTCTGCAGGTTGGTACGGAATAAACTTATTAATACGTCCACCAATACTGCTGAGCGTGCCCGCCTACTGGCTGTGGGTGAATGGGAGTCGGGCCTCTGGCTTCAGGCGCTACCGTCACCCAACATAGGCACTATGCTGGGTGACACCACATTCCGGCTCGCTACATGTTTGCGTCTGGGCGCTCCTTGCGGAGCTCCGCATCGCTGTCAATGCGGTGAAGCAGTCGACTGCCTCGGACACCATGGCCTATCCTGCAGCAAGAGCGCTGGACGGATGGCAAGGCACGCCAGCATCAACGACATCATCCGTCGGGCTCTTGTCTCCGCCGGGGTGCCAGCTGCTTTAGAACCCAATGGCTTGGCACGCGACGATGGAAAGAGGCCCGATGGAATGACCATAATGCCTTGGAAGTTGGGTAGGCCTTTGGTGTGGGATGCAACCTGCGTCGACACCCTCGCGCCATCCCATCTTCCTAGCACGGTGGGCTGTGCTGGGGCGGCTGCTGCAGGAGCAGAAAACCTCAAACGGCGCAAATATAACAACCTTATTGGGAGCTATATGTTTGAGCCGTTTGGGGTTGAAACACTAGGGCCTTGGGGTCCGAGTGCTCATCGAATTTTTCGTGACATCGCCAAGCGGTTGGTTGACTCTTCACGTGACCAGAAGGCTGGCCTATTTTTAGCCCAAAGAATCAGCATTGCCATCCAACGTGGTAATGCTGCCAGCCTTTTGGGTACTTATCCCATTGACAGTGATGCGGAAGAATTTTTTGATGCCCAATGACCTCCTGCCTTTTTCTATATTTTTTCGTATTATATATTTGTATATAATTGTATATAGTATAGATTATTGTTAGTTGATATTTGTTTAACTTGAAATAGATCTGTATGAAGTAAAATAAAATGAATGTAACCAGAACAAGGCATCTTTGTAGTTTAATATAATTCAAATGCCCCTCGGCTTCAACGGCACGCGGCATAGCGCTTCGAGGAATACCTCATCAAAGCTCCACTCCGACTTTGATTTAATTAATTTTATTGATTCATTAATTCCGTTTTCTGATGTTGCTTTTTACCCAACTGTGAAGCTACAGAGGATATTGTTTTTACAAAATAAAGAATATAGCATGCTGACTTAGAAGGAGGGGCTCGTGGCTAAGTAATAACAGCCGCACGAGTCGATGCGGTCGGTCCGTGTATGGGTGACAATCTTAACATACCGAGACCCCTCCGTGCCTCGGAAAGCACGTAAGCCGTTGTTCCCGGCTGTCATTCGTGGATCTTTGATAGTCGTTACGGGTCGTCAGAAGCCCGAAAGTCTGACACCCAGTATTACCAAGGGACATCGTATTACCCAGTAACTGGGTTGTGGCGGTCAGATAGCCAGTCGCTCCGGAGGTAAAATACTGGCATTCAGCTGCATCCGGTTAGATTGGAAGCCGAGGCCCAATAACACTTTGCCCGACCCGGGAATCGAACGTAGGACCTCATGCTCAGCAGTAGCGCTTGCGACTACTACACCAATGAGGCAGACACAGTTTTCTTCCATACTTCTCTATTAGTCGTCATCTCGGTACTCACCCCCTTTTTAAAAACATATTTTTAAACCAATTTACAGAAATAAATATCATTTATAACACATTTGCTCGTAAAGGGTCTCTTATTTCACCAATTTCAATATCGTATTGTATCTCATTACGTACCTACTTCAAGTGCGTTATTGTAAGGTAAAACAAAACACACGGTTTATCAAGATGCTCTGTCTAAAACGAACGTTACTTTTTAAAATCTTAGCAAAGAGTTTTTATGTCAGAAAAGTGGTCAACATTTTATGAATAAAATTAACTTTGGGAGATAAAATATAATAAATAAACTTTTATTTCTTTAATTTAATTAATTTTGACAATAAATTACAACCAAACGGTTGTAATTTATTGTCAAAATTAATTAAAATTAAAATTAGTCAAAATTATTAATAAAAACACAAAAATATTAATTTACTTTATTAGTAATACTTACTGGCTGTTTTTTGTGCCTTGCCTTAAAAAAAAGCGCAGATGCGCGCGCATCGCTAATTTGTGAAGAAGTAAAAATTATTCCGCGCGATTTTTCTTTTCGCTGTATTGTTTTTATTTGAAAATGTCGTCAAAAGTCCGAGTTTTATTTATTTCCTCGCAAATATGTTATAAAACGTCGTATGACACACGTGCGCTATGATAATTACAGCCTCTGCTTTCTTTTAGCCCTCGCCTACGGGTCGGGCTAGCAATATCGCCTCGGCTGTACTTTTCAACTTACCGCACTTATATAATGTACTATTATCAACAAGAATTTTAGGTTCTAGGTATTATTTTACATTTTTTTGCTTATAGGTACACGTCACGTTGGGGGACCCTGTAGCTCAGGGGCCCCGTATCGTTGATACGGCTGATACAGCGGTAGCCACGCCCCTGAACTACTCGTAAGTATGATAATTTAGGCGAGGATAGAAATTGGGCTTAGTGGCGATAAAAGTGTAGTCGTTGTTACGAGTAGCACAATAAAGTAATGTTAGTCGAACTCCGTTTACGATGTTTTTTACAAAACTGTGTTGTTTCTTTCATATGAAATTCAGCAGTTGAGTGATCAACAGTATTTTGGTAAGATGAAATATGAACCAACTGTACGGTTTGCAGTGCGGTGTGTGATTGGGGGTGTGTGCGTGTGTGTGTGGTGACTTCGAGTCGCGACGAGTGCATTTGATTGATGTTGTTTGTGGACGCTCGGGTGTCATGGCGGTGCATGGCATTATTTACAATTAGTATGTTATAAAAGCGGACAAGTTAGGATAATGTTTGTATATAATAACATAATCCTGATCCTCTGAAAGCTTGATTATTAAATCTCAACTAGGTACGTTTAAAACCAGTTAAATGACAACTTGAATGTGTATCGAAATAGGATGATAAGTAGTCAGCGAACAGACGCAACGACGACCATAGATATGAACAGACAGACCGCCATGGAGATTTGTTTCTTGCGAAAACTATTTTATTATGGCTGCCAAACTATTAGTGTGCGTAATAATTAATGTATTTCCATCATTAATTAAACAACGCCACGCTCCATAAAGCTTAAGTACTCATTTGATTTCACACTAGCTTCTGCCCGCGGCTTCGCCCGGGTGGATGTCGGAAATTATCCCACGGGAACGTGCTAACAGGATAAAAAGTATGTGCTTCCCCAGGATGCCATCTATGTATATCTATGCCAAATCAGAAGTTCAGTGGTTTAGGCGTGAAAATGTAACAAACAGTTTCAAGTTCAAATCCTCCCCTTAAAAACCGAATTACCCGTTTTTGTCCCGTCAGTGGTAAATTTTCGACAACTTTACATATTAATTATTAATTATTTTCTGTCAAAAGTATCAATACTGAGTTTCGAGTTACTCAGACTGCGCATTCAATTTATTCGACATAAACTTAACATCCCTATATCCCTCTTTGAGGGGTAGTTTTGAAAAACTTAGAATGATAAACTTTATTACTTACTTAAGCAAATTTCAAGTTTATTAACTTAATGAATAAGATTTTTCATATAAACTGTATCCCCGCTTTTCACTCCCACAGGGGTGGAATTCAAAAAAAAATCGTTTGGGATGAATTCATAACTTTGACTCAAAGATTATTTATACTAATTTTCGAGTTAATCAAGCCATGCAGTAAAATCCTCCCCTGAAAAATTGACTACCCCATTTCAGCCCGTCAGGGGTAGAGTTTCTAAAAACCCTGATACACATTATTCTTTACTTTCAATATTAGGTATAAATACTGAGTTTCGAGTCAACCGGACTGCGCGATAAAATTCTGCCATACAAACTTTGAAACCCCCAATCCCTTATTAGGGGGTAGTTTAGAAGAAAAATAAACTGACAATCTTCATAATTTATTTAAATAAGTATTCGTGCTAAGTTTCAAGTTTATTAACTCAAGGAATAAGATTTTTCATACAAACTGTCATCCCCTATTTTATCCCCTTGGGGGTAGAATTTATCAAAATCCTTTCTTAGCGGATGCCTACGTCATAACATCTACCTGCATGCCAAATTTCAGCCCGATCCCTCCAGTGGTTTAGGCTGTGCGTTGATAGATCACTATGTCAGTCAGTCACCTTTGAGTTTTATATATTTAGAAGATACTTTTCCGGCATAAAAAGTACCCAGTGTGGTGCCCAGGATATTAAAGAATAATTATACCAAGTTTCATCGTAATCGAACCGGTAGTTTTTGCGTGATGCCTGAACAAACAGACAGACTGATAGACAAAAAAATTTTAAATCACATTTTTGGGTTCGGTGTCGGTCTAGTAACACCCCCTGCCATTTATTTTTTTAATATTTTCAATGTACAGAATTTTCACTTCTACAGATTTATTATAAGTATAGATAAACTAAACCTATGTAGGGCTCGCAAATTCTTACATGTCGCAAGTCCGAGTAATATGCGTGTCTCATGAGCAGGTAAGTTAAACTAAAACAACTTTGGCAGGTACAGTCGTGGGCATAAGTACACTTACGCAAAATTTAGAATCGATTTTCTCGTGAAATAACGATTGCAACTTCGAGAAAAGACCACTTTCATATTAATATGGTTTCGAAAAGACTATGCTCGTTCGTTACTACAGCTACAAAACAACGATAACACCTTCTATTCTATCTTTAGAGAAAAATCACTTTTTAATCTTGCGTTAATATGTAAGGTGGGTACTTATGCTCATGACTGTACTCAGACAAGAAAAGATGCTGGGTCTCTTGGGACTATATGACAGTTTTTACTTACGGGTTGTCAGATGACAGTCGAGACCGAGATCAAGCTCCGTAGTCCGTGGGAACCTTCTTTATAGTACTATAGCTTTTGCCCGCGGCTTAGCCCGCGTGGATTTCGGACAATATCCCATGGGAACGTACTACCGGGATTAAAAGTACCCTAGAGGAATAATTCTGAAATACATGTCATCTACTTATTCTGAAATACATGTCGTTTACGCGGCGCACGCAAGTAAAGCTCCCAGTCAGCATTATTTTTTCCGACATCATATTCATCGATATTCATCGTCATATTTCAGCTAATTTACACAAAACTTTATTGAGTTATAGGACCTAAACCTTCCTCATGAATTGTATCCATTTCATTCACTCCGTCCATTGGTGGAAACCGTATGAAAATCCGTTTGGTAGTGTTTGTGTTTATCGCAATCAGACAGACAGACAGACGCGGTGGGAGGGACTTTGTTTAATAATGTGTAGTGATTCGGGAGTGTACCTACTCGTAAGTAAGACACATCGAGCTGTTGAAGGAGACTGTCACACAGGTATGAGCGACGGACACAACGGTTTACAAAGCTGTACTTTTCTCATACTTGATGTAATGTGATGTGCCTCTGCCTACCTTACTTTGTGTCAAATGACGGAATTACTTGTTCATCTGTTCGTTTTAAAGAATAAAATAAGTAGTTTCAATAACAAAGTGGATAGTGCAGCGTCGCATTAGATGTCAGTGGAGAGACAACTGACCCAAACGAAGGGGGGAGTGAGTTAACATAGATGAGGTGAATATCAATGGCCTCCACATTTCACAAAAGTAATAGATGAAGCTACCTACATGTGCTTGTCTTATATTTGAGGACAACTCCTACACAGTGTTATGCACAATTTGTGTTTCTACATACATATAACAGCTTTACTACAATTGTAGATTTATTACATTTCTATGACTAAAATACTCTTCGGTAGGTAGTCTCATGTTTAGAAATCTACCTACTAAACTACTTATACGATTATGTGTAGTTTGACTAGATTGTATGTACGTGCCAATGTGTAGATGTTTTCTGTAAGTTTCACACAATACATGCAAAATATGCATAACCAGCCTAGGCCATGATATTCCCACAGCTGGGCACGGCACAGGCCTCCGTTATGAACCACGCGGGCCCAACGCAGTGCGGGTTGGTAGATGTCGCATGCCTTTGAATTTTTGGTTTTACGCCATGCCGGTTTCCTCACGATGTTTTTGTTCATTGTTTTGATAGCAGTGGTGATGAAATAATGACCACAAAGTAAAGCTTGTTTGTGTTCGAACCTTTGACCAACAATCCGAGATCGCGGCTGTTACCACTGGGCCACCACCGCTCACCACATATGTGTACGCACGGCTACACATCAAGCTGTACATAACCAGTATAAGCTGACTTCTGATTGTACGAAAACCTATACAATGCGAGGTCAGCTAAAACTGGAAATGCATAGCTTGATGTGTAGCCGTGTGTACGATAATATTATTGTAACCTGACACTCTGCCTCTGAGAGGTAGGTACCTGGCTACTAATGACGTGAAATTAAATTCTACATAATTATCTAAGTATGAGTACCTACGCAACAGCAGTTTTCCCTAATGAGAATAATATATGAATTTCGAATGCGACTGGATATTAACCTACATTATAAAGTTTATAAGGCTTCCAATGAAAAGGTAAAATTATTAAGAGTCTATCCCTCGCCAAGCTTGCGGATGCTTTGCAGAGCTGATAGGTACTTATCTCTATGGCCGCATCTGAACAAGCTTTTCAATTGCAGAATATTAATTTACATTTCATTTAAAAATAATTCTGCAACAAAAAAATCAAAGCCGCTGCGTGAAATAATTCGGCGAAATAAAATGATGACCTCTTTGTGGTTAACATTTTGAGCAGAAATGCGTTGTGACATTGCTTAATGTCGGTATCACCGTACTTACTAAGTAAGATATTTTCCGACCAGTCCGGAATGTCCGGCGTTTAGGTTTTAACTTTTTTCTCGGACATAGAAACGAGGGTCATTAACAGTGATAGGAATAGGTAGTGCCTATTTGCCTAAACTTCGAAGAACAGAGACAAGAAACGGAGATTTCCTTAGGACTAAATTTTTTCCGGGACATCTAAATCTAAAAAAAAAATTCAGAATATTTTATGGTTGTAACAACCATAAAATATTCTGAATTTTTTTTATTTATGTCTAGTTGCAAACTTTAGGTAAATATAGACGAATTACTTATTCCAAATAACATATTTTTTAATGTATTTGAAAGGCGAATCGAATTTCGGGACAGATGTCCCGGAAAAAATGTAGTCCTAAGGAAGTCTCCGTTTCTTGTCTCTGTTCTTCGAAGTTTAGGCAAATAAGCACTACCTATTCCTATCACTGGTCATTAACCAAATTGAAGTCTGGCGAAGCACTCCAGTCGGTTTTTAGAAGTTGTCACTACTTTTGTGGAAAATAGCCCGAAAAAAAAAACGGTTCAGCCTTGTTTGGTATAACAACTTTTGATCGAATGTTACTAATTCGAACAACGTTTAAGAAAATAATCAATTTGTATAATATCGATTAACATAATTTTCATTTCATCGAATATTTATTTGCGATAACAACATTTGCGCTATTGATCAAAAGGTATAATGTTCATTTGATGTAATGTTCAGGTGGTATAACATGTATTTTATCGAATATTCAATTGGTGTAATGTAATGCAGCATCTCGATTTAGTAAAAAGGCAATGAGAACTTAGGATGCAAGAGCGAGCGAAGCGAGCTCGGGAATTGGGGCACCCCGACTCGGACAGGTTAGGTTCGAAGGGGATGACGGGGGCTCAAGTGAGCGAGCGGAGCGAGCGAACGAGCCCCCGTAATCCCCTTTGTTTTAGGTTCCTTTAAACCCTGCAGACAGAAAAAGGGGCCCCGCGAAGCGGGGCTCCGTCGACTACACCTTATTATTATTGTTATGCTTAATAAAGTTGTGTGTGTTAATGTTAGTTTATAGACAATGAAAGGAAACGAATTACTTATTAATGAACTGAATATTCGATACGATCTTTCGACTAAATCTTTATTAGTATAGTGAAACATTAGTTTAAATAAAATTAGTGCATGTGAAAATTCGGTCAAATGACATTATTTGAAAGAAATAAATATCTACCAATTAATTATTCGGTCAAATGAATAATTATACGAAATGACTTTATTGTAACAAAAATTAGCCGGAGTGATTTTCGAAAAAACGTTGTTATACCAAACAAGGGTGAACCAAAAAAAACATACCTAATGGTTTCGTGATTAGATTCGTGATCGAGGTTTCGTGTTTTTGATCGACTTGTTTTTAATTCCTAGCGAGTGTTCTCTTTCGGTTGTTGTTCGTACCCATCACAGAAGCGTGTATTGCCCTCAACCATCATTATGCTGCATTCAAATGAATGAAATCTTATTCCCGTGACATTTTTTGCGCACAATATTGAGATGTTTATACATAATTAAATTTAAATGGATTTAATTTAAAACAATCATAGTGGTTAATTTAGACAACAAGTCTATGCACGGTTGTTTCTTCTGTATTCATTATGTACATATAATAGAGTTTTTGATTTTAACAATTATTCCAATCGTTAGTCAGCAGCTGATAGCTGATGCGATGTCCATACTGATACGCTATCACTACGAGTTGGAGGAGGTTTCATTAGCAGCGATCACTGGTCTAATATTGATAACTAAACGGGCATACCTTTGTATCCAGTAGATAAGAGCTAGAGTTACCTACTACACACATTATTGTTATTCGGATGAGTTCGGGTGTTTGTAGCAATAGGGACAAGATTGACTGATTTATTAGGTAGAGGAAAGTAATGCGATGGATAACAACTAGACATTTTATATTATTGTAAGTAATATATTTTCCCTACATCGGTTGCAGTAGCATCAATGACACATTACCTACTGTGCACTGTGAAATGTGTTCAACAGCTGTCAGATGTAAGAGCTTTTCCTTTTATTTACAGTCTAGACTGTTGGGCGCTTGTACACAGGAAACATTCCAAGAGGTAATTTAGTACCCAGGTAGTTAGTCACTTCTCTCACAACACAAAGGTTCAGTAGTTAACTAAATTTTTGGTTTGCAAGAAGTTGCGAATAAAAGAAAATATTTCGCGAAATAACATGACATTTGATTAGAGTACGTCATGCTAAAAGGCAATCATAAGTAAGTAACTACCCTATAAGTAGTATTATAAAGTGGAAGGTCATGTTTAATAAGGGTTGACGCAAAACCCTTGCGAAGAAGGCTTCATCATGGAAAACTTCCGATTTCAAAAGCTTTCCTTTTAATGAAACGTATTGTTAATATTTATATTATGACAAAATAGATTTGTTTAATCTATCGAGAGTCGTTCTAGTCACAGTGAAAGGTTACAAAAAAAAACTTTCGTCTCTAAAAAACACAAAAAAACTGTCGGTGAGATAAACATTTAGTTACTACGTTTAAATTAATATATTAAATAAAAAAATATATTAAATAAAGATTGGTTTAAAATCTTTTTCGTTTTTAACACAATATAAACTAACCTAGGTTATTCAGTCATTGTTCGTATTCATGATCACAGATATACATCCAAGAGCAATTTTCTCAAAATCTTCTGAAATAATTTGAACAACACTTACATCAATTCAACGTGTCACTGAATGCATTCAAAAAGTTTTTATTCCAAAGTCTTGCGGCTACGCGATCGCTACGCCACTGCTATGAGCGCTACGAGTGCTACGCAGCGGGCGCACACGTGCGAACTCCGCAGACACTACACCACTACTGGCAAAATGTACTCTGTGACTACTGGCGAACCACGAGCCACCAACTACCGGCTGCCGGCGACTGGCTGTGTTTACAAGCGCCAGTAACTAGCGCGTGCTTGAGCTTCCAATCATCTGAACTTGTTCATAAGGATAACGACACAATGGTAGGAAAAAGTATCATTGATGGATGACTGTAATCAGTGACATAGGTAGGTGGTGTGACGAACGTGACTTCTCCCAGTGATTCGATTAATTAGCGATTGGATTCAGGTAAATACTGTTGATTCCATGAACTAAAATACTTTGTATGTTTGCATTTTAGGTATTTAATTAAGAAAAAAAAAATTGAAATCTAATAAACCCCCGACACAAAATAATAATAAAAATAGTACGAATGTAAAAAGCCTAAAACAATTAAAAAAAAACTATTGATAATATAGCCACAAATAGAACAAAAAAGGTATAAACGTGAAACACTATAAAAAGAAAAAAATAATCTTGAAATTATGTTTCATACGTACTTACGTAGGGTCATAATTTCAAGGTTATTTTTTTCTTTCTTACAATTTTTATTATTACAGGTTTTTTTAATTTTTTATTTCATACTCTTTGTAGGGACTCATTATTTATTTTCTTTTACTTTCTTGCGTTTTAAGATTCAGGTAATTTGGTGTTTAATCAAGTTTTTTGTAATTCGCCATTTTGTGGTAGTGGCCATCTTGGATTTGAATTTTGTCATCGTGTATAGTATTCTATTAGTCAAGCCCTATCATTTGATACCCATATTGAGGGAATTGTGAAAAAAAAAATGTAATTCGCCATTTTGTGGTGGCGGCCATCTTGGATTTGAAATTTATCATAGTGTATAGTATTTTGCTAGTCAAGCCCTTTCATTTGATACCCATATTGAGGGAGTTGTGAAAAAATATAATGTAATCCGCCATTTTGTGGCGGCGGCCATCTTGGACCGATTTTCATCAAACATAGATAGGAACACTCCCGACAAATTCACCTTTCAAACAAAAAAAAAAACAAAATCAAAATCGGTTCATCCGTTCGGGAGCTACGATGCCACAGACAGACATGTACACACCCCCCCCACCACACACACCCCCACACAGACATGTCAAACTTCTATCACCCCGTCGTTTTTACGTCGGGGGTTAAATCAATTATTTGTTGTTTGTTTTCTAAATGCCCTGTTCTTAACTTCTAACTAGCTTCAACTTTCTGACTAACTGACCGACTATTTAATTTTGACAATTCAAAAGTGCCTGTTTATGGTTTAATTGAAATAAATGGTTTGAGTTTGAGCTTATTAAAACATTCATGGTTTGTGCGTGACGGTAGAATTGTAGCTACGGTCTAATGTAGCCCTCAATGTGCACAGTGCCTTATAATTCTCTATCATTTATGTAAACAAGTGCTTATATATCTATTATGTGATGTGAGGTAATTTATGATACTAAATAACATCAGTTTTACTATTCGTATTTAACTATATTATAGCTTTACTATTTGTATTTATGTAGTAAAATACAAATAGGAAAGTTTTACGGGATAATGAATATCCTATTGACACCATACTGGTACGTCTTATAATAGGTATTTTGCGAGTCTTTTTTGTATTTTCTATATTATTTTATGGCTAATTATTTTTGAGGCGAATAATAACTTATTAGTCGACTACCTAACTAGTTGGTTACAAAAAAAATAACTTGGTAGCGATTAAATATTTTTAGCACAATGAGCTACAAAAGGCAAGGATCTATAAAAACTAAATAATGGCTGCTAATATAAGATAGCAAATACATACCTATATTAAACAGGGCTAATGAAATAATAGGTGAGGTATTAAAAATAATGACTGGCGGCTAATATTAACAGTGGGATATCAAACATTGAAGATATTGATTCTATCTTCATTCTGCAAAAGAGGGCTGTCAGAGCCATCTACAATCTCAGCAGACGCGAATCTCTAAGGCAACTGTTTAAAAAAATTAACATCATGACGGTTCCTTGTCAATATATATACGAAAACATTATGTATGTACGTTCGAAAACATCTACATCTTTTTAGTAAGATAAGTGACAGGCATAACTTTAACACTAGGAATAGGAACAAACTAGATCAACCGCGCTTCAGATTGTCTAAAGTAAAAACTTCTTTTATGGGGTACTGTGTAAAATGTTATAATAAAATACCACTCGATATTCTTCAACTAAATGAGAAGAAATTTAAAATGCTTGGCTTAATGCTGGTCCTGCTCCACAGGCAGTTGGGCTTACAAGTTGATCACAATTTCAATATTTGGAAGAGATGCTTCCCCTTTTTGTTTTTTTTTTTTAGTGTTTATTTTATTTAATCAGGATTAATTTTTAATACTTCAGTATTAAATACCTCTACATGATTGGTAGTTTTTTTTTTCTCTCATCTCTTAATTATATTGCAAACTATAGTTTTGTATAATTTAGAAGCATTTTTGAAAATTTTGTAAATGTAAGAACCATGGATCCGTTTTTTATGACATTTTGATGTTGACTTGAAAGAGCATGGCAGTTGAGAATATGTCATGCTCACTTAAATGTCTCACTGGTGGTGGCGCGTGTGTTGGATCAAGATCATTCGGTTCCCTACGAAATGGTTGAGCTGGGTGGTGCTGATCCACGCGTCATGTTCGTGAACGGGCGCCATCGGTTGAGACTGGTCATCTCTTAACTGCTAAGGCTTATTTTTAATTTTTAATTTTATATTTTAATTTGTTTCTTTACATTGTTCTCACATATAGAAGCAATAAGAATAATGTATCCAGGATTTTGTAAAAATGTCTTGATTTAAAAGAGTGTCCGTGGAGTTTCTTTCCCGTTCTTCTCCATAGAGATCTACGCTTTGGAATGGGCAACTAGCTTCAACTTTCTGACTAACTGACCGACTATTTAATTTTGACAATTCAAAAGTGCCTGTAAATGGTTTAATTGAAATAAATGATTTGAGTTTGAGTTTATTGTATTATTGGCAACTATTGGCTTCCATATAAAAATATACAATACATTTTCTAACTTGAAAGAGGCAGAAGAATTTGTGAATTCAAAATCGAAACAACTAGGTTAGGTTAGGTTAGAACTGTGACCACACAACGCACGAGCCGAGAGAGCGAAGCGAGGGGTTTCGCGACAGCGGCCGGCGAGTGCCAGAAACATTGTATAATTTATGAAAGCCTATTTTCTACTTTTTATCCGCCGTCACCTAACAATAAATTCCGTTGCCACACCAAAAAATCATACCTATAAAATATCATAAAGCTGCTACTTTATACCTAAAATGCTACTTCATTGTAGCTGCCAGCCTATTATTTTTGCTAGCCATTTTAATTATTTTTAAAACCCTACATCAGATTAGTTTGTCGCCGCGTTGAATACCTATTTTATTATATCTTATTTTCCTTTGGACACTATCTCAGCAGATGGAATGCAATATATTCGCAACTTGTCGTATCCAAGTCTCTGGTCAAAGCTAGTTTGCAAATATCGCTGCAGAACAACCCATTCCTCAGGTACCTCCCTACTAACAGAGAACAACCCATTCCTCAGGTACCTCCCTACTAACACAGAACAAACCATTCCTCAGGTACCTCCCTACTAACACAGAACAACCCATTCCTCAGGTACCTCCCTACTAACACAGAACAAACCATTCCTCAGGTACCTCCCTACTAACACAGAACAAACCATTCCTCAGGTACCTCCCTACTAACACAGAACAAACCATTCCTCAGGTACCTCCCTACTAACACAGAACAACCCATTCCTCAGGTACCTCCCTACTAACACAGAACAACCCATTCCTCAGGTACCTCCCTACTAACACAGAACAACCCATTCCTCAGGTACCTCCCTACTAACACAGAACAACCCATTCCTCAGGTACCTCCCTACTAACACAGAACAACCCATTCCTCAGGTACCTCCCTACTAACACAGAACAACCCATTCCTCAGGTACCTCCCTACTAACACAGAACAACCCATTCCTCAGGTACCTCCCTACTAACACAGAACAACCCATTCCTCAGGTACCTCCCTACTAACACAGAACAACCCATTCCTCAGGTACCTCCCTACTAACACAGAACAACCCATTCCTCAGGTACCTCCCTACTAACTACTGATACTTAAGACTCATTAACCCTGATTGTGTGTTTCGGTGTTATTTCCCATGAGGTTATCGCATGCGCGGTCGCAGCCCAAGATTTTGGCGGAGGGGGGGGGGGTCACCATGGGTGCCGAGGAATATTAATAAGGGAGGTACATCTCCTCGTTGATCTAGTGGTCGCTAGCGTTACTGCTGAGCATGAGGTCCTGGGTTCAATTCCTAGGTTAAGTACAGTGTTGTTAGGTTCTTCCATCAGAAATTTCTCAGAAGCAGCCTGGAGTCTGGATTTATGCCTGGTTGGTGGTAGGAGGCTCACCCCCTATGACATGGTACTTTTTAACAACCCGCCTCGGTTTGGCTTTATATTTTCAAGCAGAAATAGGAGTTTCATTGTCGACTTATCCAGGCAAGCCCAAGCAACTACGAGAATGTAGAATGCAAGAGCGAGCGAAGCGAGCTCGAAAATTTTGCACACTCTCGGATAGGTTCGATTTTCTTTTGATCATTCCAAAAGGAGTAGGTAGGAATTACTTGCTTTGGCAACTTATGAATAATGAAGAAAAGCTCAAGAATCAACAGAATGTGAGCGAGCAAAGAGAGCCTGAAAATTTTTGCTTATAAAAAAACTTATACTCGTTTTACAGCAGTTATGGTTTTGGAATTAGGCCTTAACATAAGACTTTAGAACCTTACGTACATACAAGTGGAGTGCCCAATTGCTTCGCTCGCTCTTGCATCCTATATTCTATATCTATCTATACTTATAATAAATCTGTAGAAGTGAAAATTCTGTACATTGAAAATATCAAAAAAATAAATGGCAGGGGGTGTTACTAGACCGACACCGATCCCGAAAATGTGACTAAAAAAATTTTTGTCTGTCTGTCTGTCTGTTTGTTCAGGCATCACGCAAAAACTACCGGTTCGATTACGATGAAACTTGGTATAATTATTCTTTAAGATCCTGGGCACCACACTGGGTACTTTTATCCCGGAAAAGTATATACAATAAAAAACAAACTTAATTTTGCGGTTCGATCCCTAGACCCGATACTGTATCAACCGCAAATAATAAGTTTGTCGTAGGTTACGTCACCCGCAGTGGAGTTAATTTTTATTCCTTTTAGTTTTTAGAGTTATTTAGGTTTATTTTTATATAAGTCGTAGGTATAGATTTTAATTTTAAAGTATAGGTAGTATATTTGATAGTGTACGTAGTGACCGTAGGTTATTTTATAATACTGTTAGTAGGATTAGTCATTCGTATAGATATTAGTTTTTAGGGATTTTGCTTATTTATTGAGTTTAGATTAGTTATCATCAAAAATAGGTTTATTTAGGTAGGTAGGTATTTAATTTTCTGTTTGAGTTGAGTTTTTTTTTTAAATTAGGTAGGTACTTAGGTAAAGATATCATAATATAGGTACCCTCTTAATCACCACTAATGAGACACAATTGGTTTTCTATTGTAATTAGCCACAAAGGGCCCGCGAGATAGATGGCATTCTGGGGAAGCACATAAATATCCTGTTAGCACATTCCCGTGGGATAGTTTCCGACATCCACGCGGGCGAAGCTGCGGGCAGAAGCTAGTTTTATAATAAAACCTTGTATGAAAGCAAAAGTTGGGTGTTAAAGTAAAACTTTTTAGGCGCGTTAAAAAAACCCACTGTCATGTCATAGTTAAAGTTTTCACTTCTGTCGGCGGTCCCCATGTCTCCTATGTTCTTAATGATTTTGTAAATGCCCATCGGGGTCTCTGTGGCTCAAACTAGTACAGTTTTAAGTTAGTAAGACAAGTAAATCATTCAGACTCGATAGCTTGAATGATTTTGGGGGGGGTCATGACCCCCACGACCCCCCCCCCCCCCCCTCGGACCGCACCTGGGTTATCGTTGTATTGTTTTTTAACTGTGGGTAGTGTAGGTTCGCACCTAGTACCTACGGCGCCGGAAAACGTGTCATGCTAGACGAGTTTTTAGAGGTGGCATGTGGCGTTGTTGAAACCGCTACAAGTTCGTCTACTATGACGTATGTTCCTACTGCGCGTGCTTATTGTGTTTTCAGAATGGCGTCATACTTACCTACCACTGCTCAGCTGATATCTTCCTGCCTACATTCCAGAATTGACTATGAGAAAAACGATTTATTGGCCGATTGGCCATTTTTCAGTAAAATTTTTATAAGCCTAGTAATAAAAAATTTTTTTGAAAAAAAAAAACAACCGACTTCCAAAAACGACACTACAAAGAAAAATAACTTTAATTTCGGAAGTCGGTGTCGTTGGGTTCGCATTTTCGTTTTTTGCCACCAACTTCCGAAGTTAAAAAAAAAATATTTTTCACTTTTTAGTTGTACTACCCCATACAAATTCGTATATACTTACAAGATTAGAGGTACCCCAATAACAACTTTGACAGAAATGAGGGTGTACCGTGGTGTACTGAACATATCTGCGTACCCCTTTAGAGCGTACAGGCGTGACGTTATGTTGTGTGATTGCGTAAACAATACATACATAAGCGATAGCAGCAATAGCCGTTGATTTGCTGGCATTTAATGAAGAGTTTCGTTGTCTGTCTCCGAAACTCATCATCAGATCTTGTCGAAATTTCTATGGGACTATTTGGGAAGTATACCCTTTCCAACAAAAAAAGAATTTTTCAAATCTGTTGGCTAGCGACGGTGTTATGCGCAAACAAACATAAAAAAAAATACAAACATCCGAATTGAGAACCTCCTCCTTTTTTAGAAGTCGGTTAAAAATGTCGATAGCTATCCAAATTAGTTGTAACGTTTTAAAGATTCCTGTGCCTTCTAAGTACAGAAAAAAAATATTAAAAAAACCACAAAAACGGACATGAAAATATTTTTCAAATACAACATTTTTCAACATGTTCAAATTTGCCCCAAACTGCACCGCTTGTGCTGGAGAGAAGAACCTCTCCAGCTTAAGCGGTGGAGTTTGGGTGATTTGAAGAACTGGGTTTTGTAACCATGACATCAAATAGTGAAGATAGCGAAAAATCGCTCTAAATTCGTATAAACATGGACATATTCCTAATGGCCGTCTGCTCTACGTAGGTGAATGACTGGCTCTAAGGGACAGGCACATGATTGTTCCATGTCCTTATCTTATCAGAACTCCTCCTACTGTGATGTACGAGTATATGCAACTAGAACAGAGCTAATTATACATCAGCATGCATACAAACAATTTGGGCGATTGAGACACTGATGGACTCGTGACATACAAGTTTGTGTTGAAGTCGGTTACGGCGTGATTATCAATGAATGTAATGTTTTGGGTTACTGCAATAAAATGTTGTGCTTTGATTTAGACTGATTCTTAACTAACCTATGATAGAGTCGCGTCTGGTCTCAGGAATAGTACGAACTTTGTCTTGGAGAGATAATATTATGTAGTTCATTGGTATAATATTCAAAAAATCAATCAAAATCAAAAGTCATTTATTCAAATTAGGCTGAGAATCAGCACATTTCGAACGTCAAAATGACAAAAGACAGTCTCCCAAAAACGCCCGCTCTTCACCACTTCCTAGTGCTATCGCTGGGGCCACTGGGGCTATTGTCAGTAAGCTCAACTCCTAAGTGATTGTACTAGTTGACATAGTTGTATGCTTTAAAATAACAATAAGGTGGTCCTGCCTTTGTTGAAATAGTTAATATTGCGTTAGAGTAGATTTACTTTTGAGAGGCACAATACATATATGGGGTCGGTGTCGACGACACTGCCGCGGGTGTTGAACGTGATAATTTCTGGGTTGAAACAAATAAATTGAGACCTTTCGTGGTCATTGTCTTTTATACATAGACACTTAGCATCCACTCAGGCCACGAAAGTAGACACTGAATCTGGTTAATATCGGGCTGCTTAAAACCCACTCCACTAAATAAGCTCTGCCCGCTTGCAGGAATTGCACCACCTGCGAAGACTGTACGAAGACATGACGCATGCCCGCTGGAAAAACATAACCAAGAATCCGATTTTCGACATCCTCTCTACAATTACACAACGACCCCGGGTAGGTTTAGAAGTCGTAAGAGGTTCGTACGGTATCCGCAGGCCTTCCAGGACAAACCATCTAATGAGAGAAATAAATTGTGGGAAGAGAAGTATCCTACACCTTTTTTTTTTCTCGCTGAGAAATGCTTTATGCATCCCCGTCTCGCGGGGGACGAGACGGGGTATGTGGGACTCCCTGTCGGAATGCCAGTATACCCACTAAAACTCAGCGGTGTTCCTACAAACGCCGTAATAGGAGGGCCATGGGAAATCGGCATAGACTTTACTTCCACAGCCCTCCCGGCGCACGCCCGCCTAGATGGTATGGCGGGCCCCGCATGCCACAATTATTTGTGAAGAGTTTATTGGCTAAGTAATAATTTGGCAAAAGAAATCATGCGGAAAATTGTTTGGGAAGTGATAATTTGACAATTTTTTTTTGATGAAACAAGGGAGACCCGCTTCTTTCAGATAACTTACCTTGGCACAGACTTTTTATCGTTTGGGGTTTTGTCAAATGCAAAATCGCAGTCAAGATGTTCGATGTAATGAAATGTTAACATCTACGCGTAGAATTCTTCAGAATAAAAGAATCTGGAGCAAACTACTTACTTACAGTTATTTTACTGAGTGTGAAGTGTAAAGACGTGTTCTACTTATCTGGCTCCTGTACAACCCTATGTACAGAACCCTTCCTAGCTCCTTCACATAGTTCGCCAAAACCTATTGTTTATCGATTGTCCTTTGTCGTGTCACTGCGACCAGCCAACCACTCCACCAGCCAAGCTCATATCTCTTTATTTTAGTACAACTTTGCATAAATACAATAGCAGGTCCTTTTGGGGAGCGCGTTCCATCGCTCGCTTCCTTTACAGATAAGGCACCTGCGCCCTTATAAGGCAAGTGATGAACCCTCCGGGCGGTGTATTGCCACTTGTTTTTAACGACACTGCTAATCTTACATTTATGTTATTTTGATGTGGTGATCCTAATTGTTGTTGTTTTAACAAACAAAACTTCCTTTTTCTCGGCACTAAAATATAACTATAGGACTAAAAGTACTGCCTATTAGTCCTGAAATGTACAGTCGCGTTCGTAAGTAGGACACACGAAATAATATGGCCCTGTGCGTAGGTACTGTGGTAGATACCTTAGTACTTTCTTTATGAGCTGAATAAATTGTACTTGTTCGTAAAACCTTACAAAAATAAAAGCAGCTAATCCTATGTACTGTAAAACAAGCGGCATTACACTGTCACATGAATTCAAAGAATTGTTTTTTCTTTTATCACAGTTGGTACATACATTAAGTACTCATTTTTGTTTATCTTGCTGATATCAATGATGAACTTAATGCAAGTCAGGAAGAGTGGTAAGAATAGCAGAGGATCCCAACAACATTACATACCTACCTATGTACATTATAATAATTCAACGTTTATCAGTCACACTCGGTCCTCCTAATAAAAAACAATCTAACAAACTGATTCATTGAACACAACAAGTGTTACGTAAGTACGTATCATAAGACATTATTAATAAATAAATAATAATTAAATGCCGCTCAATGGAGGTAGCTGCAGGACTGAGGACCGCGATAAGAAACGAAGTGTGAATGGAAAACCGCAAGCTAACCGCAGGAGTACCGACGTACTGCGATAGCGCTTACGTCGAGCCACTCGTTACGTCCGATATGCTAGGCTATAGCTATAGCTCGGTGTGCAACAACCCGCTCTAAGGCACGAGGTGCTGCCTTCGAAAAGGCAAGTTTTAATGTTACTATTGCCATTTTATAAGTTTGCCACACACTGATTGACGTCAAAGGAAAAGATCATGCGGAAACCTGAACTTACCTATATTTAAACATTCCTCACGCAAACTAGCCAACATGTAGTGCGCATGTCTCTCTCTCTCTGTATGAATAAAGTAACTTATAAAGTACTGACCACCTCTGCTGCTTGGTGGTAAGTAGCTATTGTGGGTGGGGATTCATTGATAAGGATCATTAGGTAATTCTCCAGTGAGTGATTCCGAATTTACGATTTAAATGTGCACACCTTCATCACGAGTTCGCATCAATAAAACTCTAAATAGTAAGTAATTTTTAGGATAATATAGTGATAAAACAGCAATCTACATATAAAGAGGCATAACATAAGTGTTACGTGTGATGTCATGCAGGAGGCGCCTGTTCAGAAGGAAATTATGACTAAGTAGTTAATAGTAAACGCTTCCATTTTTAGTACAAAACCAAATCGGGCACTTAACTGGTTTCTAATTGATTTGAGTCCATATTAACTCGTAGATTAAACACTATTGTACTACGGTAACAATAGCTGATTCTACGAAATAATCCGTTAACAATTTACAATCTTTACAATTTCTAATGGGAGGAGGAAAATCGTTGAAAATTGTATATTAGTAATTGTGTAGTAGTAATTGGATAGTAGTAATTTTTCAAAATTACGAGCTGTCCCATTCGAGGATAATTGCTTAGATATCTCAGTATGGTGGAATTAGTGAACGATGCTGCACTGCTTTTCCTTTAAAATCGGTGATAAACTTGGGAAAGTAATCTATTATTCTATATTCTATATATATACTTAATAATAAATCTGTAGAAGTGAAAATTCTGTACATTGAAAATATCCAAAAAATAAATGGCAGGGGGTGTTACTTCACCGACACCGAACCCAAAAATGTGATTAAAAAAATTTTTGTCTGTCTGTCTGTCTGTCTGTCTGTTTGTTCAGGCATCACGCAAAAACTACCGGTTCGATTACGATGAAACTTGGTATAATTATTCTTTAATATCCTGGGCACCACACTGGGTACTTTTTATCCCGGAAAAGTATATACAATAAAAAACAAACTTAATTTTGCGGTTCGATCCCTATACCCGATTACCACTGTCTGTACTGTACCAACCGCAAATACTAAGTTTGTCGTAGGTTGGGTCACCCGCAGTGGAGTTCATTTTTATTCCTTTTAGTTTTTAGAGTTATTTAGGTTTATTTTTATATGAGTCGTAGGTAGGTATAGATTTTAATTTTAAAGTATAGGTAGTATATTTGATAGTGTACGTAGTGACCGTAGGTTATTTTATAATACTGTTAGGTAGGTTTAGTCATTCGTATAGATATTAGTTTTTAGGGATTTTGCTTATTTATTGAGTTTAGATTAGTTATCATCAGAAATAGGTTTATTTAGGTAGGTAGGTATTTAATTTTCTGTTATTGAGGTTTTTTTTAAAATTAGTTAGGTACTTAGGTAAAGATATCATATAGGTACCCTCTTAATCACCACTAATGAGACACAATTGGTTTTCTATTGTAATTAGCCACAAAGGGCCCGCGACATAGATGGCATTCCGGGGAAGCACATACATTTTATCCTGTTAGCACGTTCCCGTGGGATAATTTCTGACATCCACGCGGGCGAAGCCGCGGGCAGAAGCTAGTAGATAATATAACAAAAAAATCTCTAATATTAACAACATATAACAACGGAACCTATAATTTTATTCATTATAGCGATTAGTTAATATAATAAACGATTGATATAATTTTAAAATAACTAATTTTTATAAGCATAACATACATTAAATATAACATCGTTTGACATAACATACATCTATACCTATATTACTTATAATAAATCTGTAGAAGTGAAAATTTTGTATGTACATTGAAAATATCAAAAAAATAAATGGCAGGGGGTTTTACTAGACCGACACCGAACCCAAA
This sequence comes from Apamea sordens, assembly GCA_945859715.1. Taxonomy (NCBI): domain Eukaryota; kingdom Metazoa; phylum Arthropoda; class Insecta; order Lepidoptera; family Noctuidae; genus Apamea; species Apamea sordens. The sequence goes on along the minus strand of OX244008.1, from coordinate 17,735,892 downwards.
AATGTGATTAAAAAAATTTTGTCTGTCTGTCTGTCTGTTTGTTCAGGCATCACGCAAAAACTACCGGTTCGATTGCGATGAAACTTGATATAATTATTCTTTAATATCCTGGGCACCACCCTGGGTACTTTTTATCCCGGAAAAGTATATACAATAAAAAACAAACTAAATTTTGCGGTTCGATCCCTCGACCCGATTACTGTACCAACCGCAAATAATAAGTTTGTCGTAGGTTACGTCACCCGCAGTGGAGTTCACTAAGGGGCGCTACACATGGCTAAGATACTATAATATTTTATCTTAAGATACAATATCGCTCGCCATAAAATTCAATGGACTATCACACACGACGAAGATAATAAATAATATTTCATATTTTCGTATCTTAAGATGAATTTGTATGGCGAGTAAAATATTATAGTATCTTAGCCGTGTTCAGTCCCCCTAAGTTATGCTCTAAATGTAGTGCTGAAGGTTGAATTTGGCTTGCACCGTTCGCAGCACACGCGTGGCGGTGGCGCGCGGCTGCCACGGATCGCTACCGTATTTAGGGACGGATTCTGAGCGCGCGCATTACATTTTTCGAACTTTGATTTGAACGGACGTGTCGAGTGGCGAGCGTTCGTTCTTATTTTAACTGCTACTTGCAATTCTAAGCCATGCTTTTCAGTGCGAACTTTTTATTCCTTTTAGTTTTTAGAGTTATTTAGGTTTATTTTTATAAGTCGTAGGTATACATTTTAATTTTAAAGTCTAAGTAGTATATTTGATAGAGTACGTAGTGACCGTAGGTTTTTTTTATAATACTGTTAGGTAGGATTAGTCATTCGTATAGATAGATATTAGTTTTTAGGGATTTGCTTATTTATTGAGTTTAGATTAGTTTTTTTTTTAAATTAGGTAGGTACTTAGGTAAAGATATCATATAGGTACCCTCTTAATCACCACTAATGAGACACAATTGGTTTTCTATTGTAATTAGCCACAAAGGGCCCGCGAGATAGATGGCATTCTGGGGAAGCACATACATTTTATCCTGTTAGCACGTTCCCGTGGGATAATTTCTGACATCCACGCGGGCGAAGCCGCGGGCAGAAGCTAGGTAAATATAAAATCGTTTGACATACCACTCAAAAGATATAAAACTTATTTGGTAATAGTAACCTAAGTAAATATTAAACATACCTAGTAACTGATTACCACCTGTGCTAAGATAAGTCGACGAATTATAGGTAATAGTAACCTAAGTAGATATTAAACATAACTAGTAACTGATTACCACCTGTGCTAAGATAGGTCGACGAATTATAGGTAATAGTAACCTAAGTAGATATTAGACATAACTAGTAACTGATTACCACCTGTGCTAAGATAGGTCGACGAATTATAGGTAATAGTAACCTAAGTAGATATTAGACATAACTAGTAACTGATTACCACCTGTGCTAAGATAGGTCGACGAATTATAGGTAACTAGCTTCTGCCCGCGGCTTCGCCCGCGTGGATGTCGGAAATTATCCCACGGGAACGTGCTAACAGGATAAAATGTATTTGCTTCCCCAGGATGCCATCTATCTCTATGCCAAATCAGAAGTTCAGTGGTTTAGGCGTGAAAATGTAACATACAGTTTCAAGTTCAAATCCTCCACTTAAAAACTGAATTACCCCTTTTTGTCCCGTCAGTGGTAAATTTTCGACAACTTTACATACTTATTATTATTTTCTGTCAAAAGTATCAATACTATATCAATATACAATTTCTTCCACACAAACTTAACACCCCTATATCCCCCTTTGAGGGGTAGTTTTGAAAAACTTATAATGATAAACTTTATTACTTACTTAGGCAAGTATTCTTGCCAAGTTTCAAGTTTATGAACTAAATGAATAAGATTTTTCATATAAACTGTATCCCCCGCTTTTCACCCCCGCAGGGGTGGAATTTTGGAAAATCGTTTGGCATTATTCATAACTTGATTCAAAGATTATTTATACCAATTTTCGAGTTAATCAAGCCATGCATTATAATCCTCCCCTGAAAAATAGACTACCCCATTTCAGCCCGTCAGGGGTAGATTTTCAAAAAACCCTGATACACATTATTCTTTATTTTCAATATTAGGTATAAATACTGAGTTTCGAGTAAATCGGACTGCGCGCTAAAATTCTTCCATACAAACTTTGAAACCCCCCAATCCCTTATTAGGGGGTAGTTTAGAAGAAGAAAAAACTGACAATCTTCATAATTTATTTTGGTAAGTATTTGTGCTAAGTTTCAAGTTTATTAACTCAAGGAATAAGATTTTTCATATAAACTGTATCCCCCGCTTTTCACCCCCACAGGGGTGGAATTTTGAAAAATTGTTGGGAATTATTCATAACTTGATTCAAAGATTATTTATACCAATTTTCGAGTTAATCAAGCCACACATTATAATCCTCCCTTGTAAAATTAACTACCCCTTTTTAACCCGTTAGGGGTAGATTTTCGAAAACGCCCTGATACATGTTACTCTTTATTTTTGGTCTTAAGTATAAACACTGAGTTTCGAGTTAATCGGACCGCGCGCGCATTCAAAATATTCTACACAAACTTCAACACCCCTATATCCCCCTTTGAGGGGTAGTTTTGAAAAACATAATGATAAACTTTATTACTTACTTAGGCGAGTATTCTTGAAAAGTTTCAAGTTTGTTAACCTAGCGAAGAAGATTTTTCATATAAACTGTATCCCCGCTTTTCACCCTCACAGGGGTGGAATTTAAAAAAATCGTTTGGGATGTATTCATAACTTGACTCAAAGATTATTTGTACTAATTTTCGAGTTAATCAAGCCATGCAGTAAAATCCTCCCCTGAAAAATTGACTACCCCATTTCAGCCCGTCAGGGGTAGATTTTCAAAAAACCCTGATACACATTATTCTTTACTTTCAATATTAGGTATAAATACTGAGTTTCGAGTAAATCGGACTGCGCGCTAAAATTCTTCCATACAAACTTTGAAACCCCCCAATCCCTTATTAGAGGGTAGTTTAGAAGAAAAAAAACTGACAATTTTCATAATTTATTTAGATAAGTATTCGTGCCAAATTTCAAGTTTATTAACTCAAGGAATAAGATTTTTCATACAAACGAATTCCCCCCTTTTCACCCTCTTAGGGGTGGAATTTCGAAAAATCCTTTCTTAGTGGATGCCTACTCTTCACGAAGAACACACCCTCTAAATTTCATGTCTCTAGGACCAGCGGTTTAGGCTGTGCGTTGATCTATCAGTCAGTCAGTCAGGACTTTGAATTTTATATATATAAGATAGTAACCTAAGTAGATATTAAACATAACTAGTAACTGATTACCACCTGTGCTAAGATAAGTCGACGGAGCCCCGCGAAGCTGGGCTCCTATTTCTGGGTGCCCGCCTTAGCCTTCTAACCTAACCTATCCGAGTCGGGGTACTCTGAGTCGGGGTGTTAACCATAACGACGTTTTTTATATATATTAAACGTTAGATCTAATGATTTTCGATTAAATAAAAAATGTACATATTAAACGTTAGACCAAATGATTTTCGATTACATAAACGTTATATCAAACAACGTTACTTATACTAATTAAGTTTTAGAATAAATGTTAAATGTAAAGAAATTATATCAACAGTTGGTATATCTCACGTTGATTATATCTTATGAACGATAATAAAATGAAATTAGACCAAATGAGTTTATACGTTATGAACTTATGAGACGCACCCGATAAACTCGAGCCCCTTTGTGGTATGATCACGTAGAACACCTACCTATCTCTTTTATAAAACCTCATCGTATATTCTGAAAGTATACCATGAATTACAAATGGGCCGTGATCATACCATGAATTACAAATGGGCCGTGATCAACATGCCGCATCAAGTCTTCCCAGCGTGCCATCCACACGTGGCTCCAGCCGCGACTCGCATGCTGATTGGTCCGCGCAAACAATGGGCACCTACTACCCTCACTATTTGTACAGGCCAGCGCTGGCGCCTGTAACGAGCAGTCGAGCACCCATACGGCCATACCCCGCCTAATGTATTAGTATTCTGTGACCCATACATCATGCATGATGCAACGATCGTGAATACATGACTAATTCGCATGCGGCGCGAATCCTATTCGCTGTATTATGACAATTGTTATTGTACAACTAATATAGTAACGAGTGATATAATATAGGTTTGATTTAGTTTCCTTATTATAAGGGCGTGACCTTTCACGATTATACAAACAGCTTCTGTGGATTCTCCCAATAGTTTTTAATTCGGAGGTCACACAGATAACAAATCTCATCTGCCTAGCCTTGTCCCAACTACGTTGGGGTCGGATCCCAGTCTAACCTTTAAAAAAAATGTTACGTACATGGAGCGACTGCCTATCTGACCTCCACAACCCAGTTACTGGGTAATACAATAACTTTTGGTAAGACTGGTTGTCAGACTTTCGGGCTTCTGACGACCCGTAACGACTGTCAAAGATCGACGAATGATAGCCGGACCAACAGCTTAACGTGCTTTCCGAGGCAACGGAGGGGTCTTGGTATGTAAATATGGTCACCCATCCACGGACCAACCGCGGCGATCGTAACATAACCAGATCGATCGACCGGGCCATGCGTCTGTTATTACTTAGTCTCACAGATAACAAATGTTATGTATAACGCGAAGTTAAAGGTACCTAACTACCTTCAGTTAACCTCCAAGGACTACTACTACGTAGTTGAGGTGAGGCGAGGCCACTTTCCTGAACCTCAACTTAATTTTCCTGAACATGAATAATTAAAATGACGCAAATTATTTCACCGAGTCATTCAATGATACCTAAAATGGACTAGGCCATAGTGTATTATGATATCACATCATTTTCAAATTTGATTTTATTAGTTTTAAAACAATAAGATAACCTTATGACGTGTGGAGTACCAAATAGCTTATCAACCGCTCTGTTTTCCCAAATACTTAATTCTTAATAAAATACATGATAGGTAAAAGTTGTGTCATTGACGTCACGTGTAGATATTGTTATGTGTTTAAACCGTTAATTCGCTGCAGTAATTGTAGCTAATTGTACTTAATATGAATTTTCCTCTGAATCACAGCACACTTTCTGAAAGCACATGCGCGAGCGTGCCCTGTGAGGGGGTGCGTCTCATAACGTATAAACTCATTTGGTCTAATTTCATTTTATTATCGTTCATACATAAGATATAATCAACGTGAGATATACCAACTGTTGATATAATTTCTTTACATTTATCATTTATTTATTCTAAAACTTAATTAGTATAACGTTGTTTGATATAATGTTTATGTAATCGAAAATCATTTGGTCTAACGTTTAATAATTATGTATATTGTTTATTTAATCGAAAATCATTAGGTCTAAAGTTTAATATATATAAAAAACGTCATTATGGTTAACACCCCGACTCAGAGTACCCCGACTCGGATAGGTTAGGTTAGAAGGCTAAGGCGGGAGCGAAGCGGAGCGGAGCTCCCGCCTTAGCCTTCGTGGTTATTTTTTTTAAACCACCCAGAAAGCGGGGCTCCGTCGACCTAACTGAGCACAGGTGGTAATCAGTTACTAGTTATGTTTAATATCTACTTAGGTTACGTACTATTACCTATACGATAGAACTTACAAAGAATAAAACAAAGAAAAATACTTTTAAATATTTATTACGCCCGATCATCAGACTGCGTACAGACTGTGTGCGAGGCCCAATAATGGACAACGAAAACCCTGTTTGCGGACGAATGGACGAAGATTTTGTCGGTATCTGTGAGAAGGATTTATAATGAAAGTGTTGTTAACTTTTTACTTGATGATTTTATCTTTTATGTGTACATACAAACTGTAGGTATCTTTAATTTCCGTAATTGGTTTTAAACCGTTTTAATTAAAGAAATAAATAAAAAAAAAAAAAAAACTAACCCTATCTATGCAATTTTGCTTTGTGTTTTTAAGCGGCGTTAAGGCGTTTTCATCATATTAGACCAAATAAGTTTTATATATCTTTTGAGTGGTATGTAATGTGGTATGTTGAGGGGCTCGTGGCTAAATAATAACAGCCGCACAGGTCGATCGGTCAGGTTAAGCTACGCTTGCCGCGGTTGGTCTGTGGATGGGTGACCATCTTTACATACCGAGACCCCTCCGTGCCTCGGAAAGCACGTTAAGCCGTTGGTCCCGGCTGTCATTCGTGGATCTTTGACAGTCGTTACGAATTGTCAGAAGCCCGAAAGTCTGACAACCAGTCTTACCAATGGGTATCGTATTACCCAGTAACTGGGTTGTGGAGGTCAGATAGGCAGTCGCTCTATGTAAAATACTGATATTCAGCTGCAGCTGGTTAGACTGGAAGCCGACCCCAACATAGTTGGGAGAAGGCTAGGCAGATGATGATGATTTCAAACGATGTTATATTTAATGTATGTTATGCTTATAAAAATTCGTTATTTTAAAATTATATCAATCGTTCATTATATTAACTAATCGCTATCTATATCTATATACTTATAATAAATCTGTAGAAATGAAAATTCTGTACGTAATAAGTTGTAATAAGTTGAAAATATCAAAAAAATAAATGGCAGGGGGTGTTACTAGACCGACACCGAACCCAAAAATGTGATTAAAATTTTTTTTGTCTATCTGTCTGTTTGTTCAGGCATCACGCAAAAACTACCGGTTCGATTACGATGAAACTTGGTATAATTATTCTTTAATATCCTGGGCACCACACTGGGTACTTTTTATGCCGGAAAAGTATCTTCTAAATATATAAAACTCAAAGGTGACTGACTGACTGACTGACATAGTGATCTATCAACGCACAGCCCAAACCACTGGAGGGATCGGGCTGAAATTTGGCATGCAGGTAGATGTTATGAAGTAGGCATCCGCTAAGAAAGGATTTTGATAAATTCTACCCCCAAGGGGATAAAATTGGGGATGAAAGTTTGTATGAAAAATCTTATTCCTTGAGTTAATAAATTTGAAACTTAGCACGAATACTTATCTAAATAAATTATGAAGATTGCCAGTTTTTTTTTTTCGTCTAAACTACCCCCTAATAAGGGATTGGGGGGTTTCAAAGTTTGTATGGAAGAATTTTAGCGCGCAGTCCGGTTGACTCGAAACTCAGTATTTATACCTAATATTGAAAGTAAAGAATAATGTGTATCAGGGTTTTTTGAAAATCTACCCCTGACGGGCTGAAATGGGGTAGTAAATTTTTCAGGGGAGGGTAGCATGGCTTGATTAACTCGAAAATTAGTATAAATAATCTTTGACTCAAGTTATGAATACATCCCAAACGATTTTTTTTTAAATTCCACCCCTGTGGGGTTGAAAAGCGGGGATACAGTTTATATGCAAAATCTTATTCATTTAGTTAATAAACTTGAAATTTGCATAAGTAAGTTTATCATTATAAGTTTTTCAAAGCTATCCCTCAAAGGGGGATATAGGGGTGTTAAGTTTATGTCGAAGAAATTGAATGCGCGGTCTGAGTAACTCGAAACTCAGTATTGATACTTTTGACAGAATATAATTAATAATAAATATGTAAAGTTGTCGAAAATTTACCACTGACGGGACAAAAACGGGTAATTCGGTTTTTAAGGGGAGGATTTGAACTTGAAACTGTATGTTACATTTTCACGCCTAAACCACTGAACCACAGATTACTAAATAGTTACTATGACTGAACTTCTGATTTGGCATAGATATAGATGGCATCCTGGGGAAGCACATACTTTTTATCCTGTTAGCACGTTCCCGTGGGATAATTTCCGACATCCACTATAATAAAATTATAGGTTCCGTGGTTATATGTTGTTAATATTAGAGATTTTGTTGTTATATCATCTATTACTTACCCCCTGTGAGGCTGTGAGCTGCGGTTTAGATAGCCTTCCTCACTGCATTTCACATTGTGTCACTAAGTAATGTTTGTAACGATGATTATGATATGAATGATGTCTACTATGTGTTTGTTGATGTTAGTCCCATGACGTCAATGCCATTTAATTTTGTTTTTGAAATAATCCTTTCATGTAGGTAGGTATATACCTAAATATTGGATATTCTCGAAGCTGTTGTTAACAATTTAAATAATTACTGAAAGTTATGATTCAGCAAAACCGGTTCTGAAATTCAGCTGCAGCCGGTTAGACTGGAAGCTGACCTCAACATAGTTGGGAAAAGGATAGACAGATGATGATGATTTTAAGGTAATCTCCACGTGTCCCGCCTGTTGGCGATCGGTAGGCCTGTGGGGTGGTAGTGGTAGTACTGAGACATTCCTAATGAGCTATTTGTCCGCCCTGTATCATCTATAGGTTATACTTAGTAGGCGCTTGCGAGCAATACACCAAGACGAGAAGTTTCAGTTGTTTACTGGTAACTGGATGATAGATACAGAAATAGAAATACTTCTTCAAGTAACACCAAATGCAACCACGATCGAATAAAATCACTAGTCTTTCTTCAGGAGGTCGCTACTTACCGGTCACCTGGCTAAGACGCATCTCACGTTTCACTACTCTATTTAAGTAAACGGGTAATTGACGCAGCAGTCAATCGCCAACCGTGCGTTGGCGATTGACTGCTGCGCTGCGTGTCGCGGGTTCGATTCCCGCATGGAACAAATATTGTATGACCTACAAGTAGTTGTTCCAGGTCTGGCTGTTTGTCTATGTGAGTTTAAATGTTTCTAAACGCACCCACGATACGGGAGAAATTCCAGTGTGGGGCAAGGTTTAAAAAAAATATTGTTATCTTCCTAAGTAAATAATGTAAATGCAAATGCACAAGTAGGTACTTAACGGTTTCCGTAATCAATTTGTACACGGACCGGGGCCCCAAGTCTGCTATTTTTATAAATTCGTCATTCCAACACGATCCCATATTTCCATCCCATAGTCATGCTTAAAGTTCGTAATCTGCTAAATTCTTAATGGCGATCATTGGTCGGTCAATGGTCTCGTAATAGAATTGTGTCATAATGACATTGTCGTATTGCCATTATTATAAAACCCGTTGTAGAAATGATTTTCGAAGAACTACCACTACTTTATGTATGCCGGATTTCATTTATATATGTCGTGGATAGATGGCACCACAGTACAGCGAACAGCGCCATCTAACAATTTGATGGGTAAACGAGTAATCATGTGATCGGAAACGCAAGCGAGCCCTACCGCTTGGACACGATCGTCGGTGGAGGGGATGCAGCGAGGACTGGTGGAGAGACCGAGTGTGGCTGGCGACAGTCTACAGACAGATGACAGTCGAGCTCGGACAGTCTTGGCAAACGCTCAGTACCTACCGTACGCACGTGTTTGCTTCCGACGCAAGTGTGCGTTTTGGTTGATAATCGTTGGACCTCAACGACTCCGTTGACATTTGAAAAACAAAGTGCAAACATGCGAACGTTTATTAAATAATCGTGTGGATCTGTTCAAGTTGGAACCAGACAAGGCAGATACGGATGTGCGATTATGGTATATGTTGTTTTGGGCATAGGCTGTATGCAGAAATACCTTTGCCGAGTGACGCGCCAGTTGCGCCTACCGCCATGTTCGAAGAAAAAGACTCTAACCGGCGTTTGAGTTCGACGTATCCCGTTACCGTGTTTAGAACACGTGGAGTGACTTTAAGAATCGAGCCAAGCAGCCCTGCAGACGTCAGCGAAGCCCTTCGTGTGCTGCAAGTGAGGGAAACCAGGACATATCGCCTGGTGCACGAGTAGTGGCAGCTAAGCGGATGGTGGACAATGTGCTGGAAGTCGTGAAAGGCGAGTAGAAGTCGTACAACTACCCTCAAACACGTTGGAAAATAAAGGTGAGCTGTATTGTTTTGTTTACGATTCTGGTGCTGAATGCTCGTTAGTAAAAGCGAGTTGTGCAGCCAAATTAAGTGGCAAACGGGTTAATAACGTCGTTGCGTTGACTGGTATTGGCAGCTTTATTATACAGCTATTATGAGGTATTTGGCAGGATAGCCGAGCTTGTTTACTCTCTGAGTATATTTGGTCCACAGGCACTACACCCGAGGACGGGTGCTAGTCAGGGATGGCCGTGTCATGGATAGATGGCACCACAGTACAGCAAACAGCGCCAACTAACAATTTGATGGGTAAACGAGTAATCATGTGATCGGAAAAGCAAGCGAGCCCTACCGCTTGGACACGATCGTCGGTGGAGGGGATGCAGCGAGGACTGGTGGAGAGACCGAGTGTGGCGACAGTCTACAGATGACAGTCGAGCTCGGACAGTCTTGGCAAACGCTCAGTACCGTACGCACATGTTTGTTTCCGACGCAAGTGTGCGTTTCGGTTGATAATCGTTAGTTTATTAAAGTTACTTTAAATTCAAATTATCTTTTCGTTCGAGTACCCGCTACAGTGCCCACAAATACGTAAACTAGGTATGTCGGATCGTGAAGAAGACCCAGTGTTTCGCATCTCGGCCAGCCAGTGATGCGACATGTATAATTTTACATATTATCTAGTACGTTTTATACAAGTCAAGTGTTTTATGTAAGTCAGTTATTCATTTATCATTATGTACGAGATTACCATTCTATGCCATTTCTTTCAATGGAGTGTCAGTGGTTGACCACTGGAAAGTCATAATGACGCCATTATGTTAGTAGGTAGATTACCAAAATTGTCAAAATCAACTTATTATGAAATCAATGATCGACCATTCTGACACTATTGTAATAGCAGACTTGAGGCCCTGTAATTCATACGGTATGCCAAGTTTATGCGAAACCAATAGCTTTAATAATATTTAGGTAGGTAGCTAAATGTATAAATAAGTACGCGGAAATCGTGCCGTATTCGGGTCTACAACTTAAATAAACGATTAGTAAGTGGCGCCATCTGTCGGCAGAATGACTGCCGTCGGACACTTGGACATGACACTGACTAGCGAGTAGACATGGCACCTATTCAATTAATTCAAAAACAAAAAAATGATATGCTTCTTGTTAGTTCAGTGATATTCGTTGCACCTTGACTCAGTCAGCTCAGCACCCTAATTGCGTACTTACCACTCTTTCAATCACAATACAAGTTTTGAAGGATTGCTAATCCTTTGCTCCATAGGTTTGAAAAATTCGTCGGTGACATATTACTTATTTGCCGTTTTATTGTAATAGGTAAGTACTTCGAATTGACATAGAACCTTCATGGATTGAGATTTTTGAGTGCAACCTTTTTTCACATGGTATGAACCTATGAAGTTCTTCTTTTAAAAAACGTTTTTTGCAAAAAAAACATCCGACTTCCAAAAACGACACTACAAAGTAAAAAATAACTTTAATTTCGGAAGTCGGTGTCGTTGGGTTCGCGTTTTCGTTGTTTGCCACCGACTTCCGAAGTTAGTTATTTTTCACTTTATAGTGTCGTTTTTGGAAGTCGGTTGTTTTTTTTTGCAAAAAAGTTTTTATTTTTCACTTTTAAGTTGTAATTTTTACCAGTAATTTTGGTTTAAAAACCAAACTACTGAACCGTTTTTGATGAAATTTCTATGAGACCATTTGGGACGTATAAGCCTTTCTTTCCAACAAAAAACATCCGAATTGAGAACCTCCTCCTTTTTTAGAAGTCGGTTAAAAATGTGCAACATTTTATTATCGACTTTCAGTTGTTTTTTTTATTCAGCTTAGACAAGAAAGATGGATGCTGACCTACTGAATGATGGACCTACTTCGAAAATTCGAGTTATTTTTTAATACGAGTTCCGACGCGGAACTAACGCGGCAGAAACAGCTCGCAATATCAATGTTGCGTTTGGAGAGGGGACTGTTAATGAACGCACCGTGCGATTTTAGTTTAAACGCTTTCGTGATGGAAACTTTGATTTGAAGTACGAACCACGTGGAAGACCGCCCACTCAGGTGAATAACAATGAATTGAAAGAGCTGATGGAAGCCGATCCGAGCCAAACTAACCAGGAATTTGCGGCATGGTCTCTCGTAGACTTCTGTCTATGAGAGACGTGCAGCAGGTCCACAAATCCACTTGAGTGGCGAGTGCGAGATCGCCCGGAACGCGAGCCGACTAGTTCCGAACGTGTCCGATTATTATGCTGCGAGACGTAGGGGTGTCACGTCTTAGCTCAGGGGCGCGCAATGCCCCCGCTTCCCCTATCTAAGTCTTATGTTAGGCATGGAGTTCTAACCTCCCCTGACTCTCCCATCCCTAAGTGCGGAGAATAAATACTCTTTAGCTATACATAGAGTGCAGATTTCATGATTTGCAAAATAATAATAGTTTATTTGTGAAAAACCACAGGGTTTCTATCAGAAAACCGGCCCGAGGCCACCCTTCGTGATTGATTTTACTAAGAAGCGATCATTAGGTATATGATTAGTAGTTTAGCGATGTATGAATACGAACCCCGTGTTCTGGCTATTACACGACTTAGCACGTGTAAGTTCTTAAAAGAAGTTCCTAGAAACACGTGATAGACAAAATTGCTATGGATAGATTCTATCTATTGACGTGCTAACAATGACCTCTAGTGGATGGTAGCAACTTTATTAGAGCCTCGTGTCTTCTGAGCGTTGACCTCTGACATTCACATTTATTGGCCATTTTAATAATTGTACGCCAAGCAATTCGCAATATAACACCCAGGGTAATGTTATGGACTCGTGGGCTAAAGATTATGCTAAAGATAAGCGAACACAACGTAACTACAGTTAAAATATGTGAAGAAGCAAAAGCAATAAGCATCACCTCTTTACCTATTTTTTCTGTTCTGTTTTTCAATGTCTGCTTTATACAGTGTTACTGGTAATTCGACGTATATCCGTCAGGGGCTGATAAGGGGGCCAAAATGCAACAAATTGAACCCCCCATATGTATGGCCGAAATTCAATAGTTTTCGAGATATTTGAATTTTAAGGGTTTTTCGATATTTACCCAAAATTTGACATTTAATTCCAAATAAAATAAAAACTACATATTTGAATGGGTACCATTAAAAATGATGTTGTAGCTGGCACTTCAATTAAGCTATGGACATAATTAAAACTACTTAATTATACAAAATAATTAAAATAATGAGCGATATGAGAATAATATCTTACCAATATTTTCATTTTACGCTTCAAAAATGTTGTCTGTACTGAATTTCATTCATCCTCTAGGGGGAGAATGTGATTTAAATTTGGAATACTTACCGAAATTTATACTGAACTACATGTGTTTACACCATTGAGTTTGTATATAAAGCATTATACATCTTTTTGAAAGAGGAATACGCATTTATTATGCAGTTATGGTTATTAAATAAAATTACGAAAACCGACGAGGCCGTATGAGCTTGATGCCTTTGCTTTTCCGACAAAAAAATATTAGTCTAGGAATTTGCCGCGTTTTTGTTTTCTTCAAATACATAAACGTTAAGTTTATTTTTTCGCAAATGGTACGAAAAGTAGAGTATTTTCCTCGGTGATAAAGCTGTCTTAGTCTTGGGTGAACTTAAATCCCTCGCTACACTCAGCACTCGCCTTAAATCCCTCGCTTCGCTCGTGATTTAAGTTTTTAACACCCTCGCTACGCTCGGGAGTAAACCTCGAGTCTTTCGTTACGCTCGCGATTTAAATCGTCACCCGCGACAGAAGACACTGCTTTATCCCCTTGGTTAATAATCTACTATTGTCTTCTTTATAGTATAGAAGGTACCTAAGTAAAAGTAAACCGTTTGGTTGTTGTTATTTGTTCCCCACGCCAGGCGATAAAGATAGACAGACTATAATTATAGATTGCTTACGTAAGATTATAACAAGATAAATAACCTTTTTTTTGCGAATGAAAAGAAATAACCTATTCAAACTCATTTCGTTTCTGTCAATCACAAGAAAAATCAAGATCAATATTTAGACAATCCGCACGTATTTATAAAAGTTTCATCTCCAGTTCTGCAGAGAAATGTAAAGGTTCGGAGATTCTGCAGACGAGAGACTGAGCTCAGGCTCGAGGGCATGATGAGGATCGTGCACGCCATCGTCGCGGTGTTCACCGTCGTGCTGCTTTTCATCCAACAGACCTACGTCTCCGTCTGCGCCGGACCCTGCCCAGTCAGTATCACACACGAACCTGTTCCTCATAGCATGTAGGAGCTTCCGCAAGTGTCCACCATATAATTATCCTCGCATTTCATAGGTACCACTGCTTAGTGAAAGAGCTCTGATGACCAGCAAATGGCAGGATAACCTTCCGTCCTACCAGCCAAAACACTCCCGCCAGGTGACTCGCGACAGCAGGTCAGGAACGACAACGTGCATCTATGATTGGCTAAGTTATACTTCTTGATGACATTCACCACTACAATAGAATGTGGTATTGGCTTTTGATACGTTTTGCCTCACCAATAAAGTAGGTTGTGATGTTCCAGACATCTTCCCTGTGTATACAAACTTCAAATACCTACCTAAATAGTTAATTGCAAAAAGTCATGATAAAAGATTGCCAAATCTCCATTTCCATAGCAAACGGGACGACACGACTAATGATTCCTATCCTGATTTGTAAAGTTATATGAGAATGTTCACAAGTATTTCCAGATAAGTACTTTCAATCGATTTAATCTGTAGTTTTGCTAACATTCTTCTGCACCTCACTCTGTTTAAGGGTTTATCTTGAATTGGTAATCGGATCTTGAAGCCATTAAAGTGCAGCGGTTGAGACCTTTCACCGTCCATCGTTTGTTATCGAACTGGCGACACTGCAATATCGAATTTCTGTCATGTGCTAACACTGCTAACCTTCGAGCTAAACTTGTTGTAGGTGTCCACACTGTAGTACAGTAAGTAATACTGAATGTGTAGGTTTATGTGCACCTTGTATAGGAAATCGTTTCTATTTAACAGAACATGCGAAAGGCGCTGAACCAGGCTTGTGGCAACCTGGGAGGGGCTTATGTCCAGCAGCAGTAGGCAGGTCGGTGTGAGCAGTATGTGTGTGGGGGCTGCATGTTGTCCTGCAGCAGTATGCAGGTCGGTGTGAGCAGTATGTGTGTGGGGGCTGCATGTTGTCCTGCAGCAGTATGCAGGTCGGTGTGAGCAGTGTGTGTGTGGGGGCTGCATATTGTCCTGCAGCAGTAGGCAGGTCGGTGTGAGCAGTATGTGTGTGGGGGCTGCATGTTGTCCTGCAGCAGTAGGCAGGTCGGTGTGAGCAGTGTGTGTGTGTGGGGGCTGCATGTTGTCCTGCAGCAGTAGGCAGGTCGGTGTGAGCAGTATGTGTGTGGGGGCTGCATGTTGTCCTGCAGCAGTAGGCAGGTCGGTGTGAGCAGTGTGTGTGTGTGGGGGCTGCATGTTGTCCTGCAGCAGTAGGCAGGTCGGTGTGAGCAGTATGTGTGTGGGGGCTGCATGTTGTCCTGCTCAGTGTAGATTAGCTTGTAGGCTCATAACATCAACAATGACACGGGCTCTCGTGTGCCGCGCCGTAGGTATAAGCGGTGGGCAATTTCTCAAAAAGTCGCGTCTACATGTGCAACATAAAATTTTGTAAAACACAGCGATACACAACGACACAATCCCCTTCTATTAAGCGTAGCTAGTACCACCGCTTGGTAGGGATTGTTATCCGTTAAAATGTCACGAATGTGGAAGGGTTAAAGCCTGTGGATTATTGTCACATACCAGTGCGGTAATTCTCGTAATTTTAAGAACGTTCACAGTCTGATCTCAGTCTCAATCTGTCAAAAATAGCTTTAATTTCCCTACATTTTGACAAGTTTTTGACATTAAGTTTGTCGCTGAGATGAGACTGGGACTAGATTTTGAACATTTTTAAATTACGAGAATTGGCCTTCAGGACACCGATTCCACTAATTTGCAATAGTTTCAATGGTTTCTCGATTGTGATTTTGAACTTTTTGTCACACAAATGTGTCAGAAAAATAATCGTTCCAAACGTTTCAGTGGCCACCCACTGAAACTTTTGGAAATTAGTGTGATCAGGGCCTTGATGCTCTGTTCCGTCTGTTTTAGGCTAAACAGTCCTTGCCGACGCGGCCGCCATCGTCCGGCGACGCACCCATCGCCCCGCTCCCGCTGCTCGCTGCGGACTGTATCGTGTGCGCACGCGCAGCCCGCGGCCACGAAGAGCGCGGAAGGCCCAAGTACAAGCGCGACCCCGAGATAGCCGTCGACAACGAGTTCATTGGATACCGTCCTCACGACGACGATTAATTTGCTTATACATGCAACTATAATCAAGGAAGAGAACCGTATCATATTCTTCAATCAAAATTGTACTGTATTGTAATGAAAAATGTCAATAAAAATTGCAAGATAGGTAAAGATTGGTTTTATTTGCTGGAGGCTGCCATAATTAAGTAAACCATTCATTGTGGAGGATGGAGGAATGAGGAACAAGTCGTGAAGAATGTTTTTGAGTATCATTTTTGATGGTTAAGACTTGAGTAGTATGTAAAAGATGATGAAATGGCTAGAAGGGTAAGGTCAATATCAGATGACGACCTGTGGTTGCGTCTCCTTATGGCTTCACTAGGACATAATGGTGGTGCAACCACGATCGCGCTGACAGGACAACACAGCGGTGGGTGTATCTCACCAGGCGTCTGATCGGTTGCGCAAACAACCATACATTTTTGGCGGTACGACCATGGTTAAGCCCTTACTGGTGTCCTAATGCGATAGGACCCTAAAGACTGCCTGGTAACATCATACTAGTTGTAACAGATAATTATTATTGATCTTCCTATTTGAAATGTGGTCGACCGAAAACAAATTTTTCACACTCACTCGTTGGAGCCAAGTGACAGAATCAAAAACAGAATACCGGCTGGAAAGCATTTGGCACTAATTTAAGCCGTTTTCGGTAGGCGTCGTTAATAACACTGGCCGCGCTCAGTCAGGCTCGTAGATACCTACTTATCGTTGTCACCGTATCGGTCTGCGACCCTGGGTTAAACTATGTGAGGGTAACGATGGCGTCCGACCTAAACAATATTTAAAGAAACTGCCTTAGAAGATATTTAAAACAGGAATATATTAAAACTAACAAAAATATAAATCTTCAAAGAATTAAGAACGTTGTCGGGTGGGTGAGTTGTACGTCCGCGGCCTTCTGGCCGGTACCATGAGATACCTAACGTTTTTCTTGTAGTAAGGACACGCGGGCTCGTCGCAGCCGAGAACTTCGGCCTCCCGCATCGCCAGCCCGCCGCCTCTCCGCAGTAATTCGTCGCCCAAGATGAGCCGTCGAGCACACGCCAGCAAGCATGGTCCACATACAGCCACTGCACACAACGCTGCTAAGAATTCCAACACAAACATCACAGCCTCAGACCACATTTCTAAAGCGATAATTTATTTGATGTTCCAGTTCTATACATTATTGATTATTATATTTTGAATTCGTTGTTGAGTTTTAAGTAGGTATACACAAAAAACTATTTATGAAAATCACTTTGAAAATAATGTTTAACAAAATTAAATGGGTTAGAAAACTATCGACGTCATTATTTATTTGGTTTTCTTTTTGACAAAATGTACTCTAATGTAATCTCGAAGTTTATTAACCCAAAGAGCAAAGAGCCTGTTACTAAAAGAAAGACGAAGTTTTTTTATGGATTGAGACTGATATTGTATACGTGCTTTTTCCCAGGCGTTAAACGAAAACTATTTCAGAATCAACATAAACCGGAAAGGTCGCTGAAATATGTTAGGTACTAAATAGTGTAATGAATTCTATTCCTCACTGAAAAACTAAATAACGCGGAATGGAAACTTGAAACATGAACGTCAACTTGACAGAGTTTTTTTATTTTCAGGCAACTTTTGAGAAATATTTTGTAACGCTTGCAACATTTACAGCTGTCAAAGTCATAAGATCCATCCATCCGGTATCTGTCATGTCAAGTTTGACGTTTCAAAATAATGGGTCGGTCGGGGTCCGGGGATGTGCTGGAGGTTTACAGAAATAATGAAATTAATTTTTATAATACAGTGAATTAACAATACTTAAAACGCATTTAATAACATATCAGTCTGTATTTTTGTATGTGTTAAAAATATTGTTGTGATAGTTTTGTTATACAGAACGGTACAATGTCTTCTGGAGTAGCGTTATGGTGAGTTTCTCTCTGAACTTACAAACACTGGCTCAATTTTTATGCACCTATCACACACATGAATATAAAATGTGCACAATAAACGAAAATCTTGTGCTTATCTCAGCCAGGCCGACGTCAGTCTGCGTGTGCTGGTGTTTAACATGACTATCAGAAAGTTTCTCTGGATATGCATGAATTTATATTATTTATTAATTTCATACTGCTACTTTACGATTTTTTTTTACTTTGTTTCGTCAGATATCAGTTAGAACTGCGTTCTAACTGATTACCTATAATTTAAAGCGAACTTGCCACATAGGCACGGTAGCACAGTTATTTAATTATCATTTTAGATGAGAGAAACATTTAAATAGGTAATACATGTCATAAATGTTAATTATTATACACTCCTTTTCACTGCATAGTAATACCTGGACAGCCTGTCCTGTGTTGTTGTGTCCCTAATTATTGTGTTTGTAGTGAAAATCTGATATACTATTTACTTTCTACACCTAGAGTTGTTTTGTAAAAATATTATTATAAATAATAGCCAAAGTGGCTGTATTGCTTGGTCTGTTGATTTTAGTTAGATCTGTGTGGATAAATTATAGAACTTTATTAGAAAACTGTGTGTGCAAATCATGTGACTATGAGGCCTTGGCGGCAACATGTTGCTTGCAGCTAAGAATGAGGTGTATGAGACAAAGACTGGTAAAATAAACATTAAGAGCAGTCAACAGCATGTCCATATTGTCCATGTCAACAAAAGCCTTTGGCAGCACCCTTTACCCTAAAACAGAAAATACAACCGCTGACATGCAATTGACTTTACTGTTAGTTTTATTAATTAATACCAAGTCTCCTGGAACAGGTCCATGGGAGTGATATGCCTGGGATTTATGTGGCTGATCTCACACTTGTACCACCTGCTCCTCGATGCCTATGAGCGCTCAGCTACACTCAGCGACATTGAGTACTCATGGTAAGCTATTATTTGTGATTTAGTGAAGTGAAGTGATCATCTCTTTAATTAGTATTCTGTAAAGGTTTACTGTTGAAACTTGTACAACTTTACAGTAAATCTTACATAGGTAGGGACCTCCTTTTAAGTAAAAGATATACCTGTGCTAGGAAATGTACCATATGCCTGTATGTATTTACGTCAGTATCCATACAATTAAATCCAGAGCATTTGTTTTCGTTTGCTATTTTTTGGCTGAAATATGTATGTTGTAGTCAAGCAATTGCACATCTATGGTACCTAACAATTTGACTGAACGCATTTCAGCGGTATTTTGTAGCAGTTTAGGTGATATTCGAAGTTGACAGTGTTGCTATTGAGGTGCTATTCAGCATACTAAGCAAGATCTACTCTTTTTAAAAAAAACGTTGCCCCATACTAGGAATTACTCCTGTATCGTGGGTGCGTTTACAGACATTTAAACTCGCATACACAAACAGCCAGACCCGGAACAACTACCTGTAGGCAATACAAATTTACGCGACACGCAGCGCAGCAGTCGATCGCTCAGCCACTGCGCCAACCATGTCTTCATTCAATATACGCGACACGCAGCGCAGCAGTCGATCGCTCAGCCACTGCGCCAACCGTGTCTTCATTCAATATACGCGACACGCAGCGCAGCAGTCGATCGCTCAGCCACTGCGCTAACCGTGTCTTCATTCAATATACGCGACACGCAGCGCAGCAGTCGATCGCTCAGCCACTGCGCCAACCGTGTCTTCATTCAATATACGCGACACGCAGCGCAGCAGTCGATCGCTCAGCCACTGCGCCAACCGTGTCTTCATTCAATATACGCGACACGCAGCGCAG
Source organism: Apamea sordens (assembly GCA_945859715.1). Lineage (NCBI taxonomy): Eukaryota > Metazoa > Arthropoda > Insecta > Lepidoptera > Noctuidae > Apamea > Apamea sordens. The sequence continues at coordinate 17,715,917 of OX244008.1, read as the reverse complement.
CAGTCGATCGCTCAGCCACTGCGCCAACCGTGTCTTCATTCAATATACGCGACACGCAGCGCAGCAGTTGATCGCTCAGCCACTGCGCCAACCGTGTCTTCATTCACTGTACAAGTTGTTTTATTTCAGGTTCTTCCGGCTGCTGCTAAACCTCGTGGGCTACTCCACTGTGTTACTGCCCATGTTCATACTGTACAAATATTTGGAAAAAATCAACTACTTTGATAAGCTAAGTGAGTATCAAATTTATGCTCAACTGCTAATGAGTGCTGTGACATTTGTTTTAACGAGTTCATTAGTTACGCTCTATCTGCGAGTTTTATATCTAATTAATTTCCCGCTGCTGTGCCGTATGCTGAATACATTATATTGGACAGTTTAATAATTCTGCTATGTTTATTTTTTACAATAATTCTTCTTGCCAGGCTTTTGATCAGAGGATGTAAATATTTTCTAATGAGCTGGTCGATTGATTACAAGTTAATGTTAAGTGTAAGGGAGTGACTGCTCTTATCGATGCAGAATCGGCTAGAGCCGGTCAGCCCCAGCAGTCTCGACATTCATAGCGATCGCTTTACGACCGAATTCAGTCGCAAAGTCCTGTCACTCCATACATTTCATCTGTCAATTCGGGACTTTGCGACCTAATTCGGTCGTAAAGCGATCGCTATGAATGTCGAGACAGAAAGAGCTTTATATCCATGCAATAAAAACGAATAGGTACCTGACGCAGTGACGCGTGGAACGAGGCGAATGACGTCTTATCGTTTTGGACATAAAGTTCTTTCTCGATAAGTGTTGTCACTCTCTTACAGTCCATCCAACTTAAATAAGCATTGAAGACCGTCATTGCAGAAACAATTAAACAACCATTGTTTATCGCGTGGATCCACGTCAGGGTTAAGGATAACATTAGACAAACAACGGCGGAATAACCTTACGTTGTTGAAACGACTTCATTGGTAAAGTTGCGTTGTACGGTATTTATCGTGAAAAACCGAAGTTTTTTACGATAAATACCGTACCTACTTACTATTTTACGCTCTTATCGAAATACCGTTAGCATTTTAACATTATTTGTATAATGTTATGCTGAATGAAGTAGAGACATCCTAAATTAAACACTTATATTCGCAAATATACTTAACGGAAGTAGGTTATTACTAACTAGCTACAGATGCACAGGAAGTAGCGGTAATACGAGCCGAACCGCGTGCGCATGCGACGAACAATATCTTGTTACATGAAAAATAAGTTGAATTGACAGTAAGTCACTTTAAAATAAATGTAATGTCTCTATTATCGAATCTTAAACATTTAAACCCAGCTTGGAGAGAGGTTAAGCATTGCGCGACGTGGCCACGCCGCGGCGCGCCGCCTATCTCTCTTTTTCATCGCCATTTAGTTTGTTGGGTTTAGTGTTACTGTTAGGATACTTTATCTAGACTTAGGTATATTATAAACAGGTAAATTTTGTTTGTTTGTATGTAGGGCGTAATCTCCGGAGTTAATGATCCAATTCTAAAAATGTTTTCACTGGCAGAAAGCTACATTATGTCTGAGTGCTACAGGCTATAAATTATGTTTACATCATGCATTTTAGCTGAGCTATCACAATATTTGTCTAGCAAGTCGGAAAGAAATACCTCATTAAACAGAATTATTTGCATGCGCTGCCTAAACAGTTGTATAGGTACACACGGCTACACATCAAGCTATGCAAAACCAGTATTAGCTGACCGTTCATTGTGAGAAAATATCATACAAAGTGAGGCCAAGACAAACTGGTTTTGTATAGCTTGACGTGTACATAGTTCTACAAAAAAGTCCGTGACACCATATTTCTATCTTTTATATTCTATTTTTTAATATCACCTATGTTTTACAAAAAGTTTTTTTGACATGCTTCCGTTTGGATGAAAATATATTTTTAAATATGAATCTTTATCAAAATGAATTATTTGATGATCACAAGGATACCTAAAATTTGCCCTTTACAGTATGTCAATTGGGCATATAGTTTCGGAGATAATAGAAAATTACTTAAAACGCAAAATACCGCTAAAACATTCACGAATAAGTACAAAATTCACTTCTATCGCTCTGCACATGCTTTGTGCAGACGTTTTATCCATTTACCCATAGATGGCGTTATACAAATACGTCATTTTTCTGACTCGCGGTGTTCATATTTTTCGCGAATTGATGATATTGTCATTGGGTGATGTAAATTGGTTGGATGTCGTTCTATTAATTTCTATTGGGTTTGGTTGTTTTAAATACTTGGTTTACGATTGTTTCTAACCATCTCAAGTTGAGGTAATAATAATAATAAAGCTGAAGAGTTTGTTTGTTTGAACGCGCTAATCTCTGGAACTACCAGTCTGATATGAAAAAATATTTTTGCATTGGATTGATAGCCCAATTCTTGAGAAAGGCTATTTAATATCACGCTACGGCTCTTCGGAGCCGAGCAGATATAAAAAAAGTCCGAAAGAAGAAAGAACGCTAACCGAAAACGAAGTAGGGGAAGGTGTAAGGGTAAGACTGGGACTTTAAGGTAATTCATAAATAAAACTGTCTGTTGATGATTGCACAAATTAGGAACTTTTATTACGAAAATAATCAGTCTTTCTTTCTTTAATTATAATCCGTCAAACCAAAAATATAAAAATCAAGATAGAAATATATAAATAAAATAAATATATATAGAAATATCAACTTAAAAAAAATAACAAAATCTCCCCATCTTGCCCCATCTATAGGGCAAGACAGGGTATCCCCTAGGGTAAGATGGGATATTAAATATTGGATCGTCCTCATCTTCACAAACAGGACAGATATTGGCAGCTTCATCATGGTTATCTTCCACTCCTGCACAGCCACAATGCGCCCACTTACCGCAAGTCTTGTGATCCATAAAAAAAAACTCAAACTCAAACCATTTAATTCAACTAAACCAATTACAGGCACTTTTGAATTGTCAAAAGGTCGGTCAGTCAGAAAGATAAAGCTAGTTGCCCATTCCGAAGCGTAGGTACCCACCTATGGAGAAGAACGGGCAAGAAACTCCATGGACACTCTTTTAAATCATAAAATATGTTACAAAATATTTGATTACATCATTTGTGTTGAAATTAACCATGTGAGAACGATGTAGAAATACGTGCACGTTAAAAGCGTCCGTTATAGAAAACATAAAAACAATTCAGAAATTAAAATAAGCCGTGGCAGCTAAGAGATGACCAGTCCCTACTGACGGCGCCCGTTCACGAACATGACGTATGGATCAGCACCATTTAGCTCAACCATTTTGGAGGGAACTTAATGATCCAACACACACGCCACCACCAGCGAGACATTAGAGTGAGCATGACATACTCACAGCCGCCAGGGCACATTCAAGTCAATGAAAGATGTACCCAGTAAATGGTAGCTTTATAGAAAGTAGGTACATAGTGCTCACACGTGTGCTATGCAATTATACAATACTAAGCAATTGAATTTATACAAAGCAAAGATAGTTATTTTTCCAATGTTCAGCAGCTTCAACAATGTTTCCGAATGCTAATTAGTTTATGCGCCTCTGTGGAGCAGGACCAGCATTGAGCCAAGCATTTTTGTCAGCGATGTAATCCCTAACTTATAATGTGCTTGGCTACTTAGTGTGCGTTTAATACAAGATTTAAATTTCGTTTCATTCAGTTGGAGTATGTGGGGTGGAATTTTATTGTAACATTTTAAACAGTAGGTACCCTATGAAGGATGAGTCTACTTTAGCCAGTCTGAAACCTGTTTGAACTAATTGGTCCCTATTTCTAGTCCTATAGTTGTGTCTTTCACCTCTTTTATTGAAAAGATTTGAATTTTTTCTTACGTACATGATGTTTTCATAAATGTATTGACAAGGTACCGTCATGATGTTAATATCTTTAAACAGTTCCCTTAAAGAATCGCGCCTGCGGAGGCCATATATTGCTCTGATGGCTCTTTTCTGCAGAATAAAAATGGACTCGATATCTGCAGCCCGTCCCCATAGTAAAATACCGTAAGACATGATACTATGAAAGTAACTGAAATAGACTAGCCTCGCGGTATCTACAGTAGTAAATTGACGGATTTTTCTTACAGCATAAGCTGCTGAACTTAGCCGTCCTGCAAGAGATGTTAAACGAGGACCCCATTGCAGCCTTGAGTCGAGCGTGATTCCCAGGAAAACAGCTTTATCGACGAATTCTAGTTTCTCTTTGTTCAATACTATGTCATAATCACAACTTTTAACATTTGGTAAAGCAAATCTTAAATCTTAGACATTTAGTTTTTTTCCCATTTAATACCAAATTATTAGCAGTGAACCAATTTTGTACCTACAGTAGGGCGTTATTTACGTCGTCAAGATTTGATGCACGTCTATTTATCTTAAAAATTAAGGAAGTATCAACAATCAACACCATTTGTGGTTGGTTCTTTAATAAAGGGGTAGATCATTAATATATACTAAAAAGAGGTAAGGACCTAAAATCGAGCCTTATGGAACACCCATTTTCACTTTTAAAGCAAGAGAATTGACACCATTTATTTGAACTTTTTGTCTATCATTTAAATAAGATTTTACTAATCTGAGCGCTAGTTGACCTAGTCCGTAATGCTCAAGTTTAAAAAGTAAGGTTTCGTGATTGACGCAGTCAAATGGACAGGTCACAAAAGATTCCTATGGCATCTTGGGCCTCCTCCCACGCTGTAAATATGTGCTTTAATAAGGTGACACCGGCGTCAGTCGTACAACGTCCTTTGGTGAAACCATATTGCTGATCATGTAAGATTTTGTTGGTGTTTGTGGTGAGCATTACCTTTTCGTACACCTTGCTGAATACGGGCAACACGGATACTGGTCTATAATTGTTGGTGTCTTTGCTGTCCCCAGATTTAAAAAGCGGTATAACCTTACTGTATTTCATTAAATCCGGGAAGACTCCTTGATCTACACACAAATTAAATATCAAAGCTAAGTATGGCGCTATAGTCTCGATTATGGATGTAAAAACTTTGATAGACATTCCCCATAAATCTTCGGTCAATTTGATTTTGATATTCCGAAAAGCTTTTGTAACTATCATAGGGTTTACATGTTTAAATTAAATTCAACCGAGCAGCCTGGAACGGAACTGGAAGCTCTTAATAGATCAATTGAGACAACGGGTGAGGAATTTAAAACTTCCGTCGTTTTACATGGTATATTAGTGAAGAAATTTACAAATTCCTGAGCTACTTCTAAGTTAGAGCTTATGGCACCAGGTGAAGTCTCCAATGCGTAATCATTGTTTCGTATTGTATTCCCACTAGTTTCGTTATGTATAACTTTCCAAACTGTTTTTATTTTGTTTTCTGCTGTTTTGATCTTGTTACTAATGAACAGGGCTTTAGCTATCTTGCAGGTATTTCTAAAATTTATGGAATACATTTGAAAGTTTCAGTGTTGATGGCTGTACAGCTCGAACAGTCTTTCCCTACTAATCCTAATACCTCTAGTTGCCCAGTCACTAAATATGAAATTATTAAAAATATGTTTTCTTTTCTTTTCAAAAGTTTTATTTAATTCAGTGTGCACTATTGAAAAGAAATCCTCATACAATTTATTTGCATTGTCCATTATGAGCCAGAACATTTAACTTATTATTTAGGGTACTAATTTGCCAGTCGTTATTGGTCTAAATTTTATTTGCACTTTTTGCAAAGGTGTTTTAAACTTAAATGTTACCGTTTGTCCACTATGATCGGATGGCAGATAATTTACGATGGCTTTATCTAAATAATCACAATCGCAGAAGACATTATCGATACAAGTAGCAGAAGTTGGAGTTACTCTATACTCCATTTATAATAGCATTAGAAAAAAGAGGCTCGTAGAAGCAGGAATGCAAAACATTTTATTTCAAAGTTATGATAAAACAATTTTAAGGGGAATGCGCTGCGGTAGCTGGCGAAATTCAAATTTTCTTGCGTTTTTGCAATTTGCAGGTCAGTGTAAGGTTGTATCTTAATCAAGATAATATGATGCGCTTCAATAAGAAATGTAGGTAATAATACAATTTTAACCTGAAAAATCATCAATACATCCCTTTAAGTTAGAATTGCTCCGGATTCGTCTGATTTCGCGGGCTACTGCAGCGCATCCACCTTAATTAAAATGGTTTTAACAAATATGAACGTATAATATAAACAAAATTAAAATAATATTTTAAAATTATGCTTTATTTATAGTAACGTCTTCATCACACATTACAAACCTACAACAAAATGAATGAATGAAACAACCGATCACAATGATGATTTAAAAATTAAGATTAATGGAAATAATAATCTTTTTTTTTTAATATTTTATTTTAAATAACAACTTACAACACAATACGTTGGTGACATTTCTTCGTCTTCATCATCTAATTTAGTCACTATCATCTGATGATGAAGATGAAGAAGCTTCACCAACGTTAATTTTTAATTACACAATATCTGACAAATGCGTGCACTGACTGGACAGGTCCTCTCAATCTGTGTGGTTCTTTCTTCAAAAGACCATCTCAGACATCGACCTACATGGTCTTCATATGACCTGACCAAAGATTATGTCTGGACTTTAAAAGAGACTGTGACCTCTGAGTTTGTTTCGGCCTTTCTTCTCAGACTAGTCAGTTAGGAAACGCCGACCTCATCTAGTTTTAAAATATGATTGACGTGTAAAAGTGTTTGTACAAACCTACTTACAAAATAAAATCATTTATCATTTTAAAAAAAAATCGGTAGAATTATAGTGAAACGAATAACGTTCCAGGTATTGTTCATCCCTGCTTCTTTTAGGTTTTTAGCATTGACACTGTAAATTTAAATTGGAGTTGAATAATATAAATAAATGAAAGCCACATCATTTCATAAGATAAATAGTTAAAATGGTTACAAGTAAGTGTGACAGCTGCTGTAAAAATAGATCATAATAAATTCGGCGTCTATCGTAATGTAACAATGTTTATTGTACTTTTGTTACAAAGTGTGCATTAAAAATAACCTTTTTTAACTTCTTTCTAATACTATTGTAAATGGAGAATAGTCGGTTCTGTAAAAACATTAAATAAATTGAACGATTTAAAAAGGCTTAATAAACTGCTATTTGAATTATTTTCCAAAATATTAATATTAAAATCACCCGAAATAATTGCGGTTTTGTTACTAGATGCAAGTTTCGCTAGGACATCTTCCATTATTGACTCAAACAAAGAAAAGTTCTGATAATTAAGGGGTCTGTAAACGCACACTACAACATGGTTATCTAGCTCAACACAGCAACAGTTCGATACAATGTTCAACTGATAAATCCACTGTCGTTTCGTTGCTTGGATTTTAAACAATTTTTTATCAAGATTAGAGAACCTCCACGTAGCATAGATTTACGGTTAAAACAACTGCAAACACTATAGTTCTCATAATTAATCCGCATTTGGTAATCCTTTAGCCAATGTTCAGTTAAACAAACAATGTCAAACTTTGTTTTTTCTAAAAAGATTTCAATTTATAATAATTTGGAAGAAATATCTATACTTATAATAAATCTGTAGAAGTGAAAATTCTGTACATTGAAAATATCAAAAAAATAAATGGCAGGGGGTGTTACTAGACCGACACCAAACCCAAAAATGTGATTAAAAAATTTTTTGTCTGTCTGTCTGTTCAGGCATCACGCAAAAACCACCGGTTCGATTACGATGAAACTTGATATAATTATTCTTTAATATCGTGGGCACCACACTGGGTACTTTTTATCCCGGAAAAGTATATACAATAAAAAACAAACTTAATTTTGCGGTTCGATCCCTAGACCCGATTACTGTACCAACCGCAAATAATAAGTTTGTCGTAGGTTAGGTCACCCGCAGTGGAGTTCATTTTTATTCCTTTTAGTTTTTAGAGTTATTTAGGTTTATTTTTATATAAGTCGTAGGCATAGATTTTAATTTTAAAGTATAGGTAGTATATTTGATAGTGTACGTAGTGACCGTAGGTTATTTTAGAATACTGTTAGGTAGGATTAGTCATTCGTATAGATATTAGTTTTAGGGATTTTGCTTATTTATTGAGTTTAGATTAGTTATCATCAGAAATAGGTTTATTTAGGTAGGTAGGTATTTAATTTTCTGTTATTGAGTTTTTTTTTTTTTAATTTGGTAGGTAGGTACTTAGGTAAAGATATCATATAGGTACAGTCACGAGCATTAATATGTCAACACTTGGAAACGTTCAATAGCGATTTTTGCGTGAAATAACGAAAATAACAACGTGAGGATAAATAAATAAATAATAATAATAAATCGTCATCGTCAAAAATTAGAAAAAAACCACTCAAATTTAAATAAAAAATTTACCAAGTTACAACGTGCACACTATCGACCAAACTTTTTGTGACATTAATAACTTCTGCTAAATACTGTCAGATGGCGTTAAAATATTTTTTTTTGCGACATTGTATAATCTGTTTTGGTATGGTCCCAGTCTTACCTCGCTACCCTGTCTTACCGCACCTTCCCCTAATAGCGCGGGCAGGCGACGCGCTGCGACGGGTCGGAGCGGACCGGCGGCGGCGGAGGAACCAACAATTCCACGCGGATGAAGTCGCGGGCAGAAGCTAGTGGTTTTTTATAATGCTACATAGTTTAGTATGTAGAAAATATAGTTTAAGTTGAAGATTTCTAACAAACAATATTATTTTAATGGTTAAAAAAAAAGTTATTATAAAAACACTTTATTTGATTGTTTATTCAAGTTAGGCTTATAATCAGTTCTTTAGAATGTCAGAAGGTACATAAAGTGCAGCCCTCAAAACGCATGTACTTCACTATTTCCTAAAGTAAATTTTTATTTGTCTAATTATTAATTTTAAGCGTAAAAGTGTTTTTAAAACCAATTTACAGAAATAAAATATAATTTACCAATATTAAAATGATGTAAATAACGCATGATTTCTAGGCAATTCGGGCCCCACATTCCGCGTGATGTTCGCGTGTTTCGGCGAGCCGGGCGAGCGCCTGCCCGAGGCGGCCAAGCTGCGCAAGGAAGAGTCTAGCGCGCGCGAGGGCGTCGAGCTCGCCTTCTGCTTCACGGGGCTCATGGCCGCCTACCTCGTGTGGGGGCTGCTGCAGGAGAAGATCATGACGCAGGTTAGCCCCTGTGCAGTCTTTCGGATTGTGCTTATTAGTAGGATTTTTTGTCTCTCGACCATAATTGAAGATGTAATATAATGTTACAAAATTTTATTTACAATTTTTTTTTTGCCAATTTATTCAATTACTAGCGTATATGTAAAATAAATATGTACGTTTGCCCCGCACGGCCCCCCAGAATTTGTGTTTTAGGTGTGCACTAATGTAATGTACTCGCCTCTAGGAGTATATGTACCTTTTTCTTTTTCAATGTACCTCTGTACTTTTGAAGATTTGCAAAAAAAGGGGGCCGTGCCAGCCAAACGTTTTCAGCACGGCCCCCGTGTAACTTGAAAAATATATAGCGTATTAAAAAGTTTCTTAAACTCAAGGAATGTACTCTATTAACACGTTAATGTACCGCAACAGATATTGTTAATTCGTAATGACAAATAATATATAGATATAGATAGGGGGCCGTGCTGGAAAAAAAAATTATAAGAAAATATCTAAAAAAGACAAAACAATCTTAGCCGAAAACTATAAAAAAATAATTGATGTTTGGCAAGTAATATATGTACCTACCTACCGCATTGGTTTCTCATACAACTTGCTAAATTTGAAAAATAAACCAATTTTAGTTCATTCAGCACGGCCCTCTATAGTTGCCTATATATGACATAAACATGTCATATTTAAAAAGATGACATGATGATGATGATGATGGTGATGTAGTTTATGTTTTATTTACTATACATAATTCAGAAAGACGAATTTTGTAAACAAACGTTTACAAAATTCGTCTTTCTGAATTATGTATAGTACATTCGTTCCAAATAAATTGCGAAACTGCTGTATTAGTACTTAAAGAAATAAATAGGGTCAAAAATATCATATATTACAACTGATAGGGTGACCGTGATTCCATATATTAGGTACATATTTTCTATCCTATCTGTGTATATTAATTAAATTATGTGTCTACTATTATTTCAATGTAGTATTGAAATAATAGTAGATTGTACAACTAATGCATAAAAGATGGGATAAAATAGCTTGCTTTTCACTTCGATTGCTAGAAAATGAAACAGGCATGAAGTATATAACAGTATTTTTACTGTTCAAAAATGTTGCTAAATTGAAGATGAGAATAGCTGATTCCCGCCACGAAACTTTATAAAATATTTTTTTTTTTAATTTTCGAGATGATTTTGTTGTGTCATTCGACTTGGGTACCTACAAGGTGGGCCAAAAGAAGTCATCCGATGTTGTTTGGCTCTCTTTTTTTTTCTAAATGAAAAACTGCGATTCTGTTTTTTAATTATGTTTATTTGAACCGTTAGAATTTTATTGGTCAAGTCGAGAAGATTATATCGGCCAAATGGGCGCCGTCACAATTGATTGCCATACGGGCTCGTTTTATGGCATTTTTCATCACTTCGGCGAGAACTTCGGGCGACAGATTCTCGCACTCGTGTCGAATGTTATCCTTGAGGGCTTCCAGAGTCTCGGGCTTGTTCACGTAAACACGGGACATCAAAAAACCCCACAAAAAAGGTCTCGAACGCTTAAATCGGGCGATCTTGCGGGCCAGTGCAAATCGCCAAAACGAGAGATGAGGCGACCCGGGAACGCTGCCTTCAGAATATCGGTTGTGGCTCACGCAGTGTGTGCCGTTGCTCCGTCCTGTTGGAACCACATGTCCCTCAGTCCTAATTCGCAGGTCTTTGACCAAAATTCGCCTTAAGGACGTCCGGCTGATGGCTAATTGCGTGGCACAGCGTCTGGTCGATGTTTTCGGCGACAGCTCGACATCCTCGGCAACAGCGGCGATATTCTCGGCAGAACGGGCGCTCCGGGGCCGGCCACTCTTGGCAACGTCTCGTGTGGTCCCATACTCTTCAAGGTTGGTGGCCAAACGGCGCAGTGTTTGCACAGTCGGTGTCGGACGGCCGGGGAATCGGCGACGGAATTCGCGCTGCGCCAACACCACAGACGAATTGTTACGCAAAAAAATAGACACGATTATTCCGCGTTCTTGGGGAGTGTATCGCGCCATGGCTTGTTCACTTGTATTCTGCTTCTGTCTAGTCCACAAATGTCAAAACAGATTTGACATTGGCGGCCATTTGCAAAAATGAGAGCATCTTCCAATAGGGTGATTTCTTTTGGCCCACCTTGTACTTCATACTGCCAAGTCATAAAAATGTTTCTTTGCGTTTTTAAATAATAAATGACCACTATTTTATCTGGTTTTATTAAATTAACGATACAAAACACGGAAGTGATATAAATTAAAGCAAATGAAATAAAATAACGGCTTAATCTGCGACATTTTATTGCGCGTGTGTGGCTGTTGGGCTTGATTATCTTGGCTTAGAAAAAAAAAACTATTTCAAGCACGGACATGGATTGCTAAAATAAACAGGTAAGTTTTAAGTTATAATATAATTTATTTGTACTAACTAATAGTCGGTTGCTTGCTAATTGTTTCTCTTGTAGGGCATCACTTTGTTGTTGCGTTTCGAGTATTTGTGTATAATGAGTAGTAATTATAAAAAAATGTTGAATAATTAGGGTATAAAAAATAATTACTACATTATATTGACCGTTTTTTACTAACATAAAAAAATGAAATTAAAAATTTAAAAAACCCCGACACAAAATAATAATAAAAATATTACGAATATAAAAAGCCTAAAAAAAATATTAAAAAAAACCATTGAAAAAACAGCAACAAATAGAACAAAAAAGGTGTAAACGTAAAACCCTATAAAAAGAAAAAAATAACGTTACGTTACTCGTCGGGGGACCGCTACTATTTTAAACTTTAACAGAACGTTAGGCTAATAATTAGAGCGGTCCCCCGACGGGACAACATTTTCATATGTACTTACTTACGTAGGGTCATAATCTCAAGGTTATTTTTTTCTTTTTATAGGGTTTCACGTTTACACCTATTTTGTTCTATTTGTGGCAATTTTTTCAATAGTTTTTTTTTAAATTGTTTTAGGCTTTTTATATTCGTACTATTTTTATTATTATTTTGTGTCGGGGGTTTTTTAATTTTTAATTTCATTTTTTTATGTTAGTAAAAACGGTCAATATAATGTAGTCATTATTTTTTATACCCTAATTATTCAATTTTTTTTTATGATTACTACTCATTATACATATGTCGGAGATGGTATGTCTTTCTCTCGTTAACATCAGGCACATTTTAATTACTGTGGGCGTACTATGGGTAGGGTTGATTTTAGCACCATAGAAAAACGGTTTGCAGTTCAAATCAGATTACAATGCACAAACAAGTTAGTCACACTAGCGAATCGCACACTGTAGGTACACATTTAACGATATGGAACGCGACAGTTTCTATCCACATGTTGTTCGTACGATGTCCAATGTTTCGATGATCCCGAGAGCTCTGCTCACAGCGTTCTTTGTAGCGGTCGCTCCCACCACGAACTCAGGCTAGACTGTCCAGCGCCACGAGATGGCGCTGACGTTCCGAATAGTCAAACGAATGACTCCGACACATAAATACTCGAAACGCAACAACAAAGTGATGCCCTTACAAGAGAAACAATTAGCAAGCAAACGACTATTAGTTAGTACAAATAAATTATATTATAACTTAAAACTTACCTGTTTATTTTAGCAATCCATTTCCGTGCTTGAAATAGTTTTTTTTTTCCTAAGCCAAGATAATCAAGCCCAACGTCGCAGATTAAGTCGTTATTTTATTTCATTTGCTTTAATTTATATCACTTCCGTGTTTTGTATCGATAATTTAATAAAACCAGATAAATAATGACAATAAATGCAATGTACACATGAATGCAATAAAGAGTTTGAGTTTGAGTTTAAAATAGTGGTCATTTATTATTTAAAAACGTAAAGAAACATTTTTATGACTTGGCAGTATGAAGTAGGTACCCAAGTCGAATGACACAATAAAATCATGTTGAAAATTAAAAAAAAATCTTGTATAAAGTTTTGTGGAAAGAATTTTTTATTCTCATCTTCAATTTTGCAACATTTTTGAACAGTAAAAATACTGTTATATACTTTATGCCTGTTTCATTTTCTCGCAATCGAAGTGAAAAGCAGTGTTTAAGTCGGGCATAAACGAGCTATTTTATCCCTTCTTTTATGCATTAGTGATTAGTTGTACAATCTACTATTATTTCAATGTAGTCACATAATTTAATTAATATACATAGGTAGGATAGAAAATATGTACCTAATATATGGAATCATGGTCACCCTATCAGTTGTAATATATGATATTTTTTATCCTATTTATTTTTTAAAGTACTAATACAGCAGTTTCGCAATTTATTTGGAACGAATGTACTCCTAAACATAATCCAGAAAGACGAATTTCGTAAACAAACATGTCATATTTAAAAAGATATAGGCAACTATAGAGGGCCGTGCTGAATGAACTAAAATTGGTTTATTTTTCAAATTTAGCAAGTTGTATGAGAAACCAATGCGGTACATATGTTACTTGCCAAACATCATTTATTTTTTAATAGTTTTTGGCTAAGATTGTTTTGTCTTTTTTAGATATTTTCTTATATTTTTTTTTCCAGCACGGCCCCCTATCCACTTCTATATATTATTTGTCATTACGAATTCACAATATCTGTTGCGGTACATATAACGTGTTAATAGAGTACATTCCATGAGTTTAAGAAACTTTTTAATACGCTATATATTTTTCAAGTTACACGGGGGCCGTGCTGAAAACGTTTGGCTGGCACGGCCCCCTTTTTTTGCAAATATCTTCAAAAGTACAGAGGTACATTGAAAAAGAAAAAGGTACATATACTCCTAGAGGCGAGTACATTGCATTAGTGCACACCTAAAACACAAATTCTGGGGGGCCGTGCGGGGCAAACGTACATAAATAAATGGCTTTTGCACAGCACAACAATAGCGATAGATGTTTTTGTGTGAGTAAGTTGTACGGTGCGTGGTAAATGCACGCTATGTTTGATGAATAGGTTTATACTCAGCTACATATTTACTTGACTCGTTTATAACTGACCATGCACCCCTAATATTTTGTCTTGACTGTAAAATAAAAACACACACTTCTTAGACCACTTTTCTTAAAATTGATTATCCATCTTTAGTTCAAAAACTTTCGGCTACAGATTTTAGTCCTGTTTATGATACCGCTGATGCGAATGTTTCCGCTGTCAACTTAACAAACTTAATTTCGCAAGCAATTACTGCGCATTCAATACCTGTAACTATCCCTCATCGTAGGCGAACCATTAAGCCATGGTTAACTCCGGGCTTAGTACGGTGCATTAGGCACAGAGACAAATTGCACAAAAAAGCAACACTTGATCCAGACAATGCCATTACTCGAGTCACTTATACAAGATACCGGAATTTTTGCAACAATCTTTTAAAGAAACTTAGAATTGCTTACGAAAAAAACGAGTTTCAGAAGAAAATAACCCAAAGGGTATGTGGAATACTATCAATAAAATTGTTAGCTTTAAGAAAATTTCACCTCCTCCCAGTGAGTTACTTACTCTTGCTCAAGAACCATGCCAGTCCGTTAATGTAGTTAATGATTATTTTGCAGGAATCGGGGAAACACTTGCAAATGCAATATTAAATAAACAGAGTGCACATCGATCGATATATGAATTATATAAATCTAATTCATCGCAGTAACCTAGAGATTCTATGGTGCTACTTGAAACTGACTTTGTAGAGATAGGGTCCATTATTCTTAACTTAAAAAGTGACTCAGCAACTGGTATTGACAACATTCCTACACAAGTGATTAAAAGTGCAAAGTGCAGTCTTATTTCTCCCCTTACACACATGTGTAACCTATGTCTGACCACTGGTGCTTTCCCGAACATCTTGAAGAGGGCGTTAGTGCATCCTATCTATAAGAGTGGTGACAGAGACATTGTCGGAAACTACAGGCCCATATCTGTGCTGACAGTTATTTCTAAAATCTTGGAGAAAGTCTTATATTCTAGATTAACAAACTTCCTGCGCCATAATAATGTTATTGCTGATAACCAATTTGACCGACAGGGTCCACAATGATCTAAAATTATGTATATTTTGTAATGTACCTACCACCTAAGTTCACATTGTGGAATGCAAATAAATGTATTGAGTATTGACTTCATGAAGGGTCGGTCTACAGAAGATGCAACTCTACTTCTGTCTGAGGTCATAGCTCAAAACCTTGATTCCAAAAATAAAATTATAGGTGTGTTCCTGGATATGTCAAAGGCTTTCGACACTGTCTCTGTTCGCTTGTTACTTTTGAAGATGGAATCGATTGGCATTCGTGGGATAGCACTGGAGATTTTTCGATCTTACCTCTCCAGCCGAACCCAGTGCGTTAGGATAGGAAGCTACATAAGCTCAGAAGCGTCTCTCTCTTTCGGCGTTCCGCAAGGGAGCGTTCTTGGACCCACCCTCTTTCTTTTGTACATTAACAGCTTGTGCTTAAAAGTTCTTCCAAACTGTAATATTATTACGTATGCCGATGACACTGCTTTAATTGTGCAAGGAAATGACTAGAAAGAGGCTCAGCATTACACAGAGCATGCGATTAAGGAAACTATGACCTGGCTTAATGATAATCTTTTGACACTGAATGTTGACAAGACCAGATATATTACTTTTACTCACCGTAGCAATACCCAGCCTCCACCAGAATTCGAAGTTAGGGTACATTCTTGTGACTTAAAAGAAAATTGTGATTGCCCTAAACTAACTCGTACTACCAATATAAAATATCTTGGTCTCATCGTAGACAACTCCCTAAAATGGACTGCACATATAACTCAGTTAGATGGCCGAGTAAGAAAGTTGATGCCAATCTTTAGAAAACTCAGGTACTCAGCTGATCACGAAACTTTATTATGTGTGTATTATGCCCTTGCTCAAAGTTTACTCCAATATTGTGCCGTTGTATGGGGAGGAGTTGGCAAGACTATCCTACTTCCTTTAGAGCGTGCACAAAGAGCTATATTGAAGGTCATGCTTGGACGACCACGAAGGTACAGCACTGATCTTCTGTATAGTGAGTGCTCTGTTTTAACTGTTAGACAGCTTTTTACATTAGCAACAATACTCCGTAAGCATAAAAACACTGGAGACAAAGCGAGACAAAACAAGAGTTTGCTCTGGGACACCTCACAGAACGGTACTTGCTAGACAACAATATCATGTTGCAAGTAATATTTTATACAATGTAGCAAACCGTTTGAACAACATTTATGCACTTCCGAATAATAAATGTAAGGATGTAATACGAGACTGGCTCCTACGATTAAACTATAATGAAACTGAAGAAATTACTAAAAGTTAAATGTTTAAAGAAAGATACTCACCAACTCCTCTACACCTATTTTACATGCACACCCTCACATACATTACACACCCTCACGTCTTATCACACTAGACACACATTCTTCACCCATTATTGTGGTAACGTACTTATTCTAAATACATAGTTTGTTTTCCCTGTTTGGATTTAATTTTATTAGTTTCATTTTACAATCGTTCCATTTCATTTCATCAATATTACAGATATTGTGCTTAAAACAATGAATTGTGGTTTTAATAAATAAGTGTGGAAGACGCTGACGACTGTGGCACAGTTTATACTAGTATAGTCGTCAACGTAATCTCTTATAAATATGTATTCATTGCCATGATTTTGTACTTAGACTAAGAGAAATTTGTACTTTTAGGAGTGATAAATAAACTATTATTATTATTATCTCCTTTATTATTATTATAATTGATTGTGTAGTACATACGTTCTGATTTATGAATTGCAAGTGTGTGCGCGACTTTGTATCTATTGCTTTTTCTGAACTACATATGTAGTAGTGGCGCGGTAGTGGGATCGTCTTAGCGACATGGAGTTCTGATACATTTTCAACTACAGGGCATATCTCCTTCTATCCTATATCTATGCTCTCGACATTTAACTCGCAAAAACATGTGGTCCAATGGCTTTAGTTATATCATATATGTAACCATTGTGCTAATTTATTTACAGTTTTATTTCAAACAATACACCACGAAATGCGATGACGAACGGTACCCCGCTGTAGACATGTATCGAAAAGTAAAAGTTCACCTTTGTAGAGCGTCGTCTCTGTTACTCGTACTTACGTGACAGTCTCTTTATGAAGGTCGATGTGCCATATTTACTCCCAGGTACTGAAGTTGCTACAACGGTACAAGGATTTTCTGACGCGTGGCCAAAATCTAAACTAGCGCTGCTATCTTGTTTTTAACACGCTTTTACTAGCTTCATTTGTAACTAACAATGTAATAAAACTTTAAAAATAAATTTTAACCTACTTCTAATTGTCTTATCGAAAAGAAACTTTGTATGTATATGTAGTTCGGAAGACAAAACTACAATTTGGTATCTTGGAGCTGATCTGTTGATGGAGCTAGGAGGTGGATAGTGGAACTCTTCAGTGGCTACTAGTGAACCCCTCAAGTTTGGGGCCATATGATTTGTTTTGACGAGTCCAATAGATTGCAATTGGTGTCGAGGGTCTAATGATGGATCCAGTGGGTGGATAGTGAAACTCTTCAGTGGCTACTAGTGAACCCATCGAGTTTAGGGTCATATAATTCATTTTGACGAGACACGATGTCAATCGGGTACCAAAAGATCCTTGTGGCACCCTCTGTGTCGGTAATAACAGACTCATTGACATCGCAGAGCTACGTGATGTCGGACGGCAGCACGCTCCGCTTCAGCGACTCGCAGTTCCTGGTGTTCGTGAACCGGCTGGCGGCGCTGCTGGTGGCGGGGTCTCGCCTGCTGTGTGTGAGGGCGTCTCTAGCGCCGGTGCCGCTGTACAAGTTCTCGTACTGCTCGCTCACCAACGTCGTCAGCGCCTGGTGCCAGTACGAGGCGCTCAAGTACGTCAGCTTCCCTACGCAGGTAACTTCTCTTGATAATAATCTGAAAAATAAATCAAAAAAGTCTTAATAATTCAACACAGTATGTAAAAAGACTTAAGTCTTAAGGCACTGACTGCTACCACGGTCACCGGTGACCGCCAACAATAGATTTTCTATTGTGTCTGTTGTCTGGCAGTCAACGCCTTAACAAAGCCGTGAGTCACACGCTTCCTGTCATTGCAATGTTTTTTTTACTGACTCATTCCTGGGAACTAACTGGTTATGGAGATTAAAGATCTACATGTCAATTTTAATTACAATTTCTACGAAAACAGAATTGGTTTCTTAACACCCTGTTGGCGACGCATAATTCAATTACATTTAATTATTCTTTGTTAGTTCAATGTTTTACTTTCGTTAACACCTTTGAATAAAAAAAAAACACGTAGAATATGGCTCCCAATTGGTAAAATGCCACAAGTCTTAACATCCTGTATTTGCAAAACTAAGTTAGTGTAATTTGTTTTTATGAAATTTTCTCCAGCTATTATTATAATAACGTTCTTTTGACTAAATAATAAATTATATTTTATTGCTTGTGAAGGACACTTTCACACGTCAAAATAAATAAAAATATTTTACAATTAAATGAGTTCGGTGTTTCATATGCGACTACTTGAGAAGAAACACTGAAGCAAACTCAGAGGTCACACTCTCTTTTTTAAGCGCCAGCCCTCGGCAGTATCCTGCTCGGATCAAATGACTCAGTTCTAATAAAACCGGTGTGTCTCGGCAGGTGCTGTCGAAGTCGTGCAAGGTGATCCCGGTGATGCTGATGGGCAAGCTGGTGTCGCGCAACAAGTACGAGCTGTACGAGTACGTCACCGCCGTGCTCATCTCTGCAGGCATGGTGCTGTTCATGTTCGGCAGCCACGACGACAGCGTGGGTGAGTACTGCTGCTGCTGAGTGAGCGCGACGGTCGCTTACTGTACCGGCTCTTATAAATAAAAGGCGTATTTTATCTTGAACTCTTAATTATTTCTCTCAAACAATCTACTTATTTGTTACACCGAGACGCGCGCCGTCAGCTTTTCAAGCTGATCCTCTATTCTTTTTATCCTTCTAAATATGTAATAATGTTTATCTATATATTCAACTTTATTTATTTCGCACAAAAAGGTACAGAGGTGGACTTATCCTTAAGCCCCTTGTGTTTATTTAGATAAATAAATAAATAATGTTGCCCACACATTATTTATTTATTTATTTAGGTTAGCCAACAATTGTTTACACAATAAATTTAACAAATCATTTCCTGATATATTTATAAGTGCAACAATTACTTACAGGCTAACATAACATGCACCATTAATGGTTTTACTTATTTCTCAGCCAAAAAGGATATTTACAATTATAGTTATTACATTTTTTTTGTAATCCATAATATACATAACAATAATAATAACAGCATTTAAAAACAGCACTTCCAAATAATTAAAAATTAAAAACAAATTGGTACTCGTAGTTAACATTAACATTAAAAAACTAAAATTAATTCAAATACATAATAAAATAAAATTACATTATTAGTGAGATCATTAATTGTGAGAATAATGCTCAATAATTATTTTATAAAATTTTCTAATGCTGTCATGGTGTATATCCGCAACATTGCTGCAAATGTTTACATTTTTACACATGCGTGAAATGGGTGAGTTAGCAGTTTAGCACCCAGGACCGTTCTGCGCAACGGTGGGTATAAAGGTGTGATAGGACTTCGCGGATATCGGGCTGGGGCACGAAATTTTAGGAGACTCAGTAGGTTCGGGCAGTCATTTTTATTTCTAAGCAACTTATAGAGGAACAAGGCATCAACAACTTCTCCTTCCTTCGTTTTGATAACGAGTGCAAAAAAAATAAGCAGCTGATCTCCTATAATATAGGAGATAATGTGTGGTGTGATGTGAGAGTGTTTATTTAGATGTGGGCATCATTATCCAGTGTTTATTTAGGTGTGGGCATCATTATACAGTGTTTATTTAGATGTGGGCATCATTATACAGTGTTTATTTAGATGTGGGTAACTTTATACAGTGTTTATGTAGATGTGGGCAGCATTATACAGGCTGTTTATTTAGATATGGGCAACATTTATAAACAGCTATTTTAGAGTGAGTAACATTTAAACGGGTTTTTAGGGTTCCGTACCTAAAAGGAAAAAGCGGAACCCTTATAGGATCACTTTGTGTCCGTCCGTCCGTCTGTCTGTCAAGACCTTTTTTCTCAGGAACGCGTGGAGGCATCAAGCTGGAATTTATATCAAATACTCAAGTCTACTGACCCCCTTTTTTTTTTTTTTTTTTGGGTGGGAAATCATCATATGACCCCTCCCGCTCTGGGCGGAGCGGAAGGGAGTGTCAGACTTTTACTGACTAAAACCCACCCGTGTTCCTTCAGTTGCCTGTGCCAAGGGCCACGGTACCTCTTTCGAATATCCCGCAGCCCTGGCGGCATCGGCCCTAGAGGGCCCCGTCAGTTCGTGCTGACATCTCTTTGAGGCGCGCGTGGAACACAACGCGCCGTCGACCCGGGCCTGGTCCTTGCCGGGCGGCGAGCTGCCCGTTGCTCGCCGCCCGCAAGCTCGCGCCTACGGTGGCCGGGAGTCGGCTATTGACTCCCGTCCAGGGCGTCTCCTACGGCGGCTAGGGGCGTGAGGGCGCAGCGATTGCCTCTCCCTCACGCGCTCCGCCTCCTCCTTTGCGAGCATTACTGCTTCGCAGAAGGAGGTGACGGCCTCCCATTCACTCTCGCTCCGTACCATGGCCTGGACCAGGGCCGGACGCGAGAGATCGCTGCCGCCGATCGCCGCCACGAGGACACGGCGGTGCCCTGCCCAAGCCGGGCAGACCTCCACCGTGTGCTCCACCGTGTCCTCCGGGCGATCCACACAGTGGTGACACCCTGGCGTTTCCTCCCGCTTTATCCTGAACAGGAACCTCCCGAAACAACCGTGTCCGGTGAGGACCTGCGTCAGGCGGAAGGTGAGGGCGCCGTGGCGCCTCTCTAGCCACTCCTCAAAGAGGGGACTTATCGCCGCTATTGTGGCGTGCCCAGCACTGGGTTGCGACAATCGCACTCTCCATGCCGCTATGAGATCCCGCCGGAGCTCTGTCCGCTGTGCCGTGATTTCTCGCGGCAGCGGAGTTACGCCCCGGCGTTTTGCCTCCTCTCGCCACTCCCATATGTGGGCGAGGACCTTGGCCTCTAGATCCCATGGCGGCAATCCGGCAAGGAGGCTCGCCGCCTCAACGGAGACCGTGCGGTATCCTCGGATCAGCCGGACAGCCATGACCCTTTGGGACGCGTTCAACCGGCGGGCTGGTCGCTTCCTCAGGGAACGCGCCCACACCGGTGCCCCGTAAAGGGCCATGGACCGCACGACCCCCGCATAGAGCCTCCGGCAGGAAGCGTTTGGTCCCCCTAGATTGGGCAGGAGCCGCCTCAAGGCAGCCCCGGCCCGCTCCAGTCTGGGTGCCAAACGTCGGAAATGCTCCACGAAATTCCACCGGCTGTCGAGGACGAGTCCCAGGTACTTCATCGTCAGCTCGACGCCGATGTGAACCCCTCCCGCCATTATTTGTGAACCCGACGGTGGCACGTCCCGAGGACCATGAAAACACATGGCCTCTGACTTGTGCAATGCCACCTCGAGTCCCAGTTGCCGGATCCTCTCGACGATTGTCGCAACCCCGCGTGTCGCTGCTTCGGCCGCCGCCTGGTGCGACCTCCCCTGCGCCAGGACCAGCGTGTCGTCAGCGTAGCAAATCACGCTGACGCCGCTGGGGAGGTCAGCGCGCAGCACCCAGTCGTACCCGATGTCCCACAGATGCGGCCCCAGGACCGATCCCTGTGGGACACCGCACGACATCTCTCGCCGGTTCCACTCTCCCCGGTGACCGGGGTAGATGACGGCCCTGTCCGTCAGATAGGCCTCGACAGTGCGACAGAGGTAGGTCGGCATCCGGTGATACCGGAGTGCCTCCCTGACGCAGCTCCAGGGCAGGGTATTGAAGGCGTTGGCGATGTCTAGAGACACCGCCAAGACGACCCCACCCCGGGCCACAGCGTCCCCCGTCGTGAGGGCTCGCACGCGCATGATGGCGTCCACCGTAGAGCGCCCCCTGCGGAAACCAAACTGGCTTTCCGCCAAATCCGGCCCCACCCGCACCAGCTGCCCGACAAGGCGGTCTGCAATGACTCTTTCAAAGAGCTTGCCCACCTCGTCGAGCAGCACGATGGGCCGGTAAGCGGACGGAGAGTCCGCAGGGCGCCCCGGCTTCTTGATGAGGACCAGTTTCCCCGTCTTCCAACGAAGTGGGAACTGGCCCCTCTCCAAACATGCGCTTAGTAGCCCCCTCAGTCGAGGCCCGAGAGCCTCCAAGGCCAGGACCCAGGCTTTTCCAGGTAAGCCGTCGGGTCCTGGGGCGGTATTTTTGGCATTCAGCCTGCGTACCGCCACTCTCAACCCTACCTCGGTCACCTCCGGAGCATTGTCGTCGTCGTTGGCGTGGTCCGCATCTGGCACCGCAGGAGGCGGAGCCATGGGCGGGGGAGTATGTTCCCCTCGCGAAGGGAACAGAGCGCTCACCACGTCCTCCACGAGCTGGGGCCGAAGACTCTGCGTCAGCGGGGGAGCCCATGGTCGGAGTTTATCCCGAACCATTTTATAGGGGCGTCCCCACGGGTCTCTGTTCAGAGTCCCCAGCGACTCCTCGCGGGCCAGACCCCTGGCCCGCAGGATCTCCGCTCGGAGGGCGGTCTTCGCCGCTCTGTACCCCTCGTACAGCTCCGCCTGCATGGCTTCCGTATCCGGAGGGCGGATACGGAGCCTGCGGTGCCTTGTGTACCGGCGTCGCGCAGCCACGCACGCCTCGCGCAGAGAAGTCAGCTCCGGCGACCACCAGTACACCTGGCGGCGGGCGCGTCCAGGTTGAACCCGGGGCATTGCCACGTCGCATATTTCGGACATGGCCTCCCGGAACCACTCCGCCTCGTCGTTGATGTCAGCAGGCCTGTCCGGTGGTGACACCCAGGCCTGCACGATCGAGGCTTCCAGGAGGAGCTCCCGGTCCAGCTGCTTCAGCGCCCACCGCGGACCACCCAGGGCCTGTCGGACCGGCGCGCTCGAGGGCTGGGCGGAGACGTCGAACCGGATGTACCGGTGGTCGGAATAGGTCTCCACCTCCTCCAAGACACGCCAGTTGACGACATGCGGTGACAGAGCAGGGCTGGCGAACGAGATGTCCACCACTGATTCACCCCGCATCCGCACGCATGTTGGGACCGAACCCCGGTTTAGGACGACCAGGCCTGTCTCCAGGGCCCAGTCCTCCACCATTCTGCCCCGTGTGTCCGTATGCCGGGAACCCCAAGCCACATTCTTGGCATTGAAGTCCCCGAGGACGAGCACGGGGAGGGAACGGGACCCGACGACGACGACTCTCAGCTCCGCAAGGGAGTTGTGGAACTCGGCGAGAGTTCGATTCGGGGAGAAGTATACCCCTACCACGACTATCTCCCCGAACCGTGCTGCCACGCAACCCCGTCCTCTCTTGACAGCCTCGAGGGACGGGGTACCGGCGGCGGCCGACGAAATCAGGGTCACTGAGCCGTTCAGGTCCTCCACCCAGTGGTCCCTGGGCGGGACAAAATACGGCTCAGCGACCACGGCGATGTTGATCGACCACTGCGCCATGCTCTGGAGCAACAGATCCTGAGCGGCGGCGCAGTGGTTGATATTCGCCTGGAGGAGGCGTAATGGGGCCATTATTGGCACTCCATATCAGCCCCCTCCCGATCCCCCTGTGAGGGCCCAGCCACGGTGGATGCGGCGGCGGTCACGGTGGAGGCGGCAGCGGCGACGGCAGTGGTGGCGGCGGCTGCGGCGGTGACGGCGGTGGCGGAGGGCTTGCCCCTGCCCCTGGCTTTGGCGGGTGGAGCGCAGTCCTTGCTCCCAGCCCGGTGATCGGCCGGCTTGCCAGCTGCCGCACATGCATAGCAGTGCGGCATGGCGTTGCAAGAGCCGGCCTTGTGACCGGGCTGACCACAGCGGAAGCAGAGACTGCTGCGGTCCACCTCCGAGGTGCATTTTGCCCCCACGTGGCTGCCCACATGGCAGCGGAAGCACCTCAGTGGTCTGGGCTCCAGCAGTTTCACCTGCGCGGAAACCCAGCCCACTAGAAGCCTTCGGCCCTCCCCGGCTAGCTTTTGGGCCACCGACACGGGGCAGCTCACCGTGATGGCTTGCATCCCCGTGGAGTCAGGACGGAGAGTGCCCGCCCTCACCTGCTCGGCAGAGCACTCCCCAGTCCTAACGATGGCGGCCACAACCTCCTCCACCGTCGCAGAGTCATCCAGACCCAGGATGCGCACGTCAGCGCGCTTGGTGGGTCTGGACACTCGGGCCTCGTCCGCATTTAAGGACGCTCTAAGCCTTTCGGCCAGAGCGTCAGCAGTCGGGCCGCTAGCCGCACCAGGGACCTCCAGCATCCGGGCCCCAGTCGCAGTGACCCTTAGCCGGATGCCCCCAGCAACGCCGAGCTCCTGCAAATTTACCGCCGCTTTCGCCTTGGCAAGCACGTCGCGGTAGGACACGCCCTTCTTCTCCGCTTCCGGCTGTAGTGTGATCACTACAGCTGCGGTCTTCGGGGCACGAAGCCTAGCCGCAACGGCTCGCTCCTTGCGGCGCCTCCTCTGTGCCTTTTTCCTGGCCGCCTTGGCCGCCTTCTTTTTCTCCCCGACCACCTGCCACTCGGCGTTGGCCGTGGGAGATTTCTCTGGGGGAGGCGTAGGTTCTGGGGCCTTCGCCTCCCCAGCCGTTCTGCCCTTCTTTTGGGCCTTCGCCGGGGGTTTGCCGGCAGACGCCGGTTTTGCCGGCGCCGAGGCTCCGCCAGCCGACGCCGGTTTCGCCAGCGCCGGGGCTCCTCCAGCCGACGCTGGTTTAGCCGACGCCTGGGCCCGGCCAGAGGGCCCGGGTTTAGGGGCGGCCGCGGCCGCGTACGAGGCCCCCTTCGGCCCTGGGGCCGTCCTACCCGCCAGAGGGGGGCGCAGGACTATGCCCTCTAGGGTGGCGAACCGCGCCTGGAAGGCCGCCAGCTCCTGCCGAACCAGGTTCAGGACCTGGTTCTCCACCGGCACGGGCTGGCTTGCTGGCTGGCTGGCTGGCTGGCTAGCTGCCGGCGTCGCCTGCACTTTGCCGGTGTCCTTCAGGCCGGCCAGGTCTGCCCGGAGCCTCCTATTCTCCTCTTGGAGACGCTCCGTGGCAGCCGTCAGGCGGGCGACCTCCGCCCTCAGTTCGGCCACTTCGCCAGCCGAAGGACCGGTGCAGTTGGCCGCCTCCACTGCCGCCATGATGGCGGCCTTTGCCGAGGCTACGGCCCTGTTCTTGGAGGTTTGCAGCTTTTTCAGGGACACGTCCCTGATCGCGGCCTCCACGACCGCTGCAAACCTCCTCATGCGGTCCGCATCAGGGCCGCCAACCTCGCCCGCTTCGTCACTGGAGGGCTCCGGAGCGACCGCGCGACCGGTTCCCCCCTCCTTTGCGGGCTTCTCCGCAAGCTCTGCCGCCTCCCGAGCAGTGAGCCCCCTCCCAATGCCTCGCTCTCGGACTCCTCCCCGCCTACTGGTGGGGATTTTCCGAGCCGAGGCCAGCTCCCCGTCTGAGGACGACCCCTGGCCATCCCCTGACCTTGGCCGCTTGCTCTGCACCTTTCGTTTCGCAGCAGCCAACTCCTTACCACGGCAAGGGCTCCCTGAGCCTCCCGTGCTCGCTCCTCCCGATGCCGAGTCGGACTCCGACCTCGCATCACTCCTCTCTTCGTCGTTTGGGTTTGGGTTTTTTAAATAATTTTCCATTTTGTTCCCACGAGTAATAAACTTTGTGTACTTGCTCAAAAAATATGTGGTTCGCACTAGCGACTATATCAAGCTACCCATTAGCCAAGCTTACTACCTCCCTCACGGTGCGCCGCCGCTTGGAGGTTTGGGGAATTTTTTATAGAGGTTAATCTTCCTCGCGGTCCGGGCGGTTAAGCCAAGACCCTCGACCCCCTTCAACAGCCAGAGACATGACCTTAACTGTCTCCGGGGCTACGATATTAGCGGTGGCAGGAGGGGGGGTTATCCCTCCTGCCACAGCCCCCCCCCAATATACGCCCACTCACCTTCCTCTGTAAGCAGAGGGGGAGTAGGCGTCTATAGCCCGGTTCCCTTCAACGACCATCGAGGATGATCGGTGATTGGAACCGTGCCCTTCCCCGTGTGTTGAAGATTAGCCGCCGGCCCCAAGTGCCCACCAAAACCTGGTGGACACCTGGAGCCGACGTTGCCCAGGGTGCGCCACGAGGAGGCTCTTCAACATGCACCCCAAGTCTACTGACCCCTGGAGCTGTGAAAAAATCAAACTTCTAAGCCAACGCAATCAAAAGATACAGCCGTTTATGCCGCAAATTTTTTTGACCCTCGCAAGGGAATCAAAACTACACTACTTGCCGTGAACTCAGAATCTCGAAATTTGGTACGAAGCAACGTCTTATAGCACAGATATTAAGATACAGCTATAGACACCTACCTAATTTGTTAATGATAAGGTAAATTAGTTTTTTAAGGTTCACCGTTTATTGCTTTAGATTTATTTTTATAAACATAGGGTGTTTTAGATAGTTTGTTGTTTCCTTATATATCGATACCAAACCAACTGTGCTTTGGGCTTATGTTAACTTGCCGTAAGAGGCCACAAATTTTAATTTGTAACAGTGGCGGAGAGGAAATATTACGAAAACCGTAAATTTTTAGTTACATACCTATAAATTTGTACGGAACCCTCGGTGCGCGAGTCCGACTCGCACTTGACCGGTTTTTTTTAGATATGATTAACAACATACAGGTTGGTTATTTTGATGTGGGTAACATTTGTACAGGATGATAAATAATTAAATGTAGTTAACATTTATACAGGGTGATAATTAAATGTAGGTAAATATTTTACAGGGCGATTACTTAGATGTGGGTAAAATAAACACAAAATAGACAGGTTAAAATTTGTTCCGCAGTGTCGAGTGTGATGACGATGTCGGGCGTGGCGCTGCTGGCGCTGTACATGCTGTGCGACAGCTTCACGTCGTCGTGGCAGGGCGCCGTGTTCGCGCGCTACCAGTGCGGCGCGCTGCACATGCTGTGCGCGGTCAACGCCTTCTCGTGCGCGCTCACCGCCGCCGCGCACGCGCACCACGCGCCGCCGCTGCGCCTGCTGCACGTACGTACGCACACGGAGCCAGTAGATACATCATGTTCACTGGCCGAGAAGAGAACGGTGCTTTATGTGTTTGCTGTATCTTTCGATATATATTTTTTTTACCATTAAACAAGCAGTATTTAGTTTGTCAAAGGCCCGTGAAATGACGTCCAAAGAGAAAATTTAGAAGCCTCTCCATCTCCAAACAACACCCCCGTGTATAACCAGTGATTTAAATCTGACAATAGAATATTGAGGACCATATACGAGGTATTTCTTCGTATATGGTAATCAATATTCCAGCTGAAATAACACTTATCTATTCCTTTGTTGTTGTTTAGTAATAATTTATGATTAATTCATTAATCTTGTTAAATTTTATATGGGTGTATAACTGAAATAAAAAAAATTGATTTGGTTAATAGTTTAGGAGCTAGAGACAATTTTTAATCTATCTATCAGTCAGTCAGTCAGGACTTTGAATTTTATATAAAATTCAAAGTCCTGACTGACTGACTGATAGATCAACGCACAGCCTAAACCGCTGGTCCTAGAGTCATGAAATTTGGAGGGTGTGTTCTAGTGATGTGTCCCTCACTCATGAGGCACCTCGTTTGAGGTACTCGTGATCGCAAATTGAAAGAGTTACTCAAATTTCAATATTGAACCACCTCATTCCTCATCACCTCACTCGTTCACTTAAAAATTGACAGACAATAGGAAATCGAGGCGAGCGAGTTCGTGACTCGCGAGTACTCGCGAGTGAGTATTGAGTTATTGAGTGAGCTCAGTGAGCGAATGAACCGACTCAAAAATTGTTTATAGAATTGAGAATAAGTGAGGTGAGGTCTGGTCTTGAAATTTTGACAGCACACTAACAAAATATTTTTATTTCAGCTATAGTTCATTATTATGAACTCTAAAAGCATTAGCATTAAGTGTCATTGATTCGTTTATTTTGGCGGTCTAAAATTTATGAGCGAAAGAAAATGATGTGTGTGTGATAGTGAAGACGTGAATAATCGGATTATCGGAGAGTCGTGACTCGTGAGTACTTGTGAGTCGTCGTTGCAACCACCCGCCTCGCTCCCTCGGAGCTTCGTCTGAGTTCGGCTCGGGCTCACGAGTCGGTGAGGTGAATACGCCGGTCATACGATTCCTCGCCTCAAATGAGGGGTAACTCGTGAGGACCTCGCGAGATAAATTGAGGGGCTCCCTCATCCTCACATAAAATTGATGAGTTACCCATCACTAGTGTGTTCTTCGTGAAGAGTAGGCATCCACAAAGAAAGGATTTTTCGAAATTCCACCCCTAAGAGGGTGAAAAGGGGGGAATTCATTTGTATGAAAAATCTTATTCTTTGAGTTAATAAACTTGAAACTTGGCACGAATACTTATCTAAATAAATTATGAAGATTGTCAGTTTTTTTTTCTTCTAAACTACCCCCTAATAAGGGATTGGGGGGTTTCAAAGTTTGTATGGAAGAATTTTAGCGCGCAGTCCGATTTACTCGAAACTCAGTATTTATACCTAATATTGAAAGTAAAGAATAATGTGTATCAGGGTTTTTTGAAAATCTACCCCTGACGGGCTGAAATGGGGTAGTCAATTTTTCAGGGGAGGATTTTACTGCATGGCTTGATTAACTCGAAAATTAGTATAAATAATCTTTGAGTCAAGTTATGAATATATCCCAAAGGTTTTTTTTTAATTCCACCCCTGTGGGGGTTAAAAGCGGGGATACAGTTTATATGAAAAATCTTCATTAGGTTAATAAACTTGAAACTTTTCAAGAATACTCGCCTAAGTAAGTAATAAAGTTTACCATTATAAGTTTTTCAAAACTACCCCTCAAAGGGGGATATAGGGGTGTTAAGTTTGTGTGGAAGAAATTGCATGCGCGGTCCGAGTAACTCGAAACTCAGTATTGATACTTAAGACCAAAAATAAAGAGTAACATATATCAGGGTTTTTCGAAAATCTACCCCTAACGGGTTGAAAAGGGGTAGTTAATTTTACAAGGGAGGATTATAATGCGTGGCATGATTAACTCGAAAATTGGTATAAATAATCTTTGAATCAAGTTATGAATAATCCCAAACGATTTTCAAAATTCCACCCCTGTGGGGGTGAAAAGCGGGGGTAAAGTTTATATGAAAAATCTTATTCCTTGAGTTAATAAACTTGAAACTTGGCACGAATACTTATCTAAATAAATTATGAAGATTGTCAGTTTTTTTTTCTTCTAAACTACCCCCTAATAAGGGATTGGGGGGTTTCAAAGTTTGTATAGAAGAATTTTAGCGCGCAGTTCGATTTACTCGAAACTCAGTATTTATACCTAATATTGAAAGTAAAGAATAATGTGTATCAGGGTTTTTTGAAAATCTACCCCTGACGGGCTGAAATGGGGTAGTCAATTTTTCAGGGGAGGATTTTACTGCATGGCTTGATTAACTCGAAAATTAGTATAAATAATCTTTGAGTCAAGTTATGAATATATCCCAAACGATTTTTTTTTAGTTCCACCCCTGTGGGGGTTAAAAGCGGGGATACAGTTTATATGAAAAATCTTCATTAGGTTAATAAACTTGAAACTTTGCACGAATACTTATCTAAATAAATTATGAAGATTGTCAGTTTTTTTTCTTCTAAACTACCTCCTAATAAGCAGTGATAGGAATAGGTAGTGCCAATTTGCCTAAACTTCGAAGAACAGAGACAAGAACCGGAGACTTCCTTAGGACTAAATTTTTTCCGGGACACCTGGCTGGTATGCGAGAATGCGGTTTCTTTTTGTAATTTCTAAGAATAGATAACGAAATGCGCTGCCGTAAAAGTCGTATTGTACTTTCGGTGCAATAAAGATTAAATGATGTTTTTAAAGATTTTTAAAGTTTAAGTGTGTTACTAAACAATGTGATAAGGCCATTATTTTAATATTATGCACATTTTTTAATATACTTTAGAAATATATTTCATTAAGATAAAATACGTAAGAGCTGTCTCAATGCACCTACAGCTGAGGGCTAATTCTTGTAATTTTAAGAATATTCACAGTCTGATCTCAGTCTCAATCTGTCAAAAATACGTCTAATTTCCCTACATTTTGACAAGTTTTGACATTTGTTTGTCGCCGAGATGAGACTGCGACTAGATTTTGAACGTTTTATATCACGGGAATACGGGCCCAGGGCTCAGCAGCACCATGTCGTCAGCAACAGACATTCCCAACCGAACCGCCGACACGCGCGCTGCCGAGCGCAACAATAGAGCTTGGGAGACGACAACCCACCTTGTCTCGTTCCACACTCCAACCTGTACATGTCAGAGAGGCAGCCTGCCCATCTAACATTGTTTGTCTGATTAGCATACCAGTAGCGAAAGAGACGTTGCACCTGCGTATGCATTTCCGTTTTTTTAAGCTTTTCCCATAGAAAGTCATAAGATAATAGGTCAAATGCTTTTGACAGGTCGAGGAAACATGCATATACAGGTGTACTCCTCTGTGTATAGTACTGGACCGTGTGCTTAAGACTAAGGATGGCGCTTTCAGTAGAAAGTCCGGGCCGGAACCAAAATCAAAAGTCATTTATTCAAATTAGGCTGAGAGTCAGCACTTTTCGAACGTCAAAATTACAAAAGACAGTCCCCCAAAAACGCCCGCCCTTCACCACTTCCTAGTGCTATCGCTGGGAAGAAGAAGTAGCGCAACAAACTTCCCAGCAGCACAGCTGTCTGTTCAGTTAGAATATAGTGCATGTATACAATACTAGGAACCTATGTTCAGTCATTAATATTACAAGAAACTTAAATTATTTGCCATAAAATATGTCAGCTAGCCACGCCAATATACCAACAAATATAATAAAAACTATACGTACTCAAGCTGAAAAATTATTAATTCAAATGGAAATAAAAACTTACTACCTAAATAAAAGCCTCCAGGCATAAAGGGCGTGACAGCTTACATATTTATGCATAGCTGGGTTCTGGTCACATAGCTGTCACTTGAGTCACAGATGAAAAACTAGGACCATCGAAGTAAAATAAATAAATAAGTTAATACTAATAACAATAACCTGTCAGTAAGCTGATTCTGAAGAAAGAACATGAACATTGTCTTGAGATAATTAGGGCGACCAACTATTCTTATCGTGTAATTAGTCGTTGATGGAATAGTAAGCCTTTGAGCAAAGGTTAGATTTTACTTGAGCTTTAAACGCATTGAAAGGCAAGTCTAGCAAAGAAGAGGGTATCTTGTTATAAAAGGTTATACCAAGCCCAACAAATGAGTTATGAACCTTATGAAGCCGGTGAAAGGGGGCACGTAGTTTGTCCTTATTTCTAGTGTTAACACTGTGAATATCACTGTTTTTAGTGTACAAGTGCAAATTTTGCCTAATATATAAAATGTTGGCGAAGATGAATTGTGATGCAACCGTGAGAATACCAATATCTTTAAAAAAATCTCTTAGAGAAACTCTGGCACCTAGCTGGTAAATTGCTCGAACAGCTCGTTCAACCCGAACTGGGCATCATGAATATTAAGATGTTTTTTTTGCTCTAAATCAAGCACAGCGCCCAGCACCTTTGCCACCACTGTTGCCAACGATATAAGCCTGTAATTGGATTTATCCGAAATGTCACCCGTTTTATTTTTTACAATTGGAACCACAATAGTTCGCATGAGGTCGACGGGTTGTATGAATGACTTAAACACAATGTGTAAAACATTGCCAGAACGCGTGATAAATGCACTCCAGCATACTTTAGATGTTCGATACTGAGCCCATCATGACCAGGCGACTTACCCCTGGACATCTTTCTTATTATACCTGACACTTGTTTAACAGACACATGAAACAAGTCACCAGTCACGATAGGATCAGCATCTGGCATCATCTTTGAAGGACCAAGTGGTGAACATACCCCAAAATGATCTTTAAATAGGTCAGCTATGCTCCTACTGTCACTCACACCTCCCACACTCACAGGAATGCCAGGCTTAGTATTTAACTTGTTCGTTGCCTTCCAAAATTCACCGAAATTTTTTGATGAATGATGGTCAGCAATTATGTTCATTTTAATTTGTTCACTATTGTCTTGACACCATTTCAATTTATTTTTAAATAGTTTCCTGCTTTCACACATTTCTTCATACAGACGACCCTCCTTTGGTCTATTATACCAAACCCAATTATGAAATTTAAGCCTGGCATCCCTATGTGCCTCACGTACATGTTTATTCCACCCTATCACATGCCGTTTTGTATTTGATTTAGTTGTGTAATTATTACAACTACTGTTAATAGATGCGTCTTTTAAAGTAGTAATTATCTCATTATACATTGTGTTTAGTAAATTCTTGTGCTCCACATTATTACAAATATTAAAACTACATTGCCTAAATTCTTCAGGAAAATCTATTACTTTATTATTACAAAAGTCTCTATATTTTTCTATTTGTTCATTATTCCTATTACCCCAAATAACGTTATTGCACTTACCGTCTTCTTTTTTAAATTAGCTTTATTTATAATTAGGTTTAAATCGCACTGAATAACAAGAGGCAAGTGATCTGACCAATACGTGTCATATTTTATGGCAACATTACTAATTGTTTGCCAAGCGGAATGTCTCACAACGCAATGATCGAGCCACCGAGTACAACCATGCACATCACTTATAAATGTATAGTTGTTTGTTACATTTCCTAAAATATTAATATCAGCACATATCCATTGCTGATCCGCACATAGGTTATCTAGTTCTTTACCGAATAGTTCCCCAGGATGCGCATTAAATCCCCAAGCACGTAGACAGCTTCTACAGAACTATTTTCAACTATGGCACATGCCTCGCTAAAACAATCCGTGAATTCGGGTAAATGATCCACCGCGTCAGTCGGCATGTACAGTCAACAGCAAAAGTAGATCATCAAAATCAGAAATTCAATACTAATGGACGGAGTTCGCAGCTATATGGCAGCTGTACTAGTAGTAAATGTTTGGTATAATTTACAATCACATACTTTTGAATCACTTCGACGCCACACAGTTCTGACGCGAACTCCGTTCATTAGTATTGAATTTCTGATTTTGATCATCTACTTTTGCTGTTGACTGTACACACTAAACACTAAAATACCTCGGTCACCAGCAATAGCTTTTATCGCACTAATACGTGGATTTTTGCAGTCAATCACTGACACTTCACTAAAACTATCTTTCCGCCATAAGGCTTCCCCTCAGAAGGCCCGCAGAAGTATCAACCGCTGACGAGCCGGTGTAGGCAAAGTCTGTATCTATTGTGTCTAGTACGGGTAGGTCATGTGGTAGCAACCATGTCTCTTGCAATGCCACGATGTCCGCTATCTCACACAATCCTCTCACGCAGTCAATGGATCTTTTAACTGACTTGCAGTTAAAAGTAATAAACGTAGCCATATTCGTATTCACTTGTACACCCATTGTTATTGTTGCATAGTGCCACTATTCTGGTTAATGTTATCATTACTACTTGTTTTGTTAAAATAAACAAAACGGCGAAATGACACGCCTTCTGGCCATAGATTGTCATTCAAAAACAGCGCGATCTTGTGGTGTGGTACAAGAATTTTATACGCATTGTAATTTTTCTCTTTTCTCATCTTTATTTTCTTAAGAACAACTGATGTTTGCGTCTTAGATAAGATGTATTCATCGATATCATTTTCTGATGTCTGTTTATTCACATTCGTAATGAAGAGCGGAATTTGGATATCAGCTGCTCGGAATTTATTATTCGGTTCCAGCATGGCGTTCCCTTTGCTTCCTAGAAACCGTGATTGTTTTTCTTTCTTTGTACTACCGTCCATTCATTATCACTCGCATTATTTTGTGATTTCTTATCGCTACCGCTATGCGCTTGTGGCGCAGACCGACCCGAAGTACTGCACTCGATCGATTTCTTATCAGTGTGCGCTGATACAACTATGGTGGGAGTCTCGATACGCACAGGTAACTGTTTTTCGACAGGGTTAGACTCATGTATTCCGCTACCGGACGACAACAAGTCTTGCGAAATAATTATTTCACTATCAGCTGATGTAGTACAGTCTGCCTTCTCAAAAAAGTGAGGTAGGCCCATTGGCCCACTGTCCAAATATATACTTGTTTTACTTCTACCTCCTCTTTTGCAATTTATGTTTTGTGGAATATTCCGCGGTTGATGTCCGTTATCTGATATTTCTTTTTTCAATTCTTCGAACTGATCATTAGTCACATAAAACATTTTTTCTTTCACTGATCGTAGCTCGCTTTGTAATAATAGGAGGTCTTTCAAGAGTCTCGTCACATCTATGTGGTCAAAAGTGACCGGTGGTAGCTTGTGGAGTTCTCGTGCGACGAATATCGGTACTTCTTCTGGATCGACCTCTTTAATTAACGCTATGACATGCTGCAGATCTCTCTTCGATTTGCCGTCCCTTTTGCGTGAAATTTTACGCTTCGATGATGTAGTGATCGACTCAAACAACAGCGTTTTCGCTGCTTCGATATCTTCGGCTGAGAAAGTCGTAATACATAATCTCACTAGACCTTCTTCATCCATCACTTGCATCTTGTTTTGGATGAATGCTAACAGTTCACATATCACTATTTTGCAGTTATTACACTTAATTACTTGCGACGTCATTTTTGACTACAAAGGTCAATGACACGACCGCACGGTAGGAGCGCACGCGCTGATTGTTATGCAGAAACCATTGACGGGGCAATAGACACCAGCTCACTGAACAGACTTTGATTCAGCGAGGCGGTGATGTTAAGATTTGATGTCTCAAGTTGTGTGATCCGACTTTGAGCCTCATGTAGCTGCTGTTGTAATAAGTGTTTGTGACTAAGAGCTTGTTCATACTCTATGCTACATTGGCTGAAACCGTCCACAATAACCTGGAGCCTATCCCGGGCTTCTATGGTATCAGTGTATTGAATATCTATCTGAGCCATTTCATTTTTCAACCTCCTATTAATTTCATTCCATTTAAAGAGCACTCTTTCATTGTCATCTATTTCCTTAATTAGTTGGTCACAGGACTCCCTTGAAGCCTTTAATAGGCTCAAAGCCTCACTGAGTTTGGACTCTTCGAGGCGAGCACGGGCACTGCGAGTCATAATCTTGACGAAGGAAGAGAAGACAATTTAGAAGAGAGAGTAGGTAGCTAGTTGAG
Source organism: Apamea sordens (assembly GCA_945859715.1). NCBI lineage: Eukaryota > Metazoa > Arthropoda > Insecta > Lepidoptera > Noctuidae > Apamea > Apamea sordens. Next base: position 17,680,291 of record OX244008.1, on the reverse strand, counting down.
ACAGCAGTTTGAAAGGGGATTAGTGTAGAGGAAAAATGAAATTTATATGAAGTAAGAAGTTCTGTCATCAAACCAAACTAAGGTTATGTTTACGTTCAAAGGTCATTGACATCAATAAGTAGCCGTATTAAAAGAACATAAATTGTTCACTTTTAATACGGCTACTTGTGTGGTGTAATTAAAGAACGCAAACAAACTAAAAGCAAGTAAAATATTAAGTATTGTAGTACCTGTTAACAAGATGACAATGCAAAATTCACTTGAGCCGATAACTGTCACTGTTTCACAATAAAAATTTTACACCTATTTTGCATTTTCTAGGTGAATCTAATACACAAAACAGATTATTATCCCATTCACTTGAGGAGTGATTGGAAATGGGCTTTAAAAACATAAAAATTAAAAATTTTAAGATTAAAATAGTAAGAACAAATTCAAATCAGCGGTTAACTGTAGTGTTGCCACAGGAATAATGTGTATCAGGGTTTTTTGAAAATCTACCCCTGACGGGCTGAAATGGGGTGGTCAATTTTTCAGGGGTGGATTTTACTGCATGGCTTGATTAACTCGAAAAATAGTATAAATAATCTTTGAGTCAAGTTATGAATACACCCCAAACGATTTTTTTTTAATTCCACCCCTGTGGGGGTGAAAAGCGGGGATACAGTTTATATGAAAAATCTTCTTCATTAGGTTAGTAAACTTGAAACTTTTCAAGAATAGTCGCCTAAGTAAGTAATAAAAAGTTTATCATTATAATTTTTCAAAACTACCCCTCAAAGGGGGATATAGGGGTGTTAAGTTCGTGTGGAAGAAATTGAATGCGCGGTCCGAGTAACTCGAAACTCAGTATTGATACTTTTGACAGAAAATAATCTATATTTAGCCTCCTGAGTCCGACGGTATGATGTTGTGGTTTATTGCCTTGATTTTTGCAACATTATATATTTTCATGTTAAATATGCAAGGAAAAATAAAATAAAAATTATAACACATGAAAAACTGGTTTTTCGCGATGTCCTATATTTAGGACATCAGTTTTTTATAACTATTATAATTTAATTTTTGATGTACTTAATTTAGGACATTCGTTTCCTAAATCAAATGAAACTATAATATTTAAAAATAAATTTATTTGAAATAATCACTCTTTGCTCCGTAATTGAGACATACTTGAAACGTAAACTATTATTGGTTTTGGTTTTTAATCACAACAAAGGCTTATCTTTACAAAATATTTGAAAGAAAAGCAAAAAAGAAAAAAAACAAATATCAAAAACTTATCAAACTTTCTTTATGAAATAATTATTGTTTTAGCTAATTTTAATCAGTCGCTCTTGCGCCTCTGCGTGAAGATTGCCCTCTTTTTACTCTGGAGTCCCGTTGCCCTCGAATCAATGAAGATGACAAAAGCGCTGGTGATGAAAGTGATGGTGTTAATAATACTCGATCAATTACAAGTAGATATATCGATTCTTCTGAATCGGAGCTATTATAGCCATCAGAATTAGATTTGGGCCGTACTTCAGGTGGCTCATAAATGTCGTCATCATCAGAAGCACTAAAATCACCCTCACTTCTGTCTAGTTCGTCAAGAATTTGATCTTCATATAAAACTGAAACAAAAAAGCAAACCATATTTATGAACGGACGTTCTAAAATAAGTACATCCAACTTACTGTTTAGGAACCTCATGTACTAAAATAAGGACATTGATAGAAATCGAATCATGTAGTAAGATTAATTGAGTAAATCGGTGAAATAATTGTGAGTGGATGCTGTACAAACATTGGTTAGCTTGCACAAACTCCAAAAAACTAACAGATTGCAAAAAAAATATGTTTCAAATGGATTAACTTATCCCGTCGAGCCGGCGCACGCGGCTCTCGTTGTTGCGACGCCATGATCGGTTTGACAGAAGGGAGTGAATGGGGAGATACTTTTTTTAAAGGAACTAAAAATGACAACGTTTCGTTTCTCGTAAAAAAATTGATGCTAAGGCAAAATATTTTTATTTTTTGGTTGTTCTAAATTTAGAACGTCAGTACTCAGGACTCAGGAGGCTATACTTATAATAAATCTGTAGAAGTGAAAATTCTGTGCATTGAAGATATCAAAAAAATAAATGGCGGGGGGTGTTACTAGCCCGACACCGAACCCAAAAATGTGATTAAAAAAATTTTGGTCTGTCTGTCTGTTTGTTCAGGCATCACGCAAAAACTATCGGTTCGATTACGATGAAACTTGGTATAATTATTCTTTAATATCCTGGGCACCACACTGGGTACTTTTTATCCCGGAAAAGTATATACAATAAAAAACAAACTTAATTTTGCGGTTGGATCCCTAGACCCGATTACTGCACCAACCGCAAATAATAAGTTTGTCGTAAGTTACGTCACCCGCAGTGGAGTTCACTAAGGTTATGCTCTAAATGTAGTGCTGAAGGTTGAATTTGGCTTGCACCGTTCGCAGCACAGGCGTGGCGCGCGGCCGCCACGGATCGCTACCGTATACAAGGACATTTTTTGAACTTTGATTTGAACGGACGTGTCGAGTGGCGAGCGTTCGTTCTTATTTTAACTGCTACTTGCAATTCTAAACCGTGTTTTTCAGTGCGACCTTTTTATTCCTTTTACTTTTTAGAGTTATTTAGGTTTATTTTTATAATTCGTAGGTAAAGATTTTAATTTTAAAGTATAGGTAGTATATTTGATAGTGTACGTAGTGACCGTAGGTTATTTTATAATACTGTTAGGTAGGATTAGTCATTCGTATAGATATTAGTTATTATGGATTTTGCTTATTTATTGAGTTTAGTTATCATCAGAAATAGGTTTATTTAGGAAGGTAGGTATTTTATTTTCTGTTATTGAGTTTATTTTTTTTTATTAGGATATCCTTACCTAAGTAGGTACCTAAGTACCTACTTAGGTAAGGATATCATATAGGTACCCTCTTAATCACCACTAATGAGACACAATTGGTTTTCTATTGTAATTAGCCACAAAGGGCCCGCGAGATAGATGGCATCCTGGGGAAGCACTGCATACATTTTATCCTGTTAGCACGTTCCTGTGGGATAATTTCCGACATCCACGCGGGCGAAGCCGCGGGCAGAAGCTAGTTAATAATAAGTATGTAAAGTTGTCGAAAATTTACCACTGACGGGACAAAATGGGGTAATTCAGTTTTTAAGGGAAGGATTTGAACTTGAAACTGTATGTTACATTTTCACGCCTAAACCACTGAACATCTGATTTGGCATAGAGATAGCATCCTGCATCCTGGGGAAGCACATACATTTTATCCTGTTAGCACGTTCCCGTGGGATAATTTCCGACATCCACGCGGGCGAAGCTGCGGGCAGAAGCTAGTTCCTTATAAACTACGATTTAAAAAAAATCTGTACTGAAAATGAGCCATTGTTATAAGTTAAAGTAAGCCTACCCTTGCTGGCGCAGCACCCGGTGTTCGCTGCGGACTGCGTGGTGCTGTCGCTGAGCTCTGCGCTGGGCCAGCTGCTCATCTACCGCACCATCGCGCGCTTCGGGGCCGTCGTGTTCACCATCATCATGACGCTGCGGCAGGTACGTGCGTGAGCGCAACTATATCATTATTTACACTAAGACTGCCTATGTTTTTTAACTGTATAGTTTGTATCGCCCCCAATTGTACCCGAACCCGCGAACCTCTGCCGGCTCGGTAGTTGGTCGATACACGACACCCTAAATTGATTATTGTAAATATTTATTATGCTAGCCATCAAATCTTATATAGTGTGCACTAATTAAAAGAGTTGGAGAAAAAGGTCATTTGGCATCGCCATTAAATCTTGCATATTTAGTGCCCAACTATATTAATTTACCTTTATAAAATCCAACTGTCACCTTTTTTATGAAAGTGGTGGTTGAGGCTTAAATTAAAAACATCTGACATCCAAACTCTCCATCACAGGGGCAGTAATTAACTGTTACTGTCAGCCTGCATTATCCCACTGCTGGGCAAAGTCCTCTCCCCATGACTTCCAGCTCTTTCGATCCAGGGCTAAAGTGGACCACTGGTCGTGCGTTTTTTTTGCTCATTCCGCCGTCACATCACTTATTTGACGAATTCACCAATTCTTCTTCTTCTTAATGCCTGCGCACACCGGGGACAGGTGGGCAGAGCATTTTATCGTTACGCAACGTAAATTCATACGTATCTATTGGTAACAAGATACAGATTCCAATGTTTAGAGATCGACCCCAAGGCATCAAAGGGGATTTGCCTTCGCGGCATTGAAGAGCGCGCGATGCCGCGGCGGGAATCGACATCTAAATAGGCCGCTGACATTATCAGTGTGTGCTGGCCCTCGGCATGCCCCGGGATACCACAGTGTCTAATAAGCTGCAGACATTATCAGTGTGCGCTGGCGCTCGGCATGCCGCGGGATGCCACGGTATCTAATAAGCTGCAGACATTATCAGTGTGCGTTGGTCCTCGGCATCTAATAAGCTGCAGACACTATCAGTGTGCGTTGGCCCTCGGCATGCCACGGTATCTAATAACATGCATACATTATCAGTGTGCGTTGGCCCTCGGCATGCCACGGTATCTAATAACATGCATACATTATCAGTGTGCGTTTGCCCTCGGCATGCCGCGGGATGCCACGGTATCTAATAACATGCATACATTATCAGTGTGCGTTGGCCCTCGGCATGCCACGGTATCTAATAACATGCATACATTATCAGTGTGCGTTGGCCCTCGGCATGCCGCGGGATGCCACGGTATCTAATAAGTTGCAGACATTATCAGTGTGCGTTTGCCCTCGGCATGCCGCGGGATGCCACGGTATCTAATAACATGCATACATTATCAGTGTGCGTTGGCCCTCGGAATGCCACGGTATCTAATAACATGCATACATTATCAGTGTGCGTTGGCCCACGGCATGCCGCGGGATGCCACGGTATCTAATAACATGCATACATTATCAGTGTGCGTTGGCCCTCGGCATGCCACGGTATCTAATAACATGCATACATTATCAGTGTGCGTTGGCCCACGGCATGCCGCGGGATGCCACGGTATCTAATAAGCTGCAGACATTATCAGTGTGCGTTGGCCCTTGGCATGCCACGGTATCTAATAACATGCATACATTATCAGTGTGCGTTGGCCCTCGGCATGCCACGGTATCTAATAACATGCATACATTATCAGTGTGCGTTGGCCCACGGCATGCCGCGGGATGCCACGGTATCTAATAAGTTGCAGACATTATCAGTGTGCGTTTGCCCTCGGCATGCCGCGGGATGCCACGGTATCTAATAAGCTGCAGACATTATCAGCGTGCGCTGGCCGATGGCAACATCACCCTGCCCTGCCGTCCCTAGTGTGCGTAGGAATTTATTCTTCTTAGTGGTAATGATGTTGAATCGTGCGTGATTACATATTTCACAAATATCACACACACACACAAATGTCGATACGATTTAAAATCTCAGTAATATTATGAATAACAAAAATTGCCTAGATTTAATGCTATTTACAAACACAGGTCCAATAACACGTAATATTAGGCTGGGGAAAAAGTCTTTTCGCATTATAGTATGTATGAACTTGTAATAAAATCTCTTTGGCTATACTATATGTATCTGGCTGGTTTTGGTATCATTGAAAGTTTAAATTTTAAAGAACATAATTCCTAATTCAAATTAGGAAAATGTGTGATTTTCATTTGTTTTTCGTACTGTCAAGATGAGTGAATCTAATGAAGAAATTCGATACATTTTAAAATTTTACTACAAAAAACCGGCCAAGTGCGAGTCGGACTCGCCCATGAAGGGTTCCGTTACGTTACGATTTATATATATAATATAATATAATTTATTTATTTCGGACAATGTCCATAGTCCTTAACTATTACATAATTAAAATCAAATTATAAAATAAAAAGCATTAAAATTAATCAAAAAACAAAAATTAGACAAACATTACATTATCATAATTAAAAATAATCAAATATAAATAAAAATACACATAATCAATTACAAAATAAGATAAACAATACATACACACAATGTCAAATAATACGAGGAGAAGCGCTAACATGAAGCTGCATCCACCTCTGTATCAGGGACAGGTCCCACCGCTCGGACAAAACCTTCAGGAGACTGTTCGAACTGCTTTGTAGGCGACATAATAGAGAAGCGCTCCGTTTCCTCATGATCGCGAAAATGGCTGGCGCTTTATGACGTATTAAAAAAAAAACTACTCACTAGATCTCGTTCAAACCAATTTTCGGTGGAAGTTTATATGGTAATGTACATCATATATTTTTTTTAGTTTTATCATTCTCTTATTTTAGAAGTTACAGGGGGGGGGACACACATTTTACCACTTTGGAAGTGTCTCTCGCGCAAACTATTCAGTTTAGAAAAAAATGATATTAGAAACCTCAATATCATTTTTGAAGACCTATCCATAGATCCATCCTCTTGATATCAGGACGGCCACCAGTCGGTATGCATTTAAACGGAAATTGCAGTTATTTTCAAAACAAATTTTTAAAAAAATAGCGTAGAGTCATCTCAACACATCTCTCCCTTGATTTTGTATATATATATATATTATAAGTATATATTATAGTAATATATATGTATGTGTATGTAACCTATTTATGTATTTGTGTACCTAGTTTTAAGAGTTTTTTTTATTATTATTGTCCCTCTCAACCAAAGCACCTGCCATCTAATCTCTTCACCACCCTTGGTTGACTGGTAGAGAATGCCTAAGGCATTAAGTCCGCCTTTGTACCTTTTTGTGCGAAAAGTTTAAATAAATAAATAAATAGATACCCCACACGTATGGGTTTGATGAAAAAAAAATTTTTGAGTTTCAGTTCTAAGTATGGGGACCCCCAAAATTTATTGTTTTTTTTCTATTTTTGTGTGAAAATCTTAATGCGGTTCACAGAATACATCTACTTACCAAGTTTCAACAGTATAGCTCTTATAGTTTCGGAAAAAAGCGGCTGTGACATACGGACGGACAGACAGACAGACATGACGAATCCATAAGGGTTCCGTTGCCATTTGGCTACGGAACCCTAAAAAGGTAAAAATGCAACGCAAGCGGCGAACAAAATTTGCGATGTTTATGGACCTAGTGCAGTGTCTGTGAGAGTACCACAAATTTGGTTTAAGCGTTTTCAAACCGGAAATTTTGATGTCAAAGATGCACGTCGCTCTGGTCGCCCTATTACGGATAAAATGGATGCCATTTTTGAAAAAGTGGAGCAAGATCGGCCTGTCAGTAGTTACGACGTAGCTGAAGAACTGGGAATTGACCACAAAACAGTTTTGGCGCATTTGAAAAAAACTGGGTACACAAAAAAGCTCGATATTTGGGTACCTCACGAGCTCACTGAAAGAAATCTAATGAACCGTGTACTCATTTGTGATTCTTTACTACGACGTAATGAAACCGAACCATTTTTTAAGAAGCTGATAACTGGTGATGAAAAGTGGATCACGTACGTCAAGAACGTGCGAAAAAGGTCGTGGTCAAAGGCCGGTCAGGCTTCACAGACTGTTGCGAAACCCGGGTTAACTCGCAACAAGGTGATGTTGTGTGTGTGGTGGGATTGGAAGGGCATTATTCATTATGAGCTGTTACCACCAGACAGGACCATCGATTCTGAACTCTACTGCGAACAACTGATGAGATTAAAGCAAGAAGTTGAGAGAAAGCAGCCGGAATTAATCAACAGAAGGGCTGTGGTTTTTCATCATGATAACGCTAGACCTCACACATCTTTAGCCACTCAGCAAAAATTAAGAGAGTTTGGTTGGGAGGTGTTAATGCATCCGCCGTGTAGTCCTGACCTTGCACCTTCAGATTTCCACCTGTTTCGGTCTCTTCAGAATTCTTTAGGCAGTGTCAGGTTAACATCACGAGAGGACTGCCAAAACCACTTGTCGCGGTATTTTGATCAGAAGTCCCAAAACTTCTACAGCAATGGGATCATGTCATGTTTTTGCCATCTTGTAGGTAGGAACCTACAAGATGGCAAAAAGTTATCGAACAAAATGGTACCTACACACTTTAGTTAAATGTAAATAAACTATATTAAAAAATGTTTTAAATTTTCTTAAAAAATGCGAAGAAACTTTTTCCCCAACCTATTATTTATTACCACTACCTACTTAATATGTGTTCAAAATCGTCGACCATCAGCGTTTTTTTAAAATCGTATCGATGTGCGTAAACAATTTACCCAAGTTTCTTACTCGGGTAAACGGTCAATATTAAGAAGTGTCGCGTCATAATACAACTTTTTGCGTAGACTGTACTATGTAAATAGAGAGAGAAACAGGCGGTAGTTCCCTCCAGCCGCACTTAACTCCGCCCGCCCGCAGGCGCTGTCCATCCTACTGTCGTGCGCCGTGTACGGGCACCGCGTGGCGCCGCGCGGCGCGCTAGGCGTGCTGCTGGTGTTCGCGGCCGTACTGCTGCGGCTGTACTGCCGCGCGCGCATGCGCACGCGTCGCCGCGCCGGCGTGTAGCGCGCGCCGCTGGTGTTCGCGGCTGTACTGCTGCGCCTGTACTGCCGCGCCGACGTGTAGCGCGCGCCGCTGGTGTTCGCGGCCGTACTGCTGCGCCTGTACTGCCGCGCCGACGTGTAGCGCGCGCCGCTGGTGTTCGCGGCCGTACTGCTGCGCCTGTACTGCCGCGCCGACGTGTAGCGCGCGCCGCTGGTGTTCGCGGCCGTACTGCTGCGCCTGTACTGCCGCGCCGACGTGTAGCGCGCGCCGCTGGTGTTCGCGGCCGTACTGCTGCGCCTGTACTGCCGCGCCGACGTGTAGCGCGCGCCGCTGGTGTTCGCGGCCGTACTGCTGCGCCTGTACTGCCGCGCCGACGTGTAGCGCGCGCCGCTGGTGTTCGCGGCCGTACTGCTGCGCCTGTACTGCCGCGCCGACGTGTAGCGCGCGCCGCTGGTGTTCGCGGCCGTACTGCTGCGCCTGTACTGCCGCGCCGACGTGTAGCGCGCGCCGCTGGTGTTCGCGGCCGTACTGCTGCGCCTGTACTGCCGCGCCGACGTGTAGCGCGCGCCGCTGGTGTTCGCGGCCGTACTGCTGCGCCTGTACTGCCGCGCCGACGTGTAGCGCGCGCCGCTGGTGTTCGCGGCCGTACTGCTGCGCCTGTACTGCCGCGCCGACGTGTAGCGCGCGCCGCTGGTGTTCGCGGCCGTACTGCTGCGCCTGTACTGCCGCGCCGACGTGTAGCGCGCGCCGCTGGTGTTCGCGGCCGTACTGCTGCGCCTGTACTGCCGCGCCGACGTGTAGCGCGCGCCGCTCTGATATACCGCGACGGTGCTCATAGTGTACGTGGTGGCAGCGCTGCGTTGCGTCAAATTCAAGGTTGATCTTTCTTTCGATTAGCCCAAAATTTTACAATTTTCTTTATTAAATTGAGCAGAACTGTTTATTCCAAAATGAACATTTCGCGTTATTTCTTAGAGTAAACATAGTTTACGCCACTTTGATTATGATCCGTGTCGCCACGAAGCAAATAAAAAGAGGAGACGGCCTAAGCAACTGTGCACTGTGATTCTCACTAGGTCCTGACGTCATCATGTAGACGTGGCCTTAGTCAGTGGTATTGTTGGCGTTCGTACTGTGCACAACTTTGTAAACGTTCCCATTTTACAACATTATTCGCGCTAGAGGAAAAAAAATGAAGTGTTGTGTTTTATCTTTTAAAAATTACGCTGATATACGTTCTGATGCTATGTATGGCATCACATTTCATTTGTAAGTAATTTTATGCGTATTTTATTAAAATGTTCTAGAAAAATCTCTTAGCGTCAGCGTTTCCAAACATAATTCTACCCGATACTAGATGGCGACACTTGGCGTCATGGAAACTAAAAATATTTATCGTTGCATCCTGCACTTAGTGACATCTAGTGCGAGATAGTTACGTAACTAGAAAGTAAAATCGACAGAACGAGCAAATAGTTTTGCTATTGACCGGTAGATGGAAAATAGAAGTAGCGGGATCTAATACCCCCTCACCCCGTAAAGGGTCACGCGTTGTTTCCTAAGGAAATCGAATTAGAACATCTCCTCTTTGTATTTGCTCCGTGCGTGTCGCAATTTACTTACAGTGAGTCATCACGCCGTACGTTAAAATGCGACAAATGTCCACATATAAAACATCTAAATAAATGTAGAATGAGAATTGTGGAGCAAGTAAAATGCTTTGAAACACTTACTGGTGGTTTTTTTTTATATTTACTGACACAGATACAATAGAAAACCTCTAAGCGTCTTTACTCTTCAAAAGAATGACAAACGTTCCCTTCCAGTACTAATCCGCCATTTTGCAACCTTCTTTATGGTTGCCCGATCCGCCCTCGGGTGCCGTCGTAATCCCGAACATAGCTGAATGTTTCTTCGTACCGACGGCGGCGTCAAACTGCTTTACCGACGCACCTGCGGTAACTGTTGATTGGTCGATCCGGCCGCTCTTGGCTGTTTTACCGACGTTGCTGGATTTCCGCCGCTTCCTGCTGCGCTCGGATTTGTGCATTTAGAACTAATATGGCCGAATTGGTTACACTTGAAACATTTTAACCCGTTTCGGGATGTGCTTGTTTTATGATTTTTCTCCCCACAGTTGTAGCACGACTGGCCAGTTCCTGATGCAGAAGCTTGTTTTTCAGGTCGTTCGGCGTTCCGCCTAGCAGCTTTTTTCTTTAAACTTTCATACACCGATAAATTTTCTTTGAATGCCGGGTACGTGGATGCGCCATTATAGTATAGCGTAGCCTTATTGGTTTCCAGGTCTGAAATTCCGTCTATAATATACTGGATGGTGACGTAGTCGGGGAATTTGGCTCGCTTCCCCATTTCTTTCATTATTAGCATATATCGATAGTAGGATTCGTGTTTGCGTTTCTTACGCGCCGCCATCATCTCGTGCATTTCTTTGATGTTCGCAGCAGGAATTCCTTAGTTCTTCGTAGGTTTTGTGCACTCTTTCAGTCTTCAACCACAGCCCTGCTGTTCCCGTCAATGGCCTACTAGCAATTATAAGCCGTTGCTGCGCAGACCATCCAAATATCTCATCGAGATCTTCCTATTCGCCCATCCCATTTCGAGGATGCATAGGAATGGCCTTCACCACTGAACTGAGTCACTTCAAATGCGTCTTTGCTGTCCTGACTGTCCGTCATCGTCGTTCGAGTTTGGGGCATTTCACTGGGGTCTTAGGTCCTTGTAATGCGTCGTGATTACTCGTCGATATTTCACCTTTTCTGACGAGATCGTCTTTTTTTTCATTCTTGTTCAAACCACGTGCCCGCAATCCCGGACGAGCCCTCAAAATGTAGAATGAGGGGAATGGCGGATTAGCACTGTAAGGAAATATTTTTCATTTATTTGGAGAGTAAAGACGCTACGATTAATAAATTATACTTAACATGATTTCCATTGTATATGTGTCGGTAAAAATAAAATAAACCACCAGTAATTGTTTACAAAGCATTTTACTTGCCCCACAATCCCCATTCTACATATATGATATCCCAAACTGCATATAATCATACAATTTAGCACAACATCAGACGACAACGCGCGCGTTAACAGTAAGAAGCTACTCGGCAACACTCTGTCGAGTTCTTCTCCACTACTAATTTGTTCACGTGTGTATAAATTAGGAATTTTGCTCGTATTTGAGCATTATCAATGTTTGACAGTAATTTTTTCGTAAGTACTTTACCACTTCTAATAAAAACCAGTAAATTGAAACTTCACTAAGGATGAAACTATTGTAACCGTCACAGACAAATTGTCGTTTCATGACGTGCAGGTGAAATTCAACCTCAGGTCAACCTCGATGCAACTACGAGATCGACTGTACATTGTTCAATAAATAGGAAACACCTATTTCACCAATACTTGAACATTTTGTCTGAAAGAATATAGAATACGATATAAAATTACAGTTTTAAGGATTTGTTCTTACACCGTTGAATGACTGTTCCTTCTCGACTCTTAATTAATTAATTTAATTTCTACCTTAGTGTTATACTCAGTTACCCAGTGCTCGAATTGTGACCCCGCAAGAAATTGAGGGCAATCGAATGATTTATTTTGTTAATATATAAGCTATTTCAAAGTTGGCTCTATCATAAAATTGTTTGTATTCGTGAGTACTTTGACCCTCTGAAAATACCAATAATTTCAACGACACAATCTTGTCTGTATGCCCTTTGGCCACTATGAATTCTAAGCAGTCAGAGACTTTTAAACGATATAATAATACTCGAGGCTCTACTACATGACTAATTCAATCCATAGTCATCCTACAAGGTGTTTGAATCATTTGAATTGCACTAGAATAACCACATTGTGTTGTATATATCTGACGTATGCTGTACTCGTTCATCTAAAAGACTTATAAGAAAAATTCGTACTCATTCGAGTATACATCTGTAGTATCTTCTCACTCAACTAGATAGTTAATAATCACGTGTGGAACATGTTTGAAACTTTGAAGACACAGTATTAATATGTAATAATAATTAATCAAACTCCACTTTTCTCTTGAAAATCTTTATTGTTTAAAAAATAGACAAGATAGTTTGAATTCTTCATCATGCTAAATCATGAATAAAAAATAAATAAAATAAAATAAATATCCCTGGACATTTCACACAGCTAAATTCAGTGTTACTCAGTGGGCGCGAAGTCTGTTAGCACTGATTTTAGTATACTGTAATCATGCGTATGCAATACTGTTGAACGCACACCATGTACATAACGTGATTCCACTGGCTTTTAAGTGGTTTTTGTCCACTGCCGTTACATAAACAATTTATTATATTTCATTATTTATTGGTTTGACTGTTAATGATACGTAGGACCTACATGTGTACGTTTAAGTTGTCCCCAAGCCTTGCATAGTTTTGTCAAATAATGAACAGTACCGTTTTATCAGAGATAGGTATGTTGTGCTCAATTTGTATTTAAATCAATAGTTTTGTATCACTTGTCAATTAAGTCATTTGAATGGAAATATCAGTACTTATCTTAAATAATCAGTAATGTCGCGGTCAGACAGGCCGATAGTGCCTTGTCTTCAATATCTATTTGATACCGAATGTAGGTGTAAAAAAGTTAAATAAACTTTGTTATATAGGACACCCTGTATACATAAATGTAAAATACAAATCTAGCCGACCGGGCTCTTTCAAATAAGTACCTAAGTAAGATTTTTTTTACAAAATGAACTTTGTTTCATACTGAGAGCAATGACATCAAGTGAATATAAGTCAGAAGCAAGGCTTATGTGTAGGACTAGGGAACTTTCGAGAAGTAGGGAACCGCACGATTGTGACGCGTCTTCATATGTTGGAGAGCGCGAAATTGTACTGTTGTGAAACATACTTGAATGTTCGCATCCATGGTAAACAAAAGTTCAACAGGCATTGTTTCCAACAAAACTAAAAATGTTGCTGAAAAAATCTTAACATCTACTTTTTCAGCAGTCGGTTGTTTTTATTTACCCGACTGCGACCAAAAGGAGGGTAAGCAATTTCTTCCAGCTGCTGCGTACAATTGTGTGAATACGAGGCTTTTAAGTCACAAGGTTGTATAGATAGATGTATCGCAGGTTGTAAATAGTGATAACAATCATGTAACTACAATAAGTAGGATGACTGTCTGTTCGTAAATATACGATCCGCCATCTTTGAATTGGTCACAGATCGTCAGAGCCCTACAAGATGTAATAAATATGTATTTGTTCATGTGGTTTAGGTGCCATGGCGGCCAAAATCTTAACCATTTAATAAAAACGTCTACCTGTTTTAGTTATAGGCCTATATAGATCATTCCAGATATTATTTCCATGCAATTAATTTTATTAGTTTGAAACTAACAATGAATTCATATTTACTAAAAGAATCCAGTATACTTCGTTGGCCGCCATTGTGACAAGTTATTTATTTAACTACATAAGTGAATGTAATATATTATAGCACACTCGAATGACCCCGACACATACTGTGTGATAGTTATTAAGTTAAATAAAGTTGATCATGGAAGCAATAAAATTCGTTTATTATTTTCGTTTTTTGCTCGATTCGAACTCTTTGCCCTTCACTAACCTCAGTACGCTTAACCGCAAATCAATAGTAACTAACACTGGACGTACGAAGACTACCCTTAATAATGCTGAAGATGGGTTTGTGAGACTGTTCAGTCACGAGCATTGAAGCGTGAAATACAATTGCAACTTTAAGAAAATACCTATTGCATAATACGAGTGTCGCATTTTAGGTACCTTGGCCACATAGTAAATGAGGACTTGAACGATGACAGTGATATTGAAAGGGAGCGAAGAGCGTTGGCGGTCCGATGTAGGTAATATGCTGGCCCGTAGGTTTGCATGATGTACTAGAGAAGTGAAACTCACTCTGTTCAAGGCGTTTTGCCAGTCTTTCTACACGTGCAGCCTGTGGGTTAGACATACGCAGAGGGCCTACAACGTTCTTCGCGTCCAGTACAATAACGCCTTTAGGGTGCTGTTGGGGCTCCCGCGGCGCCTCACACACGGGGCGCCGCATAACCGCGCGGATCATCGTGGGTGCAGAACGTGTTGCAATTTAAAAATGGATTTGTCCTTTTTTTTTATGCGTCATGTTTGCCGCAAATAAATGCATTTTTCTTTCTTTTCTTTCTTTCTATTTCGATGTCGAAAGTTTATTTCGGAGATTGAATTGAAAGTCGCTCTGCTTTCTGGGACATGAAAAACACACAATATAGTAAATGGGAAGAAATTGGTACCTTATATTTGGAGCCAGGACAAACTTGTGACAAAGATAAAAAAGAACTTGGTAAGTTAAAAAAAAATATTTATTTTTAAGCATATTTACTTTGCCATGGTAGCGGGTTCTCATTTACAAAATAATCCGTCAAAATAAATCGTCCGCGCGGACAGGCGCGTAAACCGCCTTACCGCACGGGGCACCGCTACGAAATCCGCTTTACCGCCACCGCCCTCCGCGGCGGTGCGCGGTGCCGTGTGTTAATCGCCTTATTGTATGTTATGAAAAGGAGTATCTTCCATTATACGTCACTGGCGGGAAATAAAACCACTTGTCAGTGCCAAAAACCAATGACTAGCAAAAACAGAAGCCGTTCGAAAAAGCAAATCAAGTGTCAGACCGCGATCACCGGCAGTTCTGGGGTCCTCGGTTTATTTACTTCTTTCTGTTTCTTTGTGTGCGTTCCCGATGTAAAACATGGTGTGGCTGGCCAACCCCATCAGCATCAACAACTACTATGAGTTCAAGCAGTTCGAGAACGTCCTGTTCGAGAAATAAGTGGCAAAGCTTCCATCATCCTCCAGTGCTCATCCCGCCGCTAGGTAAGTATCTCTCATGTCAGTTATCGCGCTGAAGGCCGAACAGACAGTGCTGACGCTTTGAAGCTGCCAATAGGATGATGACGTAAACATTTGACAGCTCTTATTTTGGAGGGTATAAAACGTAATTAGTGAGCGTCACAACAGCGAGCGTTGGTCCTGCGCCTTATCTCTGGTGGTATCGGGTTGCTGTATATAAATTTGATGGGTTAAAAAAAATTAGTAGCAAAAAAAAACATTCACTGTTTAAAAAAACCTAAGTTTGAAGACTACATTGAAGAAACCATCAATGTAATGTTTGAGAGTAGAGCTTGATAACTTCTCAACTTCAAATTCTCAATCCGGAAACCGAGTTTATATCTACTTCCGCGTACATGTCGGGTTTCGTTTAATTGAAAACCTCATAAGGGGTCATTATACGAGGGCGGAGTGATGTCTGGTAAAAATCTATTTTGGAATAAAATTCTCGCAGATTGCATCCTTGTTCACAACTCTTTTGAAGGACTAAATTAAAATTTTCAGCCAGTACCTACTGCCGGTTAGTTTTTTTTTTTGACAGTCATTAAAGAAAAACAACAACACGTTTTTGCAAAGATGGAGAAACGTGAATTTCGTGTCGTGATTAAACATTATTTTTTGCACAAAAAACTATACCTAACGGAAACGAAACAAGAACTTGATAAATATTATGAGGACTCTGCTCTGTCGATTGAAATGATTCATAAGTGGTTCAACGATTTTCGGTGTGGTCGTACAAGCACAAGTGATGCTGCGCGTCCAGCAGTGCGATTCTGTTACCATCTCACCGTGAAAACTTAGGTGAAGTGAGCGTGGAGTGAGCTGTCATTCCAACTAATACTAGGGAGGTGGACACTATTGACAGCAGTGCGATTCGGTAACCATCTCACCGTGAAAACTGAAGGGAAGTGAGCGTAGAGTGAGCTGTCAGTCCAACTAATGCTAAGGATTGACACTATTGACAGCTCACTCTAAGCTCACTTCACCTAACTTTTCACGGTGAGATTTTTACAGAATCGATCGGCTGGACGCCCACTTGAGGTCACTACTCCAGAGATGATCGCTAAAATCCACGATATGTGTTGAACGACCGAAGAGAGTGAGGGAGATAACGAACGTGTTCGCAATATCTTACCAACATTTAGATATTAAGAAGCGATGGGTGCCGCGTTTACTGACTGTTGATCAAAAACGCGAGTGAGTCAGGTTTATAATAATTATAAACCTGACTCATCCTCATCTGACTATAATCCTGATTGCCTCGTCGGTCTAGTGGTCGCAAGCACTACTAAGCATGAGGTCCACTCCGCCCTCGTAATATGAATCATCACAAATTACTATGAGGCAAATCGTGGAGTTCGGCCGTCGCTTAGCGGCCTCAGGTTCGTTTGTCCCAGCGCCCGACGCGCGGCATGCTGATGCCGCTGCTGGCGACGGCGGCGCTGGCGCTGAGCCTGGCGCCGTGCGTGGTGCAGCGCGCCTGCCCCTCGCGCCGCCCGCGCCCGCCCTCTACCGTCTGCATGCACCGCATCCCCTCGCTCCGAACTGACCGCCTCGACAGAACCTCCTTGTACGTATCTTATACCTATCTACTATGGCGGGACTGTATGACCCCGAGTGCCAACCAAAAAGATCGTTCGCATTCATAATTAGGTATGTCACTCATTTGTTCGGAATCCGGTAGGCGCCCTCTGTCGCCGCGACCACGCGTTTGTGTTTACCGAGCTAAATCAACTCGGACGATCGCGTTGGTTATGAGGAGGAGCCAAATCAGATGCCACAAAAAATATTTATACTGCTAGAACTATAATTTATTGAATGAATAAGCTATATTTTTATAACTTTTAAGCTGTCACAGGCGCCATCATACAGTGCCGCAGGTACCTACCTACCCTTTTCCCGAACTTCTGTCTTTTACACAAAAGTTTTAAATGAAGGAGTAGCTAGAGTATGATGGCGTTTATTTCATAAATTATATTTTCGGTAACCACTGTATTAGGCGATTAACACACGGCACCGCGCACCGCCGCGGAGGGCGGTGGCGGTAAAGCGGATTTCGTATCGGTGCCCCGTGCGGTAAGGCGGTTTACGCGCCTGTCCGCGCGGACGATTTATTTTGATAGATTATTTTGTAAACGAGAACCCGCTACCATGGCAAAGTAAATATGCTTAAAAATAAATATATTTATTTTAACTTACCAAGTTCTTTTTTATCTTTGTCACAAGTTTGTCCTCGCTCCAAATATAAGGTAACAATTTCTTCCCATTTACTATATTGTGTGTTTTTCATGTCCCAGAAAGCAGAGCGACTTTCAATTCAATCTCCGAAATAAACTTTTCGACATCGAAATCCATTTTTAAATTGCAACACGTTCTGCACCCACGATGATCCGCGCGGATATGCGGCGCCCCGTGTGTGAGGCGCCGCCTCACCGCGCGACCGGCAGCGCGGAGGGGCGGTGGCGGTGAAAGCACCGCTCGACCGTGCGGCCAGGCGGTGTACGTGTGTTAGGCATCTACGGATTTATTAGAGACCAATGCGACATGAGGTCCGCCTCACCGCCTACCGCGGCGGTGCGCGGTGCCATGTGTTGATTGCCTTACATTAGCATAATTATATTTTCGCTACCTAACCACCGTATTACATTTTCAGAATATTTTCAAAAACCAACGCGAAGAAAAAGAGAATCGCTATATAGACATGTTTCAAATTCCTAGAAATACTTATTTGATCATCTCTTCTACCAAATATTTAAATAAATTCCATAAAATGATTATCTTATCACAAGCTTATTCAACCTGTAAGGTAAGTTAGTAAGTTTATTTAGGTATGTTAGGGAAATTAGTTGGTTATCATAAAATTATACAACTTTCTCCGCGATAATGTTCTTCAGCTGTAGCCTGTGGGGCCTACCTATATAAAGGCTAGGATGCCGATGATCGTAAAAGCCGATGAGAGACCACAGTTAGCCTTCTTGATGGCAAACAACTGAGCACAAACGACCGACGACGTCGAATAAAGGAAACGAATGAGTAGCTCCCCGACCTTTGCTGACGCGAAACTGTTCTCACAACATCCCCCCACTGTTTGTTGTATTAATACTGAAGCATCGTGAATTAAATATGCGTGGAAACAATGGCGTGGAATATTTGGCGAGTGATCGGCAATGTTGTGACACTGAGTCCGTCGACTGTTTACTAAACAAACTGTCGCATGGTTTCGTTATTATCATAATTATTGAGCCTCCTACTGCGGTATGCGTCGTGGCTATAATTAGATAATTACTGCTTTTATTTTTCAGATAAAATCCTATGATAATGATACCTACAATGTTAATCTCACGAAACCGAAGAACAGGGTTGGCCATCAGTTGTTCTAAGATTTTTGGTAAGGATAACTTTGAAGCCAGAAACTCCAGTACGAAGAGTACTGGAGTTCAATAATGTCTGTCATACCAACGGCGCCGACCAACTTAATTCACAAAGATCTTATCTAGGTATATAACTTATCATGAGACTTAGTTCTGTCGCAGGCATGAATTCGTTAAAACGCCGTTATAGCTGATCCAACAAGTTTATAGGAGACGCACATAATTCCAGAGAAACTGTTCCACAAAAGAATGTTATTTTTTGCAATGAACACCAGGTTTTTGGCTAGCAATACTGAGAAAAACGTGTTTCCTGCAATACAAAAACATGTTACTGTAACATGTTAAAAAATCTTATGTTTCTCATGAGTTTAATCAATCAAACTCTTCCACCATTAAGTAAAACCTTTTCAAATGCTTCCCACAGCAAATTTTCAGTCGCGTATCGCTATCGTTGTGTTCCGTGGTAGCGAGGCCGTATGATGTTCTTCGACGACGACGATTCGTGCGTCGAGCAAATAAAGCAGGGCGCGGGCAGATGTACGCGCGAGTGGAACTGGAAGCGTTGCGTCGGATGCCGCTGGCTCATGTGCTGCTTCACGTGCCACTGCGCATATCACCGGACCGTCTCATGAGTTACACGCGCGCGCTGGCGCTGCTCGCGCTAGTCGCCATCACCAACCAGGTAGGATCTATGTGCTGTGGACTGTTCTACGAGTACGGGAACTGTTAGCGAGTGTCTGTGAATCGTTTCCATGTAGTGATTTAAATTTTTGCAAGTACCTGTATGACACACGTACCGATGAGTTCTTCTTCTTAGCGCGTCGATAGCAATCTAAATGGACGCACACCTACTATCCATCGATGAGTTGTAATAGACTCGCACACCTACTATCCATCGATGAGTTGTAATAGACTCGCACACCTACTATCCATCGATGAGTTGTAATAGACTCGCACACCTACTATCCATCGATGAGTTGTAATGGACTCGCACACCTACTATCCATCGATGAGTTGTAATGGACTCGCACACCTACTATCCATCGATGAGTTGTAATGGACTCGCACACCTACTATCCATCGATGAGTTGTAGGTAATGGACTCGCACACCTACTATCCATCGATGAGTTGTAATGGACTCGCCCACCTACTACCCATCGATGAGTTGTAATGGACTCGCATACCTACTATGCATCGATGAGTTGTAATGCTGTGATAACTGGAAGATGGTTCCTTCTGCGGTTTTCTTCGTAATAAATCAGCAGATAGACTACCGCTGACTAAGACCCCGACATTAATCTCAGTTCAGTTCGGTTTACTAATTCTGGGGAGCCATTGTTGGTGATGATTAAATGCGAATGTCCTTGTCCAAAGAAGACCCGAAATCGACAAGCAAATACTGAGTCACTCGCAAAATGTAACCCAAGTGACTACCTAGATAGTGATTTAATTAGGTAGTTGTCTTCACATTCACAATGGTGCATTAGAGAATCGGTACTTACCTAAGTTTGGAAAATAATTCAATGTTTTTGTTTCAGGCTAGCACAGGATGCAAGAACTGTATAGTAAGTTGATACTTCTATAATATTTTGTCTATTTTAATATTTAGGTACTATTACCACCGCTGTTACTGTTACCACCGCTACTATTCATGAAAATAACCCAATGAACCCAATTTCCGAACTAAAAACGTTCAAAATCTAGTCGCAATTTCAACTCGGCGACTATCAGTCAGTATTTTTATAAAAAAGTATCGGTATTTTTGACAGATTGACACTGGGATTAGAATGCGAACGTTCTTAAAAAATACCGGAATCGCCCCTCAGAAGGGCTGTCGGTTTGTTTGCCTTCAAGTACCATAGAACATTTGACTCCAGATGCTGGGTAAGGAGGAGAAGGCGATGTTCCGCGCGCACTCGGACGCGTGCGTGGCCACGTCGCACGTGGCGCCGCGCCTGGTGGAGGCGCTGCTGGCGGGCGAGCTGCTGGACGAGCCCGCGCTGCGGCGCCACGTGTACTGCGTGCTGCTTAAGTGTAAGCTCGTGTCCAAGGACGGCAAGCTTCAGAAGGCGGCCGTGCTCGGCAAAATGGCGGCCCGGCCTGACGCTAAAAACGCTACCAAGGTTAGAGCTGTTAAGTGTGACCTTCCGATCTTTACATAGAGCACAACGTTAGGTCTGTTTACCTTGGCTACCCTCATGATGTGACGATGGTTACCGGCAATTTTTGGACAGTTTCGCTTTTTGAAGGTTTTCTTAAAGTTTTTTTCATTGGATACAGGCCTTGGGCCTTGGGCCGTGGCCACCAGCTCAGGTAGCTTTGGGTTGGATTTCAAAGTGCTCATTTGAAACATAGTCTAACTCATACTTCTGACGGTAGCATTCCAAAACTTAGCAACTCCCCCGGACACCCTCGGTTCGATGCTTTTTCCCACCTCCCTGAATATATTTGGTTACCTAATCTGTCGGAGAACTTATGTATTTTGTAACTTATAATGACAGCTGCAATGGCGTCTATCAGGGCACCAACTAATTTATTTTTTGTATTATTCTAGGCTTTGGAGAGCTGCTCTGAACAGACAGGGGACACGCCTGAAGACCTCGCGTGGAACCTGTTCCGCTGTGGCTACGATAAGAAGGCTCTTCTCTTCGAATACATGCCCAGTAACGGTGCCAACGAATCCGACAATAACTCCTAAAAGTTCTTCGTGTTCTCCAGAGATGGCGCTTTGAGCAATTCTTCTGTCGTTCTATGTTTAGCGCTGTAGGTACCAATAGTTTTCAGCTTTCACAAAATTATTATTGTACCTTTGAACGTTTCCCAAAACATTCTAGTTATTTATTATGCCTTAATAACCCATATCATATACATATTTACTAACCCAAGAACTGGTTTTATTTTTGACATAGTTTAGGCTCCCTAATATTTTACCCTGGCCAGCTAAATCTACCCTCAATTTTTTTCATATGTCGGCAGGCGAGCCGAGCTCGGATTACTTTGGCCTCCGCATGGGTTTTGTTTTGTTGGTGACGTGGTGAAGACTGTCGTCCAGGTGGTCTCGTAGGTTAAAGTGGAGTAACTACAGGCACTTTGTTCGGTATCTCTCGAGATAGTGTAATGAAGCGGTCACAATGCGGGCGGTGTGGAGCTGGATCCCAGGTCTTTGTCAGTACCTTTCCTATAGGTACCGTCACTAGTATCATCTCCTTTTGGTTTGTTTTGTATCGTGTTTGTGGTGTCCGTTTCGACTGCTCGGCCACAGTTTCGTAGAAGCAAAACGACTACGTCAACATTACGAAGGAATTTGTAAAACACTAACAATGAAAGTCGCAAATTCGTACCTATGTGCATTTGGATTGAGTGATCTTTTTTTATGGCTCGATCTCATATTTCGTGACAAAATGTGATTGTACATTTAGTAAAAAATTGTCAAAACTCATAGCCCAAAGTAAAAAATTTGTCACTCAAGGGTCTTCAGTTATTGCCAAAAATGTGGATCACTCAATTCAGACATTTTGCAAAAAGGGCTATGAGCTAAATCTCAACAAAAACTTACTCTACTGACTAAATTTATATCTCAAAAATTTGTAAAGAATTTGTCACAACATTTTTTCCTTTGGGCGCAAATTCTCAAAATGTCCAACTTTCCACTTCTCAATTGGTCCAGTTCGCAATTGGTCCACTTCGTAATATGTGCATTTAGATTGAGTGATCTTTTTTTATTTCGTGACAAAATGTGATTGTACATTTAGTCAAAAATAGTCAAAACTCATAGCCCAAAGTAAAAAATTTGTCACTCTCAAGGGTCTTCAGTTATTGCCGAAAATGTGGATCACTCAATTCAGACATTTTGCAAAAACGGCTATGAGCGAAATCTCAACAAAAACTTACTCTACTGACTAAATTTATATCTTAAAAATTTGTAGAGAATTAGTCACAACATTTTTTAAGCCCATCAAGGCATTTAAAGCTTCTTCCAGGTATCTTTGGACAGTATCATTGGATCACTCGGTTCAGACACCATTTTGTCTGAGAGATCTTTGTAATAAGGTTTCAGATGACTATTTCTATAGATCTATTGTTTATCCTAAAATGTACATATTCCGAATATATTTGTACAATAAATATCTTATCACAAATATCTTTGTTAAAATTTTTTGAGTAATTCAATGTTTTTTCATTCAGCAAATTTATTGCTGAACTGAGTGATCCATAAGAATACTTAGAGGTAATTCTTACCTGTTTCGTATTGATTTACAAAAACTACGATTAATTTTTGTACAAATTTTTGACTACAGTTTTACATCAAAATAATGTACATAAACAGCTTAATTTACGAGATATTACATTTTTAATTTTATTGTAAGAGAAAAGTGCAGTAGGGTGACCATATAATATGAGATCATCTATTCTATACTTATAATAAATCTGTAGAAGTGAAAATTCTGTACATTGAAAATATCAAAAAAATAAATGGCATGTTACTAGACCGACCCCAAAAATGTGATTAAAAAATTTTTTGTCTGTCTGTCTGTTGGTCTGTCTGTTTGTTCAGGCATCACGCAAAAACTACCGGGACAGACAGACAGACAGACAGACCGACAGACAAACAGACAGACAAAATTTTTTTTAATCACACTTTTGGGTTCGGTGTCGGTCTAGTAACACCCCCTGTAAATTATTTTTTTGATATTTTCAATGTACAGAATTTTCACTTCTACAGATTTATTATAAGTATAGATTCCCAGATTTGTTCTACAATTGTTTTAAGTCTACTAAATCCTACGATTTTTATTTCCGAAATACAAGTTTGGTCCCTCAGTTCACACGCACGTGTGTTTTCGAAGATGACATGGTGGTTACGTTATTTTTTTTTTAAATATCGTGTTACTTTAAGCAAAATCGCAGAAACGGCAACGCCAGCGGGCCCTTTTGTTAGCGAAAATATAAGTTTAGAGTGCCCAGAGCACTCTGTGGCCTCCCGTCTCAGCCACAGAGAGGGATGTCAGGACTAGACGGTTATGTCATAGTTGTCATCCTGTCGAACCAACCCAGTGACTTCGTTATGTAGACGGAATGAATAATCAAAAACACCATCACGCCTGTGTCACGCGACGGACTAGTTAGGCAGATGTTAGTACTTCACATTCTGACAGCATTATATTTATTTAGGTCCCAAGTCGCAAACTATAATTACTTACATATTTAAATAATTTAATGTCTTTGTTACAAAACAAAAACATCACTTGACATCAGAATCTATGTTGTACTCGTAATAAATGTTCTAACCTACAACAGCTATCTACCACGGTTGATCGCTATGTGCCAATCGTCTTGTACCGTTTCGCCACAGTTGTGCGCACATCCTAATGAGCGCACATCATTATCTAAAGCTGATGCGTCGGATGACAACAGTAATGACAGCATCCAAGGTAAGTCTTACATAATTCTGTGCATCTTAGTAAGTATTTATATTGTAAGTACTTAACATTCTAGACGGCTGCTAGTTATGCTAGCTCCGGATTCAGGTTTAGATAATAATCGTTGCATGCTTGGTTGGTTCAAAATCAAGTATGTACCTACTACTCGTTGCCTAAGTACATTAAATAATTAATTAGGTATGCTAGATTATTATAAAATATTATACTTAGTATGTTTCTTGCTGACACCGAGGCAGACCTAAGAGAAGATGGTGGGGCGAGCTTGAGGCCTACAGGATTGGTCCTCACCAGCTAGAGAGGTAGCTAGGAGAGGAGTGGGAAGGAGGCCTTGGCCCTGCAGTGGGACAACTAGGCTGTCTGTGTCTTGTCTGTGCGTATAAACATCACACTACGCCTGAGTCACAGATGATAGGCTGAGGCTAATTCTACGCCTGAGTACTCTTTGTCAAATGTAGTAATTATACCTATAGCAAATAATAGATTGACAGTATTAAACTTTTATGTAGGCTGATTTGAGATCCAAGACTTGGTCCCTCCATGTTGACGGTAACAAATGTAGAGCTACAGAAATGCCCATACTTAACCTTGTTTGTTTAACATCTCCAATCTGTTGCAATATCGTACCAATTAGGAAATTACATGAGTTTACCACCTACCACGAGATCGACTCTCACGGGTAAACCTACTTAGCAAAAAGTACCTAGGTATTGGCATAATTATGTAAATACACCGCGAGGGAGTCAATACGTGTTAGCTGCACCGAGTTAAGTGTAAATGATATTCGAAACAGCTTTATGATCTCATTGCGAGCGGTGGGCGGTGACCCACAAGCGATACAGCCTCGCAGGCAGTACGAGTGCGTGCCTTTGCCTGCCCTGTGCTTTCCTCGTTGTCTCTGACGCGCGGATCATTTTTGCACGCTGAATTTGAATTTCTCAAGGAATTTCTAATTACATTTTTTTCCGGTAGAAATAACCCGTTGAGTTTAGCCATAATTTTATTTATTGTGTTTTAAGTGTGCATAGTGGATACAATTGCTGTAATAAACTGTTGAGTGGTTGTGTGAATATTATTCTCATGGGAATTGCACGGTGTGTTGTATTCTAATGTGTGGACTACGGAGTGCTGAAGGAAGCGTATTTAAACGTAAGTGGACAATTATTAGTACGTAAATTAATTTAGCGCTATACATATTTGAAACACCATTCTGTCTCTATCATCTTCAAACGATAGACAGAAACGACGGCACGGTTGGTGCAGTGGTTAAGCGATTGACTGCTGCGCTGCGTGTCGCGGGTTCGATTCCCGCACGGAACAAATATTTGTATGGCCTACAAGTAGGTAGTTGTTCCCTGTCTGGCTATTTGTGTATGTGAGTTTAAATGTTTGTGAACTCACCCACGATACAGGAGAAATTCCTAGTGTGGGGCAACGTTAAAAAAAAAAAAAGAAAACAAAAGAATAAAGAGAAACAGACACGTTGGTTTTAAAATCGTTTAAAAAAATAAAATAAAACTTTATTGCCAAAAAGATTACAGAGATTTTACATTTGCGTCGAACTAGGCAAGCCTGTGCGGCACCAATAAGGAGGGTTTACCAAACAATGCAATATTGTATTGTGCTATATTGTACCAGCGGCTGACATAGAGCTATGTCGAGTTTGTTTACATCCTCGGATGCACTATCCCGTATCATTTTCATTATGTAGATAATTTCTTCCGAACGCATTTAACAAGTACCCTAATCTGTGGTTTGAATGAAAGGTGTTGGTCTAATTAATTTAATTTTATATATTAAGTAATCGCTTTTGATGCTAAACGTATTTATTGATTTATGGTGCAAGTGGGCCTAAAATGTTCAATTTTCTAAATAGAAAAACATACTATAGATGTCATCATGTCATCATATATCATCATGTCATCATATATCATCATGTCATCATATATCATCGTCATCATCCGCAGCCTCACTGCTGGGGAAAGGGCTCTCTTCTCAACTGCCAATCCCCACGCTCTTGTGCCAGCCTCATCCAGGAGAACCTGGATAACATACCACCATGGCGGGTAGAAACCGCCATGGTTACAATATCGCCGCCGGACTGCCTTACTCCACCTGTCATCACTGTGCCTTGCAGGTGTCCTGCCCACCATTTGAGTTCCATAAACCGTTTTCCGATGTCGAAAACCTTCGTACGTCTGTGGGTTTCGACGTTTGGGACTCTGTTTATAAGCCTCAGCCAAGCATGGAACAATCCATGGCCCTCTGTGCCAGTCTCATCCTGTACACAGCCTCTTGCATGAGCGTCCACGTCTCAGCACCGTACGTCGTGGTGGGCAAAACACACTCGTTTTAGAAGCGGGATTTCAGACATCGTTGGAATTTTTGCTGACTTCAAAATGTCGTCCAATATACTAAATCCTAAACCCAAGCTGTATTCTTATCGATATCACTGTTTGATGCATTTAGCCAAATTAATCCAACATTTCATTTCCAACTTTTACAAAAGGATTTGAATTGCTGAAGATGTTTTCCATAATCTTCGTCTTGGCCATATTCATCGTAAGTCCCACCCTAACAGAAGAATCATGTCAATCAAGGTGTTGTAGCAATCACACATTTACTCTTAGATAATTATTCCAGATCATTGATTCGGACCTTAGTACATCGTGTCAGATGGCTTTCAAAGTCAAAGAATTTATTTCAAATAGGCACTTAAAAGGCACTTGCACTTGCAATTAACGTCAAAAACGTCTTTCGTAACGAACGTCTTTCCAAAAAGATGGGTAAGTACCTACACATAAAGAAAGGGTAAAGATGGAGGGGTACTTTCCTTTCAAGGGCTTTCATTCAGGCAAGATGAGAATGTACAGTCAAGAGTCATTAATTGATTACCAGCTTAAGGACTGTATTGCTGTGAACGCGCGGTAACGTCCGTACCTACGTCTGTGTGTAGTGATGTATCAACACAGAACGCACATCTCGAATTCGCACACTGGCTGGCGTCGAACGAAACAAAAAACATACCGTCGCTTTTGCACATAGGCTACGTAATTACGCATGACTTTGATTGGTTCATACCATTGCTAAAATTGAAGTCATTTCATCAAGTACCGATAGCTGGTAGTCTTACGTATTAGATTATCGAACGCATAGGTCTGGGTTCCAATCTCGAGATGAGACTTTTAATTTTTCTTTTCCAACAATAATCTTTATCGGTTTTTTTTTATTATTCGATAGATTAATAAACGATAATAATAAGTTATTATATTGTTATTATTATATTGTTATTGTAATATGGGGTTAAAAATAAAAATGTTTTATAAGTAATTTCAAATTGTTTATTCGTTATACAGGTCGGTCGATGACTTGAATCCAGTTCGATTTAAGACCATACGTTTAATGCAATAAGGTTGTATTTGGTTTAAAGGACTAGAAAAAATAGAAGTGTGTTTGTCGCAAAGATTCAATTTAATATAATAATATTGTCCTTTAATTACCACTGTGTGGGTAGATTTGCTGGTTGTAGTTTGTTAGAGTACTTTAACAAACTACAACTAGCAAATCTACCCACGTAAATAAAAAAAGTGCGGACTCCTTGTCACAATACAATTAAATTCTCCGCTAGGAGTAATAGTGTTCTGTGATTAAATTACTCAGTAGTAGTAGCCTACCTAAGTTGCCTATCTCAAATGTCAAAGTTAACAAATCGTATTTATTAGGACTTATTGCGGTTATAGCTTAAGTATTCATTTTCATTATGAAAAGAAGATTGAAGCTAAACCTCAAAATAATCCTTATTACGGATATCACAATATAATTTTAGTATTGCTATAATCAACTTATAATATAGTACTTCGTATAACCCCCATTATTAGCAATGCAATCAAATAAACGCTGGCGCATCGACCCTACAATATTACTACATATTATGTCTGTTCCTCTTATATTTTCCCAGATTTCTAGGCAATGCAGCTTCAATTGCTCATCAGTCCTCTCATTCCTTGCGTCCCATCGCTGTGTGATTAAACCCCATAGATTTTCTATGGGGTTGAGGTCAGGAGGTCGTGCCGGCCATGGAATTACTTCTCTAAAATAAAAAAAAGGAGTACTGTTAGGCTACTAAGCAAAATACTAATATTACCTACGATTTAGAAACAAAATTATAATGACAAGAGATGTTACATATATTTATAGAATTAATATAGTAATATTAATCCATCATTCAATAATCTAGGTAAATAAATTTACTTCGGAATTATATTTTCTTCTATTTAGACTTTATAAAACGTTTTAAAAAAATAAGGATCAGTAGTTCTACTTTAATAAGATAAATTGTTTAATAAAATAATTTAATCATTACACTTACACTCAGTCCGGTTTCATCAGATATTTGTGTTATATTAAGTCCAATTTTACGCAGCGCAATAATATTCGCTTTAATTTCAATGTTCAAATTTGCTTGCATTTTAAAAGGAACTACAACACCGCTAATATTTAGATATAGAACACACGTCGCTAACCCACAATGAACAACGTTCTATTTAGTCGCGGTTGAATGACTCTTTAAGTTAACTGCATCCATCTACCTTATAATTTATTTATTTTGATATCTGTGGGTATAATCTTAAAATTTTACGAATAAGTGAACTGTAGTCAATACCGTGATTAAGTATTCAAAGTAATTGCAAACGAATGCGAGAATGTGTGTGTTGAGTGTGTGAATAGAGTGTGTGTGTGTATACTATAAAGTATAGGAATTACTCATTAGAAGAAGGTCGTAAGTTAAACAGAAGTGTCAATCTATTGCTTCGTGAAACTGGCGCGCCGCTTTGGACTGCTACTGTACAATGCTACGGTGATGGTAGCCCTGCGGGAGAGAGAATAGGAAACTTACGTTACATTTAATATTCAACAACTGTAAAGTCGAAATAACAACACGGCGCGACCTGAGGATCAAACCCAGGACCTTCTGCTCAGCAGTCGCGGCTGCGACCATCAGGTACCTACAACAACGAGCAGTGAGGAGAAGTCTAGTTTGAGAAACAGAAACTAAATAAAATGATTAAATCTACATAAAGCAGTTAAAAAACAAATAGCTTAGCCGTGTGCTAGTGAAATCAGGTATTTGTAGTTAAGCATACCTAATATTATAGTTTATAGTGCGCGCATCCTCGTTCAGCTCTGATATGGTTTTTTACGTGCGCGTCGGATAAAATATAATGGTAGGTAATATCAAATATATTTTCGTTTTCTACTATTTTACGGTTGTACATGTTAAGTACGTACGAGTATTATATTACATGTTACTGAGTTTCTTTTTAATGCTCGTAATACCTAGTACTTAGTTTACACTTTGCATATGTATGTTAGTAAAACAACTAAAATGAAAAATTCCTTGTCATAAGTATCAGCGTATCGAGTACACATACCTATCTAGTTACGGCTCGCGACTTCGTTCGCGTGGAAGTCGTAAGACGCCACTGCCTGCGCTATTCCTTCGTTTCTCATATGAATATGTCATCATCTTTCGAGTCTACCCGTGTTTTGATTGACTAAACAAAAAACGGTTATTGGACATAATATGTATAGCCTCGCGGGCTTTTTTTGTGGGTAATGATGAGTACTATAAAAACATGCAGTAGATAATACAATATTTAAGTAGGTACTTATATGTCAATAGTTTTCGCAGCGCACGCCAAATAATGACTTTTTTATGCAAATTTTTGATACCTTGGGCACGGTAATGAACATTGTGTCACATTATTGCAACTTGGGTTGCATTATTGCAATTTTCGTAGGGATCTCAATTTTGTTTGGAAATATAAAATGCAACCCAAATCACTCGCTGACAATTATATCGATGTAGATGCCGACTGCCTTTTCGGTCTAGTGCTCGTTATTGCGACTGCGGCATTCGGTACCAACAGAGTGCAGGGTGCATTACCTACAGTGTACAGGGTTCTTTCCCCAGCTCTGAGCTTGGGCAGTGTTACTTTGGGTTTTTAGCGCCAGCAATTGTGCCTGGTTGATGGCAATATAGGCTTACCTCATGTCCTGGGACTCGAGGGTGTAACAGCTCTGTCACCCCCTTCGGGGAATTCAGTCTCCATCTGGGCGTGTTCAGCTCTGCAATCTTAGAAAGTTGTTTAAAACTCCTCGCTTACTTATTACCTAATCATCACAAACATTACCATACCGCAAATATTAGTGTTTCACTTACAATCCTGCATATTTACGTCCATGTCCGCCGCCCACAGCTGGCTAGTTGAGCCTACGTACAATTATACTGAACAAGGCAATAACGCAGTCCTTGAGGTGCAATCATCGTAAAGGCTCGAAGGATTTGCACTCAATTTGCATACCTAACTTGACGACGGCGACGCTAGTTCGAAATGTACGAAAAGCTACAATACAGGTATTACTACATAATCTGGGAGAATAGGCTTGTAGGCATTCTTGGTTTATCTACATATCATATATTAGATGATTTTCCAGGAGGTTGGCACAGGATTCTGGATTTTTTAATCATCTCTTCTGTGATACCAAGTTCATTTTATTTCTAGAAAGATTATGACGTTGCAATCAAATTAAGCATTCGGTATGGTTTATTAACAGGCATGTTAAAAAATGTAATTAAGTTCCTATAGCCTGCAAGTAGGTAATGCAAACTCCTATACACTGGCAAAATATGTAATTTACAAATATTTACAGGCCATCTTTTTGAGTAGCAACACGAGAGTCACAAGACATCGTCAAAAGCCATATAGAGCGACGCTTTGTTCCAAACTCGTGATAGTATGTAAATATTGACAGGTGGTTACGTCTTCTACGGAAGAAATGTGATCAAAATATGCCTTTTATCGAGTTTTGCACGCGGCTCCGCCTGCGTGGGAGACCGTGCTAACTATAGCAAATTGGGCTCATAACATCATCGATACACATTTGATTGATAGCCCCGGAACTAGTGAAAGACGCAGAGTGTCACGGGTGTCAGACTCAGACGAGTGTCAGACGAGAGTGTCACGAGTGTCAGAAGAGAGTGTTGCGACTATTTTACTCGTTTGCGTATTCTTGATTAAGTATAATATGTTAGTTACTTCTAATGAATAAGTTTGTAGTGTTCAGCAAATGGGGTTTTCACTCCATAGTACCCACTGTGTGGATGAACATTGAATATCGGACCCAACTGATGTCGTTTAGATTATGGCAGTTCTTATGTTTCTTCATGAAAATGGAATACGGATGTAGTGACTGTATCAGAAGTACACACACACAACTAGTGCAATAATCCGCTAGCCAATAAACTTGCAGAAATCGAACAACATAGTTAGCTGTGCGTAAAATATTCATTGGAAAACATGCATCTATGATACCACTCCAGTCTGTGCGAACTGCGACTGACGTAAGCGATAGGATCTCAACAGGGCAGGGCTCACACCGGCACCAAAAGTACAGGTTCTGTGTCGGTACTTAGCGGTTCCAAACGGGTACCGATACTAAACTCAGGTACCCGGCGCGTACCACAAATCTTATAATAATACGATGAACCTCGTACTATCCTTTTAACTTACTATACCGGTTTCGGTCTCACTGTAACTTAGGGAAACATTTGTTTTGTACCGGTACATTGCCGATAGTGATAAGAAATAAGTACCAATAGTACAGGTACCTACGACTCGGTACCGATACGAAACCAAGGCCAATAGTACCGGTTCCAATAAATATCGGTATTTCAAGCCCTGCTGACATACCCTGAACTTTCCTCAGTTTTTCGAACCGTCATCGTCACTTTAGGTTCAAAAATATATTAAGTTATTTTATTAAGTACTAGCTTCTGCCCGCGGCTTCGCCCGCGTGGATGTCGGAAATTATCCCACGGGAACGTGCTAACAGGATAAAATGGCTGGCTTCCCCAGAATGCCATCTATCTCGCGGGCCCTTTGTGGCTAATTACGGTAGAAAACCAATTGTGTCTCATTAGTGGTGATTAAGAGGGTACCTATATGATATCTTTACCTAAATACCTACCTAATTTAAAAAAAACTCAATAACAGAAAATTAAATACCTACCTAAATAAACCTATTTCTGATGATAACTAATCTAAACTCAATAAATAAGCAAAATCCCTAAAAACTAATATCTATACGAATGACTAATCCTACCTAACAGTATTATAAAATAACCTACGGTCACTACGTACACTTGCAAATATACTACCTATA
Source organism: Apamea sordens (assembly GCA_945859715.1). Classification (NCBI taxonomy): domain Eukaryota; kingdom Metazoa; phylum Arthropoda; class Insecta; order Lepidoptera; family Noctuidae; genus Apamea; species Apamea sordens. The sequence goes on along the minus strand of OX244008.1, from coordinate 17,647,808 downwards.
CTTTAAAATTAAAATCTATACCTACGACTCATATAAAAATAAACCTAAATAACTCTAAAAACTAAAAGGAATAAAAATGAACTCCACTGCGGGTGACCCAACCTACGACAAACTTAGTATTTGCGGTTGGTACAGTACAGACAGTGGTAATCGGGTATAGGGATCGAACCGCAAAATTAAGTTTGTTTTTTATTGTATATACTTTTCCGGGATAAAAAGTACCCAGTGTGGTGCCCAGGATATTAAAGAATAATTATACCAAGTTTCATCGTAATCGAACTGGTAGTTTTTGCGTGATGCCTGAACAAACAGACAGACAGACAGACAGACAGACAGACCGACAGACAGACAGACAGACAAAAAATTTTTTAATCACATTTTTGGGTTCGGTGTCGGTCTAGTAACACCCCCTGTAAATTATTTTTTTGATATTTTCAATTTAGGTACAGAATTTTCACTTCTACAGATTTATTATAAGTATATAGATGTTATATGATTAAATCCTCCTGAAAGTGTGTGCAGGTACATAAACTTTCATGTACTCACTTAAGTATCCCGTAACTCAATAATTAGGCAAGTTATAGGTAAGGTACCTACACTACATACATACCTATTATATACAATGAGTTGATGCCTACACCTTATTATTATCTAATAGGTACCCACATAAATGGAAAGCTAGGAAAATCCTTATAATAATTAGCTGTAAGATAAACGTGGGTGAACCTGCGCAAGCGGCGATCGTAATGAGACTACGACATGAATGTACCTAACTGCACATGCATAGTTTAGCTATACCTACTTACATAATTAAACAATGCATATTAAACGTTAACGCATATACGGAACTGTTTTGAAGGAATTTCAATTATTTTAATTAAATAATAAAATATCTTTCAGTTTCTGCTTCGTTGAAAAAGAAAGTGTTTATTTATTTTTACACAATGATAATTATACAGTCGGCAGTCGGCACACAAGTTGGTACTTGTACTCGTACTTACATGGTGTCCGAAGCGCACAGTGTTACCAAAGGTTATTCAAATAAAAGAATGTCTCAGATTTCACTTACCTACATAGTAAAAGTGAATGTGAAATTATTGTGTGACGTTATTACATAACAATGATTCTCATATTATTCTAGTAGGTAGGTGAACATTTTTTTTTCTTTATTTATTTATAGGGGCTTTTACGCATAGCGTATGTCAGCCCCATCGTATCCTAAACAAATGTACTTTCACAAGACGTGAGCCATGAATTTGAACAAACCCTTCGCATCGTCGCCATTTGGTTGGGTTATAATTGTATGGAACATGCCTACATCAGTTCTGTTCAAATTCAGGGACCTTACTAAGTTAATTCTGCTGGACTCATATTGGACACATTCCATCAATAAATGTTGTAGGTCCTCGACTACGAACACTTAATTTTGTTCGCGAAATATTAGCACAGCTCTTGAGATGACAGCTACAAGAGTACAAGACACTTGCGACCGTACCTAGCGGACAAGACATTAACAAGAGTACAAGACGCTTGCGACCGTATCTAGCAGACAAGATATTTTAACAAGAGTACAAGACGCTTGCGACCCTACCTAGCGGACAAGACATTTATTAACCCGTCGCCTACTCAGAGTTAATAAATAACCCATCGATGTCAAGCGTATGACAAGTAATACAGTGCAGACACCAGCTCATTACAAAACATTAGCACATTTTACTGCCTCACATTATCAACTAATCAATCCGTCGTTGTTTTTGCTCAATATTATTTATAAGTTGCCCATATCTGTGCACAATGTGATTCACAGCGCCGTGGGTGCTTCCCACGTGCGCTCAACATAATTATTACAATACACACAATAAAAACACGCGGTTTGGTCCGTAATGTTGGTAACACAGCGCATTATAGCTGAATATAGCACGTTATTTGAAACACGCCTCTTACTGACAAATTGATTTTTTGAGCTAGTGATCTTGTAATTATAGGGTCGGATTGTTTTAGACTAGTGATGGATTATCCATTGTAGCCATAATTTATTTTTCTGTACCTACATGATAATTATTGTTGTTTCAAATCTCAAGGGCTTTTGATTTAGTCACCGAATAAGTAGACCTTAGCTTCACCGGGACCAACAATGCCTGAAGACCAAAGTCACGGAATGCTTCGATATATGTGCGCGGTGTGAAATAGGCTCCAACTAGACCTGGGTTTCCCCAATGAACTCCTAAATGACGTCTTACTAACAGCACAACTATTGGAAATCTGATCTAAAATATCACTTTACCTAAGTATGTATAGTAAGGTAAACCTATGTTTACCTGCTTAGTTGGTACCTTGGTATTAAACATGGGTGTATCTCCTGCCGCTCTCTACATTAAACATGGGTGTATCTCCAGCCGCTCTCTACATTAAACATGGGTGTACCTATCTCCAGCCGCTCTCTACATTAAACATGGGTGTATCTCCAGCCGCTCTCTACATTAAACATGGGTGTACCTATCTCCAGCCGCTCTCTACATTAAACATGGGTGTATCTCCAGCCGCTCTCTACATTAAACATGGGTGTATCTCCAGCCGCTCTCTACATTAAACATGGGTGTATCTCCAGCCGCTCTCTACATTAAACATGGGTGTATCTCCAGCCGCTCTCTACATTAAACATGGGTGTATCTCCAGCCGCTCTCAACATTAAACATGGGTGTACCTATCTCCAGCCGCTCTCTACATTAAACATGGGTGTACCTATCTCCAGCCGCTCTCTACATTAAACATGGGTGTCTCTCCAGCTGCTCTCTACATTGAACATGGGTGTATCTCCAGCAAAATCAAAATCAATCAAAAGTCATTTATTCAAATTAGGGTGAGAATCAGCACTTTTCGAACGTCAAAATTACAAAAGACAGTCCCCCAAAAACGTCCGCCCTTCACCACTTCCTAGTGCTATCGCTGGGAAGAAGAAGTGGCGCAACAAACTCCCCAGCAGCACAGCTGTCTGTTCAGTTAGAAAATACTTGATACTTGATTGTATACAATACTAGGCGTTAAGCAATTAACATTACAAGGCACATAACATAAAATTAAATTACCTACTTGCAATATGTCAGCTAGCCACGCCAATACCTATATCAACAAATATAATAAAAACTATACGTACTCAAGCTGAAAAATAATTAAAATGTAAATAAAAACTTACTACCTAAATAAAAGCCTCCAGGCATAAAGGGCTTGACAGCTTACACATTTATGCATAGCTGGGTTCTGGTCACATAGCTGTCACTTGAGTCACAGATGAAAAACTAGGACCATCGAAGTAAAATAAACAAATAAGTTAATACTAATAACAATAACCTGTCAGTAAGCTAATTCTGGAGAAAGAACATGAACATTGTCTTGAGTTAATTAGGGCGACCAACTATTCTTATCGTGTAAGTAGTCGTTGATGGAATAGTAAGCCTTTGAACAAAGGTTGGATTTTACTTGAGCTTTAAACGCATTAAAAGGCAAGTCTAGCAAAGAAGAGGGTATCTTGTTATAAAAGGTTATACCAAGCCCAACAAATGAGTTATGAACCTTATGAAGCCGGTGAAAGGGGGCACGTAGTTTGTCCTTATTTCTAGTGTTAACACTGTGAATATCACTGTTTTTAGTGTACAAGTGCAAATTTTGCCTAATATATAAAATGTTGGCGAAGATGAATTGTGATGCAACCGTGAGAATACCAATATCTTTAAAAAAATCTCTTAGAGAAACTCTGGCACCTAGCTGGTAAATTGCTCGAACAGCTCGTTTTTGAAGGACAAATATATTTTGTATATCAGCGGCTTTGCCCCACAGCAGAATACCGTAGGACATAACACTGTGAAAATAACTAAAATAGACTAAACGAGCCGTCTCTACATTAGCATGGAAATGATTTCCTTTACTTAGTAACTTAGCATTTAAGCGCATAATTGGAAGCATAACGTTATGCGGCCACAGGCGGCCCACGCGCAGCTATTACTTACTGCCATTAGACGCACAAGTTAAAGATATGACATCTATCTTGCAGTTTTATCATATTCTTTGAATAATTAGATTGTTTAAGTTAATTGAACTAGGAATGAGGGGGTTGGATTGAATCAGATCGCTCTAGGTCAAGCGTTAGTTGAAGCGATCAGTTTCAATGACGGGGTTGGATTGAATCAGATCGCTCTAGGTCAAGCGTTAGTTGAAGCGATCAGTTTCAATGACGGGGTTGGATTGAATCAGATCGCTCTAGGTCAAGCGTTAGTTGAAGCCATCAGTTTCAATGACGGGGTTGGATTGAATCAGATCGCTCTAGGTCAAGCGTTAGTTTCAATCAGATCGCTCTAGGTCAAGCGTTAGTTGAAGCGATCAGTTTCAATCAGATCGCTCTAGGTCAAGCGTTAGTTGAAGCGATCAGTTTCAATCGCTGCCACATACAGAGATGTTCTTAATGCCCATTGATTTATAAACATACATTTATGACGGAACTTGTCCTAAACATAGGTTTAGTTAACCCGGTCCACACTAAGCAATGTAACATAGAGTGAAGAGCTTACAAGACGACCTCCTTTAGGTAAGGACTAGACATCACAGTACACGCACACAACAATGTTAATGTAGGTAATTCATTAAATCCATTTAAATCCGCCGTACATTTCAGAGATTACAATTAGAAATGTTTACAAGTCAAATCGCCGTTTGCAGATAATAATAGAATCTGAATTGAGTCACTGTTCCTTGTTATACACGAGAGCCATGCTGATGTTGGTGCTCGGTGTGGAATAACGAGGCGGGAGTTGATTTTATGAAAACGGATGGCACATATTTAGTGGGTGACAAACAAATGGCAATCTAATGAGAATATTAATCAGGGTTTCTAGGTATCTACACAAGACTTACTTGATTAGAGAAGTTGCATCTTAAAACTTCTCTAATCAAGTAAGTGTTAGCTTCTTTTTCTAATTCAATTGAATTTCTGTTGTTGCTTTTCCACCGTCACTGAAAAAGTATAACTAGGCAAAAATTCAACAGAATTACAATCTAGCGCCAATTAGGTGATAACGGAAATATAATTCGAAGGCCTTAAGTGTTAATTCTCTTCTCCAAATTGAGTAGATTTACACTCCTTTTACAGATTAGATTTTAATCACAAAATAATAATCTACATCCGTATCCAAAGAGTAGAGCTATACGGCAGCCAATTGTCGCGTATAGTGCAGGTCATCGCGCGGGTGTCGCACTAATGAGAGCCGAAGATGGAGTGTCAATGTTACCCTTATCTGGTCGCAAATGATATCACTTGCCGCAGTACTGCTGTACAGATTGGGCTGTTCACTTAATTATATTTCGATGTATCTTTGTTTGGGTGTGCTTTTGTTACCTGAGGGCTTAGACAGGTGGCAATCACTTACAAAGCGTGAACTAGTAATTTGAACAATTAATTTAATTCCGACTAAAAACATATTAAATAACAACAATAGTATTTCCATTCCAGTATATAAGAGATCTGAGCATCAGGTGCTCCAGTAGTGGGACCGTCCAAAGTTAGCTGTCAAAGTTATAAGAAATACTTAGAAGCTTACCTACATAAAGAGTTATACTTACTTACATACCATTTCCATGTTAGCCCCTCAGGTTATTAATTTGTCATTTTAATTTTCATCAGTGCTACTAACAGATTTTGCTATAGAGAAAATTGTGAAACAGCGACTAATTTAATAAGTAACAGTAATTAATTAAGTAACAGTAATTTTCTCTCTTGGTATATGGTGGGTAATAATAATAATAATGTAGGTAGGTATGGGTGTAGGTGTAGAAGGTTGGTGACAGCCTCACATTCAATAAAGCTACAATTTACAAGTGCAAGAGGTCAAGATCGCAGTAATGAGATGACCTGTCCGAGAATGGTGTCGAAAAGAACTAACTATAAGTGATGCCACATTGCCATTATAGGGCTGCTGTAGGTTAGGGCGGCTGAAAAGTGTTCGGCACAGTGCGCTGAAAGATATAGATAATTGGAGCATAATTGCAGGAAAGTAGCTGGGATGAGGACAGTCAACGAAGTCTTACTTACTTCTTATTTGTACCTTCACACACTCACAAAATCAGTTGAAGTACTAACCCAGACCAGTAGCCTGTGTTTAATAAACCACACCATCGAACAACACCATCAAACCGGTAACTGATAATTGTTTCATAAATATCCCATATTGGCGCACAATCGCACCGCTTATTCGGAACAACGAAAGCGTCAAGATACGATATTCGGAACACAACGAGCCCTATTCTGTGCGGTATAAGATTTAAGTGGTTTAAGGAAACAACGACGAGGCCGCTGGGCCTTTTGGGGCAACAACTAAAATGTATTTATATTTATTGGTTCCTGGTTTTGGCCGGAGCTGCGTACGCGCAGGCCGGATCGCGCCAATATGGCGTTTTCATCGATCTCTGATGGCGATGGCAAGTTATTTAAATAAATTATAGCGCATTAAGACCAAGTCAGAATGTCTTTATGAAATCGCTGGAAAATTGTTCAAGTTTATCTCGGTGCGTTTGGTCGGGTAAAACCATTATTTATATTTTTATTTCATTCCATATTTGTGAATTATTCTATTTCATATTCCATATGCGCAATTCAAGTTATTCCCTGACTTATCTCAATCAGCCTAAGTTTAATTTGGGAAAGCTGGCTGCTAGGCGTGAAAACGTAGGTAACGAGTTTCCCCAAGGGCAAATAATACAAACACCTACCTACTTACAATAATTACGTGCAATTGGGGAATTGCACGTACTTATTGTAAGTAGGTAGGTGATTGACCGGGGGGTGATTTCATTTTTCGTCACATAAAGTAGGTATACCATATGCTACGTACTTAGGTACGTAGGTAGGTATCTATTGGTGGAAATGTAAAGAGGACAACGCCTACATGTAAGTAGTAGTTAGTGCCTAATAAGTATTCTCCTCTTACTCAATTATTATTCATAAACAGTCCGAAAGACAAGAAAATTATTTTTCTTCTCATTTACAAGTGAATATCGAAATGACGCGATCATTGCAAGCATTCGTTGCCTTCATGAAATAAAAAATGTGTATGTAGTTGGCGGTTTGCCAATTAGGTGTTACGACACGTCGCAACAGCCCTCGAGAGTTCGGGAAACTGTGGAAGAAAACAAACATGGAAAATGCTAATGATTTATTTTTGTAATCTTATTCAATACAAGATCTTGCTTATCAAAATATTTACCTACCTGTACGTACTTACTCAGTGAATGTAATCTGCTGCTAATAGAGACATTAGTTTACTTCTCAACGATAACACGGTAAGTATCAGTGGCGTAGCTCATCAATTTTTTTGGGGGCCCTTTTTACCTAACTGTGAAGCTACAGAGGTTATTGTTTGTACCAAATAAAGAATATAGCATGCTGACTTAGAAGGTGAGGGGCTCGTGGCTAAGTAATAACAGCCGCATGAGCCGATTGAAGTTTAGCTACGTTTGCCGCGGTAGATCCGTGGATGGGTGACCATCCTAACATACCGACACCCTTCCGTGCCTCGGAAAACACGTTAAACCATTGGTCCCGACTGTCATTCGTAGATCTTTGACAGTCGTTACGGGTCGTCAGAAGCCCGAAAGTCTGACAACCAGTCTTACCAAGGGGTATCGTATTACCCAATAACTGGTTTGGCGGTCAGATAGGCAGTCGCTCCGAATGTAAAATATGCATCCGGTTAGATTAGAAACCGAGACCCAATAAAACTTTGCCCGACCCGGGAATCGAACCCAGGGCCTCATGTTCAGCAGTAGCGCTTGCGACCACTACACCAATGAGGCAATCACAGTTTTCTTCCACAATTCTCTATTAGTCGTCATCTCGGTATTCACCCCCTTTCTAACCATATTTTTTAAAGAAAGTAAGAAAAAAAAAATGCGTTTTTGGCATTACTTACAGCAAAATAAATACACCTTAAAACAGAAAACTAAGATTATATTGCCAAAAGGGCCTTCTTTTTTTTTTCAGGATGGGAAATCATCAAATGACTTCTTCCGCTCTGGGTGGAGCAGGAGGGAGTGTCAGACTCTTACTGACTAAAACCCACCCGTGTTCCTTCCTTAGCCCTTTATGTTCCAGGGCAGCGGTAACCCTTTCGGACGATCCCACTACCCTGGCAGGCTTCGGCCCTAACGGGCCCCGTCACTCATGCTGACATCTCTTTGAGGCGTGCGTGGAACACATACACGCCGTCCGGCACGGGCCTAGTCCTGATCGGACGGAGAGCTACCCATTACTCTCCGCCCGCAGGCCCGCGCTTACGGTGGCCGGGAGTCGTCACGCGGCTCCCGACGCCCGGAGCGTCTCTGCGTGCGTTCCCTCGCCCACCCCGCCACCTCCTTCGCTAGCATGACTGCTTCGCTGAAGGAGGTGACTGCCTTCCACTCCCTCTCGCCCCGGACCATGGCTTGAACCAGGGCCGGACGCGAGAGGTCGCCGCCGCTGCCGATCGCCTCTACGAGGACACGGCGGTGCTCTGCCCAAGCAGGGCAGACCTCCACCGTATGCTCCACCGTGTCCGCCAAAAGGGCTCAGCATAATGTCAGATGACAACACAAGTGTACTACCTGGACGCTGATTTTCAGCTGCAACCCACGAGTGTCATACGCTGGAATAACAAAAACATAGGGTGTGTGTCCGTTAAAAAAAAAAATTGTGAGTAAATAATAATTAAATGCTAGAAATGATAGAAAAGCACATACAAAATCAAATAAAACCAACCACACCAATTTACAGAAATAAATATAAGTAATTTATCAAAAAGAATTTTAGGTTCTAGATTTTATTTTTCGAATAATGAACAATGACGAGTTTTCCTCTACATATTCTTGTGACACCGAACAAGCTAGCCCCTCCCACAACAAAACAATAACTAACCGACCTATAGCCGAGCAGAGCCCACATTAGCCACATGTCGTTATAATAACTACTAATACGGCGTACGTTTTTGCGGTAGTGCGGCGTGGGCCACAGTTTTGGAAAACGCGTGCCAGCTAATGATGGACACTGGCCCACGGTCCACGTTCTGTGGCCCATCACGTAGGAAGCCATAAACTATAACGTTCTATGATCGTCCGGTTATCTGATCTGAGCCTCTTTTGGATAAATATAGCTGTTGAAGCAATTTTTGGGTGTTTTACCTTGTCGTGTCAGTTTGTTGACGTTGTGATGAACGAGGGCCACCCACAGAGCCCTGAACCCTCTGGTAACTCTGTCTACCCCCGGCATAGTGTTTGTTGAATATGGTTGTTAAAATTAATTTATGTGCACATCATTATGGTGCTAACTTTATATTATCAAGCTAGAACTAATTATCACAAATTTAGTGATGAGAACTCGTTGCTCAAAATGGTCGAGTATTGTCAAAGCTCGAATAAATAACTCGCGTAATTCTTCACTAAGCTGTTCCCTCATCACAATCGTCACTCACGTACTCAATACATCTCGAGACATACCTAGCTAACTCTATATTTAATATGTACTGATCTTCTAAAATTGTAGAACTAAAATACTTACACGTTTTAAATACGTTTTCAGTATTTAAAACTTTGTGATGATCACCAATCACCATTATATACTTAACTAGCTTCTGCCCGCGACTTCGTCCGCGTGAAATTTCTTGTTTCCCCGGGCCACCCCGTCGCATCGCATCGCCCGATCGCGCTGTTACCTACTTCGTTTTCTGACTTTTTTTTTCTATATGCTCGGCCCCTAAGAGTTCTATCGTGATGTTACATAGCCTTCATAAACAACTGACTATCAAATGTAACAATAATGTTTCAAATCCAACTGGGAGTTTCAGAGATTAGCGCATTCAGACAAACAAACTATTCAACTTTATTATTATTATATAAGTATGTAGATATAGATTTTGTTGAAAAGTTATTTAAAAATTATGATTATCTCCTAAGATGTTTTTGAATTGAATTGAATTTATTTATTTGTGTTAATTGAAATCAAATGATGTCAAGGGCAATTTTGTTCACAATTAAATACTTGTGATGAATAACGTATTTATTTGGATAAGGATTAATATCATGTTGATAAAACACCTTCGCAAATAATGCATTAATTTTGAACAAACATCACCAAAAAAAAGATTATAGTGAAACTTATGCTGTCGCGGACTTTTTTTTAGAAGTTTTAAAGAGGAACAATTCTATCATACATGATTTTGGAATGAATCATTTTTCCCGTTTTTGCAACATTTTCCATTGATGCTCCCCGCTCCTATAGGTCGGTCAGCGTGATGTTATATAGCCTAAAACCTTCCTCGATAAATGGACTAAGTATACAACACAAAAAGATTTTTTCAATTCGAACCAGCAGTGCGATTCTGTAACCATAACACCGTGAAATCTTAGGCACGGTAAATAGATAATAATATTACCGTGAGTTAGGTGAAGTGAGCGTGGAGTGAAGTGTCAGTGTCATTCAGTAGTTCCTGTCTCCTGAGATTAGCGTTCAACCAAACCAACGAACAAACAAACTTTAGTTTTATAATATTAGTTTAGTTTAGATAAATCGAGAGAAATTATTTATTTTGGTAAGGATTCACATTTAAAATTTATATTTTCATCCAAACGTAAGCATGCCAAAAAATACTTTTTTAAAACATAAAAGCGATATTAAAAGATAAAATATAAAAGATAGAGATATGGTGTCGCGGACTTTTTTGGCGGACGATTGCCATACATTGTTTTTAGTTAGGTATATACTTACAAATGTTTAGGCAGCGCATGCAAATAATTCTGTTTTACGAGGTATTTCTTTCCGACTTGCTAGACAAAAGTTGCGATAGCTGAGCTAAAATGCATGCACTCACACATAATGTAGCTTTCAACCAGTGAAAACATTTTTAGAATTGGAGTATTACCTCCTACATACATACAAACAAACAAACAAATTTTACCTCTTTATGATATTAGTATAGATATAGATTATAATAGGGATACCCATCAGATGGTATCAAGTGGTCGATGCACCTATCGAGTATGGACTATCTGCAATAGGTACTGGAAAATATCCTACTAACTAATTTCATTCAAAAAGTAATTCTGTAATTATTATTTATTAATTACTAGCTTCTGCCCGCGGCTTCGCCCGCGTGGATGTCGGAAATTATCCCACGGGAACGTGCTAACGGGATAACATGTATGTGCTTCCCCAGGATGCCATCTATATCTATGCCAAATCAGAAGTTCAGTGGTTTAGGCGTGAAAATGTAACATACAGTTTCAAGTTCAAATCCTCCCCATAAAAACTGAATTACCCCTTTTTGTCCCGTCAGTGGTAAATTTTCGACAATTTTACATACTTATTATTAATTATTTTCTGTCAAAAGTATCAATACTGAGTTTCGAGTTACTCGGACCTCGCATTCAATTTCTTCCACACAAACTTAACACCCCTATATCCCCCTTTGAGGGGTAGTTTGAAAAACTTATAAACTTATATAACTTACTTAGCAAGTATTCTTGCCAAGTTTCAAGTTTATTAACTCAAGGAATAAGATTTTTCATACAAACGAATTCCCCCCTTTTCACCCTCTTAGGGGTGGAATTTCGAAAAATCCTTTCTTAGTGGATGCCTACTCTTCACGAAGAACACACCCTCCTTTCATGTCTCTAGGATGTGCGTTGATATATTAGTCAGTCAGTCAGTCAGGACTTTGAATTTTATATATATAGATACATAATTAATAATATTAATTATTCTGTAATCACTACGAATGATTGGGAAACCTCTCCCGGTGCGATGCCGGCCGCTGGGCGGACAGGTGGATCGCTCGGAACAATGCTGCACTCATGTTTTCCCGTGTGGGACTGTGGGAGATTCGCTATTTTTATTGCTAAGAGATTCACTGAATTTAGATGAATAGGTACTTACTCAGATATTTATTCACTGACGTTAGATTTGAATTGTAATTCATAAAATAAATGAATACATACATACCTATTATAAGTTTGTTTATTGAATGTTCGCACTGGCTGGAAAATGGAAAATGTAAAATGCGAATTCGGTATAACCCGCGATGTGTTGATTATAATTTGTAATGATAGGTACTAGCTGTTATCCACGAGTTCGTTTGCGTGTATTTTGTATTTGATATTTTTTTTATAAGTTTATGTACATTTATATCCGGGATAAAAAGAAGCATATGTTTTCTCCAGGTCGCAGTCTACCTACTTGTCAAATTACATAACGAATGCTTCAGTGGGTTAAGCGCGTGAAAACGTAACAGACAAATAGAATTACTTTCGCATGTATAATAAATAACAGTACCTAGCTAACACTACTTTTGGATATAGGTAATGCATGATACTTAGGTAAGTACTTGTTATAAGAAAGTTCAATACGGAATAAAACCGAGTATAGTTCTAGAGTTGGCTGGAAGAGTTACCCAACTCAAAAATTTAAAGTTTCCAGCGAATTTCCTCCGAGAATGAAACATAACTAAAACTGGTAATAAATTACAAAGGCAGTAAGAGATGAGTGTGTATGTGTCGTGATGTCAGTGGAGCCATCACATCAGCTGTTCATTGCGCGGCGAACATTATCGGCGTCAACTGAGCGAGACGACTCACTCTACTGTAACGTAACAATCTGCTACCTGCGGGTGCAATTGCTCTTACATGTACTAGAAAACGAATATACAGTCATGCCACTGCTGTTATGCCGGTGGTGTCCGTCATGGTGATTTGCATTTATTAGGTACACGTCATGATTTATGAAATGGTTTCTTCTGTACATACTTAAAACATGTCACCTGGCAGATACTAGGTACCCCTGAAAGTGCAATTAGTCGTTTTTTTCCTGAAGGCTTTTCCACGAATAAGGGAAAGTCACGACTAATTTAATGAGGAAACAGGTACAAAGTAATATTTTAATAATAAGTAGTTTAGATATGGCCTGTAAGAGGAGGCTAGATTAAATCCTTCAGATAGAATAAAAGTTCATTCAGCCCGAGGCTGCAATAAAACGTGACGAAACCTCTCACAGAACCTATTCGTCATAATAAAAAGACAATAGACCCGAACCGGTCTCAATAATATCAATTAATATAATCACCGATCATCGTCTGCCAGCTCGCATTACATCGCCTCTATGTACAGTTAGAGAAATTCATTGTTCTACAGAAAGACACGCAACATAAATTGACCGTGTTATAACCACTTTATACGACTACCAAAGAATGTGTTATTGTGATTTGAATATGCGGACAATTTAAGGTGTTATTCAATTTGCTTAACAGTTCATTTCCCTGACTGCTCATACGATACATTTATCAGGGGTGTGGGCTCGTGGCCCGATGGGCTAATGTCCCCGGCGTGGGCGCAGTTGACACAGCCGATCAATAACACGCACTGCTATAATTGGTAGCATTCAATGAAGTATTGTTGAGTAGTCGTGACAGACCTCATGTGGGACGCAATTGTTTTACGGATAAAAAATATAGAATCATTTTCATTTGCGGTTATTAGGGTTAGGGTATAGCGACCTCATAGGCAATGCAACGGGTATTATAAACCTTACTAGTACTAATATACCTAATATACCTTACTAGTACTATTTTACTCAAATGTTTTATGGAAATATAATTTTAACAAATAACATAACAACACGTCTGTCGAAATCGAAAGTCAATTATTCAAATTAGGCTGAGAATCAGCACTTCGAACGTCAAAATTACATAAAACAGTCTCCAAAAACGCCCGCCCTTCACCACTTCTTAGTGCTTTAGCTGGGATGAAGAAGTGGCGCAACAAACTCCTCAGCAGCACAGTATGTATACCCCTAAGCAGAAGTGTACCTACAGACCCTACAGTAGGTACACCCACATTTGCCAGTTAGGTATCTTTAAGTCGTATGTACTGGGGGGCGAGCCCAGCGCCATCCACCGGGGACGAATCCAGACAAAAAAAAAGTAAAAATAATTGAGTGTAAGTAAGTACTTAGGCGCTACAAACACTGAACACTTTTCATTTGTTACAGTGATATGGCGCCGCGGATACTAAAATAGAAATAGAATGAGAAAATAGTTTCGGATATGAGTTACGCACAAGTACGCGAGATGCCAAAATAACTACCTTGTGACTAAATATATTACCGACGGCATTATGACAGTATTTTACTCTAATGAATGCTCAGAAGTAGTTTTTCGCTCAATACCATTCATTATTGTCGCGACAGATATCAACACGAATGTAAATGTTCTGCTATCGACTGGACTGGCAGCGATTACATCTCGCCGGCTATCTATTTGATTAGACATTATGATATTACAAAAGCTATTTGTGCAGTGTCGTGGGTTCGCAGTGAAATCATAGCGGGGGTGTGGGCAGGCGGCTGAGTGGCACGCCTTGCGAGTTGCGCTGGCGCAGTGAAAGGCCTCCTCTCGCTTAGTTATTATTACGTATCTGTTTACAATTGTTACGCCGCAATAACGATGGAAAGAGATTTATCTCAAGATAACATTTTCGCAAGGAATACGATTTGTTCTCATCCAGAGTAAGTTTATAGCTTTTTTATGGTTTCAGCATCACTGTAATGATTATGTATCTATTCAAAATGTTTCTAATATACTTAATTAATTTATTCGTGAGCCGCTCAATAGCACAGAACTTTTCACGACTCATTGCAAACATTGCAGGTTAATTGTCAGTTCTGTAACGACTCAATTACCAGGAGATATAGATTAAACTGTCAACTGCGAGAGATCCTACGACATGCTGCGACGATTAGTTTCCTCATAAAAGGCTGCAATTATTTATTATTCATGACATCTCATTAATATGTATGTGTCTAATTAAAATAATTGACACCTAAATGCGAGTGTAACTCCTACTAGTAGAATTGGGTCAGTTTGTGAGGAGTGGGCGGCGACCGGCTGCGACCGGCTGCGACCACCGGCGACCACTGGCGACCAGAACCATTGCATTCATTTTAATATACTACGGTGTACCTATTGGATATTGATACTGGCTTGATGATAAGTCTCCAATGTTATCTACCCGAGTCAGTCCTTCACTATTGAGGATCGTGACACCTTCTCACATTTTATTTTATTTATTTAAGTATTTTAAGCCTGTGTTGTCCCACTGTAAGGCAAAGGCCTCCCTTCCCTCTCCTCATCATGAGTTACTTTCTGAATATATAGTGGGCCTTGATTGGCTTCATTTGGCGGCAGTTCCAGCTGCTCCGACAACTGACCTGTCCATCTCTTTGGACTATACTTACGTCCTCGTGATCGTTTGCCTTCTACAATCACATCAGAACCTACGAGTAACACAATTGATGTGCTCTTCAAATAATAGACGACCACCTCTGTTCTTGTTTAGATATAAACATTGATGTCTATAATAATTCAATAAGTTTTAACACCATATCAATTAAATATTCAGTGTCTCTGGATATGATGGTAATTTACTCTCAAATATTCAGCAGCGGACAAACATGGGCTGATAAATATGATAACAACTCAACATAAGAGTCACAACTCGCGAGTCGTATCTAAAGTAGGTACGGTACTGAAATTCTTTTAAGATTTTCTTTTCATAATTTATCTAACTAACTATATTTCGGATTCCAGTCAAAATAAAGTTCATAAAGTCCAAATCTCTTCATTAATCATAGAACACATCAGGGCACGTGTAAATGAGCAAAAACTTGCAAAAGATTTTCTCACGATTCATATAATATTTATGTTGAATTTCGGTGGAATCTGCGGATTGAACGACGAATAGCGAAGCGCTTGAAATGTTGCCAATCACGGCATTCACACTTCACACCAATTTAATAGATCTTCTCTTTAAATTTAAAATATTCTGTTTTACCAAAATAACAAGCAATTTGAAAACTATTTCTTTAACACTACTACGTAAGGTAAGACGCGAAAATGTTAAGTATAAGTTTCAAATACAGTGGCCTCCAAAAGTTAGTTGTCATTTTTCCACTTCAGCTGAGGCGCTACGCTTCATTTAAAATAAAAAAAATAATCAGGTAAGTACTCCTTAGGGATTAGGTACTAATGAGTCAATAACAACGTTATTCGCAATTCAAACATTTGGATCCCTAGAATTTTAAATCACAATGTGTTGTGTCAGAACTGAAGTTGAAAAATGTCAACCAACTTTTGGAGGGCATTGTCAATACGTTTGCCACACAGTGGGTGCATATCGCCTTTTTCGATCATTCATTTCCTTCAAAAATGTTGACAATACGTAGTCGGAAAAATAATAAGGTGCAAAAGAAACTAAAAAATAACATTAAGGTGCTTAACATGTTTATTCCTTGACTGTAATAGACAAATTTATGGTCGAACCATTACTATAACGCGCGCGCGCAGTCTGCAATTAAGTAAATAATTTTATTCAAATTAATCGCATAATTGATACCGTTTCACGATTTATGATCGTAAGATAAAATAAAACTAGAAAGCTATTGGACGCGAGTTAAAGTGACAACGACAAATACTTCGCCACGCCAAATATACATATTTCTGTTATAAATTGTGCGACTGACGCACTTTGTCGTAATCAGTAATCACGAACAAAATGTGGTATGTA
This sequence comes from Apamea sordens, assembly GCA_945859715.1. Lineage (NCBI taxonomy): Eukaryota > Metazoa > Arthropoda > Insecta > Lepidoptera > Noctuidae > Apamea > Apamea sordens. The sequence goes on along the minus strand of OX244008.1, from coordinate 17,631,182 downwards.
GCGACTTGTCGTTGTGTAGAGACGTCTTCAATAGTTTTTATAACTGCTTCCTTATTCCCTATGTCTTGCACAGTAGGTTTGTAACCTCGTGGTATTTCTTGTTGATAATTAAATGCGTTCCACAAACATTGCTCACTACGCCAAAATACCATGTCTCTCCCTCTGTTGCCATAGATTTGAGCGAGACAGTGGGTATAACGATTTAGAACAGTATATCATTGTGCTATAGACCGAATAGTTTCATTATTCAGTAGTAAAATGATAATTCGGTTGTATTGATAAACAAACCACATCACTCACACTCGAATTGAGAAAAAAGCTGAGAGAGAGAGAGAGATGTGTACATCGTGTGCGGCGTGTGTTAGATCAGACACATTTATTGGGAATTAGGTTGAGGAGCTGAAAATAACAGGCATGTGCTGATTACTCCATTTTGTATTAAAATTCAGTCCAAATGAATAACGGCGCGACGTAAGCTCTAGAACCCAGAACATCTAAATGGATCGTATGCGGCTGTCCGGAGAGAGATGATTCATAATTGTGAATGTGGTTGGGTTGGTCGGGTGTGACATTCCTGTAAGAGAATACCATATATGGCACGCTAGTCGCCGGCAGGTAATGCATCCCCGATCAGTGAGCGATTATAACGCAACGGAAGCGGCTGAAATTAGCAGCGCGCGCGCATCGGGCGCTCGGGGCCGGTGCCAGCCCGGCCGCGGCGAAACTAAATACCCAAAAGCGTTTGTGATCGCGCGAGCGCCTGCCAAATATGGCACGAATCTCGGGTTTCGCGAAGCGCGCGCGCCGCGTCGCTGGCACACCACCAGCCACTGCAAAAACGCTCTCTGTTCCCGTCTAAAAACACGTAAAAAACGTTTTTATTTCTGTAGCGAGCGGCCTCTAAATTTAGGCCGTATGGAAACCGAAAGTAATACGAGCGATTTTGGTTGGGGCCGCGTTGTCTGTATTTAGATTAGAGCGGCGCGGGCGCAGTGGCGCGACTCGCGACTCGGGAGTCGGCGCGCGACTCGCGACCTCCGCAACCCGCACGCATCGGCCGCACTCGCCGCGCACGCTACCGCGCGACTGTCGCGCACTGACTGCATTGTGAGCACTGAGCCCACTGTGATACAATATGCGCGCGCTAACAGTTTATCAATGAAAAGTTTCGTGTTATAAGTGCTACAATTAAAAGGATTTGGATGTCACAGATGTTGCCCGAGGGCGGAGGTAAATACAACATCATTTTCAGTTTCACATTCAGTTTTCAATATTGATGTGATTTATATGAGACCCACCTATGATTGATTATGCATGCTAAGTGTTACTCTAACATTAAACCGCTTGAAGAAAACAATTAATAATTCAGTAAATCTTCACTTAATTATTTATCATTTTAAATCCTACCAAACACTGCTAAAATAGAGCAGTTACTTAAAAAAATATAATATTAAACAAATTGTGTTGACATACCGCACAAACACTTGTTATCTAACGAAGCGGAGTGCTTCAGCTGAAATAACCTAGTGCCACTATCTAAGCAGGCGGTGTGCACTAAGCAGTCGCACGTGTAGTTACCTATAGAATCTGCCGCCGGGTATCACGCGCGATATTTGTTACAAGTGTTACAACTAGCCTTATCAGTCACTACTGACGGTAAATACTCTGTAGTCTTTTGTTTAAAGTTAACTCAAATTAATAGCTGACTCTAAATCATTTTATGCCTAAGTATTTTTAATGAATCATTTATTTGTTTAACTTTGAATATTATTAACATTTTAAAATGCTAATGAGTGACTTGGTCATGCCGCTTAATCATGTTTCCCTGAAAAAGTAAACCGCAGGGCGAAGGTTATCTGCAAGTGAAAATGTATTGTTGAGTGTATTACAGCTAGGGTTACCATATCTCCGGATTTTTCCTGAGATCTCAGGATTTTTGGACTCTTCTCAGGATTGCGGCTGGATTTTTTTAAATATCATAAAATATCAGGATTTTTTGAATTTTAAATAAAATACAGCTTACATTTTAAAGATCTCTTTAATAAAAAGTTAAACAAACTAAAAATAATATTCGTTTGATAATAATTGCACAATTAAAATCAATACTTATTTATCCAAGTAGGCACTTAATCAATTTTATCATACATAATATGTGAAGATACATTTTTAAGTACGGTTTTTTCTTTAATTATGGATTTTAAAAATGCCCCAGGGGCGGTGCGTGGGAGGGGGTGCCCCACGCTTTGAGTGCGACGTGCAACGCGAGCGAGATCCGCAGTGTGTAAAAACGATAATATTACGACTTTTTAAATTGTTAAGTACGTTTGAGAGAAAATTCTCAAACTATAAAAAATCTCAGGATTTTTCAATGGAAATCAGGCCTTTTCTCCGGACTTTTGATTTTTTCATCTGGTAACCCTAATTACAGCTTACAATGTTGTCGGATTAATTCATAATACTCGGTACTTACCTACATGCAGCTATATTAGCAATATTTTTAGTAAAAAGAATAACCGATCCCCTACGAATAACGATAACGTGCGAACTGTAATGTGTAGTCAAGGAAAGTAAATGCAAAATTTACTACCAACTCTCGTTAATTTAAATTACACAGTGTGCGTGTTTGCCTCAATCTTATCTTAACATTTCTCTGGCTGATTGTGATTGTGATAGCAGATTTCAGCAATGGAATAGGAGAGACAGCAAGAAATGCGAGTAACGCGACATGTTACGGATTGAACTGTAGATACTCGCAGTCAATGTGCAGAATAGCAACTCTTGGACTTTTCACTAATTAGCGACAACCTACATAACACGAGCCAACGTCCTTCCCAAATGATTTACTGCTTAACATTGAACACCAATTCAGACACAAGAAAGAGGAGTGTCACTTGTATCACTTATGTCACCCAGCTTCACCGAATTTCCCTTCTCCATCACTGGCATCCGTTTCAGATGCTTCATTATTTTATCTGTGTCATGTGTGCAGATCCAATCACGCTGTGTGCGTTTGTTCTTACCGCAGAAAGCCCTGGTGTGGGCTAGTCCTTATACGGAGAGTGTCAAATTGTCTCGGCTGCGAACAGTACCTACCTACGAACAAACGATTGTGTACCGTTGTGTAAACAAAGCGATCGAGGTGGCTTCTGTTATCACCGGCCGGTTTCGGCGATACCGAGGTGATAGTGTGCTGCCGTTATTTGATTAGTTGCGACTTGCGACAAACTTGCGAGTGTTTCCACGCTTTTTTTTGGGTTTCGGTGTTTATGGTCTGACTAATGTCAGGTGATGAAATCTCTAGACTGAATATTTCAGAATCGATCGCAGCGTCTGCTGCTGCTGCCTATTGTTTGTATAAGTAGGTAACTACAATAGCCCGCAATAGGAAAACAAATGAATTTACCTAAGTACCTACTGGCTAAACTAACAGATTTGTCATCTTTCAAAAATTAAATAGTAATTACTTTATAACTACAATTATAGCCAGACTGACAGATTATGAGCCAGTCCAGTCGGTGTCTCAAACAAGAAATCCTAATCTCGCACCATTTGACTACAAACCTAAAAGCTTAATGTGCTAAGATAACCAAAATGGAAGTGACCATAAACTGTCGGATATCGGAGTTAATAGTTAATATTGTTATGTAAAACAATAAGACCAAAGCCGCATGTTTTGGTCAACCGTTGGCAATTCGTTACCAAAACAGTCATAAATAAGTTCTCGTCTCCTACGCCTCGTCGATATGATTCATGCCTCCAGCGCGCTGCGGCACTATACCCTACAAGGCAGCTATTAGCGTTCCCTTTATGCCGATCTCAAATTAATAGTGGTTAACCCGCGGCTCGGCTCAAGTTTTTGGAAAGTTAAAATAATAAAAATCTCCACATTTGTTGTTATTTATGTTTGTTGTTTAACTCGGACTGCATTCTTGTAAATGATGATGTAATTACTAATTAGTTGGTGCTTCTAAGTAACAGCTGTTTGTTGCTGAGGCTCAAAGGGCATTTACATTTTTATTAGAATTTCATGATTCAAGCTTCCAGCGCATCAAAGTTCACACACGTTTCGTTCCGTGTATTTCGTTTAGTTTTATATCAGTAAAATACATAGGGTATACAGTAGGTATTTGTACCGTCAAGAAATTAAAATAAAATGTTTATTTTTGCTACTTATTATTTTACGGCTACATAGTGCCAGGATTTTGAATGAAAATGACTGGTTGAAAAGGTGAGATGCGCCCGCCATGTAGGAAAGGAATGAGTTTAGTAGGTATCTAATAATTTAGAGTTATCTTGACAGAAACATGCAATTAACCAAACCAAACAAAAAGAAGACAAAATATAATTATGGCGTCCGTAAAATTGATGGCGTTATGAGGATAAACGTCACAACTAACTCTTGGCACGCTTCCAGTATGTTGGCGCCGGTGGTTCCTTCACAAGGCAGCAGGTGGCGCCCTGCCACCACTATAAAATTTCCCGACACCTGCTGAAAATTCACGACATTTTTCCTAAAGAAAAAGTTAATTTGTAGTGACCTATTCTTAGAAAACAATGCCAAGAACCTGTAATCACGTAATTATGGACAATGAACTGTTAACATAGTTGTTGTAAAAACGTCGTATGTGCCACATGGCCTGCTGGTAGTGCAGACGTCGTAGTGACGTATGTCTGGCGGAGTGCCAGCGAGTGGCAGTGTGGCAGTGCGACGTAACAGCGCGGAGTAAACACTTGACCGAATGTAGGTGATCATGAGTCAGGAGTACTCAGGAGCGATGGAGTCAAGATACAGTTTACATAGTGGGAATTAGGAGTTGCAAAGTTGCGGATAGATTTAGTTGTTTACAACTAGAATAATTTGTTCAGAGAAACATGGTACTCGTATGATTTTCGAAAACAAGAACTCCTTTTCACTCTTTTTTTTTTGTTGATTTCAGCCAAGTTAAATGTTTAATTGTCAACATTTACGACAATTATATGCCTCTATTTATGAAAAATATTAAAAGAAATTCCTTCAGTTTCAGCTATGGACTCTAATCTAGGTACTCAAACTGCGACAAGGAATTTAAGTTACCTACCTACTTATATTTAATCTATTATAATCAACATAGGTGTAGCTATTTCCCGTTGCGCCATGGTTTCCCTTTAGAAGAGATCTTTGGGATTTTCCTGTTAACCTTATGAGCAGAGGTCGGAGTAGGTAGATTGAATTGGGGTCATTGATCCGAAACGTATAATATATACGTTTCGGATCAATGACCTGAATGAGGAATATAGACATTCCTCCGGATTTTCAGAATTGGTTGATTATTAAAAAAACCGGAACTTAGGTAGGAATTGTTTTAAAATGAGCAATATTATATTGTCCATATTATTATTATTTTTTAACGTTACCCAGTCACCATTTGACACAACCCAACGACCAATCAGAGCAAAGGATCATGGGTGGTGCACTACCCGGTTATCAAAACAATGCGTACGCCCAGCGACCACATGTCCGGTAGCTCACTCGTTCTTTTAAATTAATTGAACAGTAATAATATCCCTACCAACATTAACAATATTTAATTGGATCCGGAAATACCGGAATTACTTTCCGAGAAAATTACTTATCCATGTTATTCTTTCTGTGAACATTTATGATACAAGTACCAAAAATCAATCTAGCTACTCCGACCTCTGCTTATGAGTCATAAATAGGCACAATTAACAATAATAACGAGGGATTTCAGAAACAGGTCGGGGTTTGCTAATCATCACTTAATTTCCATAACAAATAGATTTAGGTATTTTTGTGTTCCCATTAGCTAGGTACTAACATGGAAGGTACGAGGGTACCTACGTAGTTATTATTTGTTTGTTGGTGTTTCATGCACTTAAATGGTTTACCACACAGAATGGGACAAGTAATAGTACCTAAGTCACATAGTATACTCATGTCAAGTCACGTGTAGGTAGGTAACTACTTACTTAACTTATTTTTTTTTTCTGAATGTACCTAAGTATCGATCGATCCAACCTGTCCCTTGCTGCCCGAGTGCCCGCCCCCAGGGACGCCCTAGCCGAGATCCGTGCCCCACAGGGGGTGCCCTTAGCGCGTAGTTGCTTAGTTTATAAGTTTCAAGCCCTGGCTGGCCTTAATTGATTAAGGCATCCACAGGAGCCGGCTCGGTTCAGCAGCCGTGAACCTCCTAGGTTGACCTACGACTTACGAGATGCCATACACAAGAAAAGAATAGGTAGCTACTCTGAAATCCATGAATTGCTTCAGTCAACAAGTTAGGTTTAAAAGTTGAGGTTAACGTCAAAGCAGCAGTTTAGTTATACTAAGAAACTCGTGCCATGTACCTAGTATTGTTGTTATTGTGGCAGATAGGCGTCGACTTTACACACTTTTGAGGAAGCCATCCGTTTGTGAGTAATTATTGTAGTAGGTACCACCTAATTCAGTTGGTTTACGCCTGCGGTGCGGATTCCATAACAATCACGTCAATCACGGCTATATGTACTGGTATGGGCACAAAACTAAGACTTATCTTAGTTTACCTACTGACTTTAAAAAAGCACCTACCTTTAATCCTAAGTCTGAGAATGACTAGTCATTTTAATTTTGCTCGTTAGTTAATTTGGACGTTATGATAAAAGATTTTCCTCCTTCTGCCTAGTGGATTTTTAATTTTGAAACAAATACCTACAAATTATTCATTAACTAACTCATTGTTAAATGGTACCATTGGTACCTACCTACCTAACTACAATTTATTGGAAATAAACGGTTTAATTCGTACCTACTACCTACTTAGTGAAAGTTTAAGTAAGGAAGGAAACAGTTACAAAGGATTCTGATTAAAAGAACATAAAACTTGCCATCAACGCGTGAAATAGCGGCAATACAATTTTTATTTATTTATTTTTATTAGATTCACCAACAATTGGTTACCTACACTAATACAACCACATAATACCTACATTTTCAAAAGTAAAATAACAGTGCATTAGTTACTTAAAGGTAAACACAACACGCATAAAACAAATAATCAGAGATATAAGCTAACATACTAAGCAATAAGCGCTAATATTGATTTTGTAACATCGGTATGAAATTCTGATTAAAAATTTAAAAAATTGGTAAAGGTTAAATTCTTTAACTAAACTTCATTAATAAGAAATTAAGTAAAATTTAAAAAATTCAAAGAATTCATAAATTAATAAGTAGGTAACAATAAGTGAAAATTCATAAAAAATATTAACATTGGCAAGTATAGATATGAAATTAATATAAATGGAACTAAGATTAAAATTAAAATTGATTTATAGAAATCGATAACATTGGTAAAAATAAAATGTAAAATAGATAAAATAATAGGAAACGAAACAGGATGGCTTTCTGTTTAGCAAGAGAGTCAAAGTGGAGATCAATAACATCACTGTAGCCATTTACGGGTACGTTTTAAAATCCCGAAATTTCATAATAGGTAACTATGACTGAAATACCGACGTCCAAAACAACGAAATTAAAAATACCGAAAGTTTTAAATGCCGGTAGTCGTTATATCGAAACATAAATTACCGATGTCCAAATGCCCGAAAGGATGAAACCCCGAATGGACGAAATCCCCCCATTTACTGTCTCATACATTCTTGCAAAGGGTGAATTGGCTCCCAAAACTGTTCTTCTAAAAGGTGGACAAAGCGGCGTGATGGCACTACGCGGGATTCTAGAGGGTGCACGAAAACTGAGAAGAGCAAGCAAGCTGGGACTGAGACCGTATATTTTATAATAAGATACTTTTCCGGCGTAAAAAGTACCCAGTGTGGTGCCCAGGATATTAAAGAATAATTATACCAAGTTTCATCGTAATCGAACCGGTAGTTTTTGCGTGATGCCTGAACAAACAGACAGACAGACAAAAAATTTTTTAATCACATTTCTGGGTTCGGTGTCGGTCTAGTAACACCCCCTGCCATTTATTTTTTTGATATTTTCAATGTACAGAATTTTCACTTCTACAGATTTATTATAAGTATACCTAGATATAGATATAGAAGATAGATGATTTTATAGGCAAACATTACATCAATTAACTGTCTAAGCTTTTTCAGAGAAGTCATGTTAAAATGCTTAAGCCTTTTATTGTAAGAACGTATTTTTACAATACATAATATACATGATTTATCTTATATTCATAAAGTGGCCCCCACTTTTCGCATGCATATGCAGTCTACTCGAGCTCGCTAGTCAGACTAGACTAGATGTTAGTTAGATTTTAGTAATAAGTAGGTAGAACACAGCCAGCTGTACAAATAGTAATGACTTCATTACCAGACATCGTAATTTTAGAGTTTATTGCAATCGTTATCTACATAATGTTATGTGCCAGATGTGCCGGAACAGATTGTAATGAATGAGAGAGTTCGAGACTATTGAAGTTATTTTATATTTAGATAAATAACCCTGACTATTGTCAACGCTCCCTAAACTTTCAGGGACCGTTTTTTGATAGCTGGTTGGTACTAAAAAGGTATCAGTCACACAAAAACAAATTGGTCACACTTCGCAAATGCCTGCTGAAAAGGCCATACATTAATATGATAATCATAATAATCTACCTAAATGTAGCGCTCGTCCGACCAATGCCATAAAAGCGAAGGGTTCGTCTGTATTTGCGCACTTTATAGCTGTGTTGTTATGACTCATTTCATATTGTTGTGATTTGTACGAATAAATCTCGTCCGGATCTGTAGGATTCGGTAGATATCGTAACGTTTAGTATTTATAGCAGTTTTGTGCTAAACGCGCGCTAATTTTTATGTTTGGGATTCCTTCCTTATAATTGGTGGCAGGTTGCCACTGCCAGCCGAGTATGACTCACTATGTGGTGCAACTAGGTGATAGCAAATAGGTATCTACATTTTGTTCTATTCATTTCAATATAGATACATAATCTACTTTTTGTTGCTTACTATGTATTTAATTAATTGTTGGTATTTTGCCACATGTATACCTGCCACTATAACAATTTTGGAATGTTCTTTTATTGCACTTGTTATCTCGTTCTACCGTATTGAATTTTAAATATCAATTGTAGGTACTGTTTATTTTTTAATTTAAATGTTAATGTTTTAATTTTGATTCTAATGATAATTCCGATTTAAATTTTTGATTCTAATTTCGATTATTATTTTGTGTCTTACTTAATGTTTTGTTTTTTGTTTCTAATAAATTTTTCTATCTTCACTACGAGTAAAAAATCTTGTTAAAACGTAATATTAGGGGTTAAAGTATGAAATTGCCGATTTTTTAATTCGTTTTTTAAAATTATATTTATTTTTATTTATTCAAAATAATTACCTACCATTATTATCTATACATTGCTGCCATCTAATAGGAAGGTCATTTATGCCTTTGCGATAGAACTCTCGTGATCTAGATTCGACAAACTGTGTGAAAGCATTTTGTACTGCCTCCTGAGAAGAAAAATTTTTATCACGTAGAAAATTGTCCAAATCACGAAAAAAATGGTAGTCCGTTGGAGCAAGATCTGGCGAATACGGAGGTGACGAATGGTTTCTAATTGCAGTTCTTGTAGAGTTAAAACGGTTTCTCGTGCTGTATGAGGTCTCGCGTTATCATGGAGCAATAATGGTGAAGATCGATTCATGAGTCGGGGCTGTTTCACTGCTAGTTTTGCTATCATTGTTCGGAGTTCAGCACACTAGACATCTGCCGTTATTGCTCGACCAGATCGGAGAAAGCTATAGTGAATAACACCATGCTGAGACCACCAAACAGTTACCATTACGTTTTTATTGGTAAGCTTTGCTTTGGGACACGTTTGCGGCATTTGACCTGGGGTCACCCATTGCATTTTTCGCTTACGGTTATCGTAAAGAATCCACTTTTCATCACATGTCACAATTCGATCCAATATTCCTTCATTTCTGCATCGATTCAACAAGGCAACACAAGTTTCAACACGCGTTTCTTTCTGCAGATCAGTCAAATCATGAGGCACCCATTTCTCATATTTTTTTATTTTATTGATTTGACGCAAATGAGTCAATATTGTTGGTAAGGTAACGTTAAACCATGCCGCTAATTCCTGGATAGTTTGGCTCGGATCGGCTTCCACCATCTCTTTCAATTCATTGTTATTCACCTGTGTGGACGGTCTTCCACGTGGTTCGGTCTTCAAATCAAAGTCTCCATCACGAATCGCACGGTGCGTTCATTAGCAGTCCCCTCTCCAAACGCAACATTGATATTGCGAGCTGTTTCTGCCGCGTTAGCTCCGCGTCGGAACTCGTATTAAAAAATAACTCGAATTTTCGAAGTATCCATCTTTCTTGTCTAAGATGAATAAAAAAAACAACTGAAAGTTGATAATCGAATGTTGCACATTTTTTAAAAGAAGAACTTCAGTAAGTACCATGTGGAAAAGTTTCACTCAAAAATCTCAAACCATGAAGGTTCTATGTCAATTCGAAGTAGGTACCTATACTTACCTAACAATAAAACGGCAATTTCATACTTTACCCCTATACCCCCCTTTACCCCTATTATTTAAGAAGCTATTTTTTATGTAAGTGCTGTGTACCTACGCCTGTAAATGACTAATTCACCATAACTCAATGCGTTATTTTTTTATTATGTTAATGTTTCTAGTAAATAGGTCGTTGGTGTACCTTACCTACCTAATCAATAAAATAAAAATATAAAATATTTAAGTAGGTAAGTACCGAAGTTTCGCGCAATTTCCCTTTTCCGGACTTTGTCCTCTATTCATGCTGCAGATGAATGGATCACCTAAGTAACCATGGACGCGTTTTTTTTAATAAAGATAGGCAATAAAACTGTAAAAAATTAAATTCTTTTCTATAAAGGCATTGGTAAAAATCGTAGTACGCCTGTCTAGATGAGCATGTCTGCATTGCTAACGGTCCGAATAGCGAAAGTGTTGAGTAAACAAGCCGTAGGTACGTCAGAAGTCGCGGAGGATACATTACTGTGAGAAGCGACGCCAACGCAATCACAGTAGACGACTCAATCGAAACACTCGGTGAAGTTGTTCAGAATGTCCAGTCTGTAGAGCGCTTGATGTCACACAGAGGCTAAACCAAATGAAATTCTAATACCTAGAATAGTTCGTGGCATGCCGCGATAGAATGATAACTATGGGGTATTTAATAGTTCGAGGCATGCCGCGATTGAATGATAACTATGGGGTATTTAGTCGTTCGTAGCATGCCGCGATAGAATGATAACTATGGGGTATTTAATAGTTCGTGGCATGCCGCGATTGAATGATAACTATGGGGTATTTAGTCGTTCGTAGCATGCCGCGATAGAATGATAACTATGGGGTATTTAATAGTTCGTGGCATGCCGCGATAGAATGATAACTATGGGGTATTTAGTAGTTCGTGGCATGCCGCGATAGAATGATAACTATGGGGTATTTAATAGTTCGTGGCATGCCGCGATAGAATGATAACTATGGGGTATTTAATAGTTCGAGGCATGCCGCGATAGAATGATAACTATGGGGTATTTAGTCGTTCGTAGCATGCCGCGATAGAATGATAACTATGGGGTATTTAATAGTTCGTGGCATGCCGCGATTGAATGATAACTATGGGGTATTTAGTCGTTCGTAGCATGCCGCGATAGAATGATAACTATGGGGTATTTAATAGTTCGTGGCATGCCGCGATAGAATGATAACTATGGGGTATTTAGTAGTTCGTGGCATGCCGCGATAGAATGATAACTATGGGGTATTTAATAGTTCGTGGCATGCCGCGATAGAATGATAACTATGGGGTATTTAGTAGTTCGTGGCATGCCGCGATAGAATGATAACTATGGGGTATTTAATAGTTCGTGGCATGCCGCGATAGAATGATAACTATGGGGTATTTAGTAGTTCGTGGCATGCCGCGATAGAATGATAACTATGGGGTATTTAATAGTTCGTGGCATGCCGCGATAGAATGATAACTATGGGGTATTTAATAGTTCGTGGCATGCCGCGATAGAATGATAACTATGGGGTATTTAGTAGTTCGTGGCATGCCGCGATAGAATGATAACTATGGGGTATTTAGTAGTTCGTGGCATGCCGCGATAGAATGATAACTATGGGGTATTTAATAGTTCGTGGCATGCCGCGATAGAATGATAACTATGGGGTATTTAATAGTTCGTGGCATGCCGCGATAGAATGATAACTATGGGGTATTTAATAGTTCGTGACATGCCGCGATAGAATGATAACTATGGGGTATTTAATAGTTCGTGGCATGCCGCGATAGAATGATAACTATGGGGTATTTAATAGTTCGTGGCATGCCGCGATAGAATGATAACTATGGGGTATTTAGTAGTTCGTGGCATGCCGCGATAGAATGATAACTATGGGGTATTTAATAGTTCGTGGCATGCCGCGATAGAATGATAACTATGGGGTATTTAATAGTTCGTGGCATGCCGCGATAGAATGATAACTATGGGGTATTTAATAGTTCGTGGCGTGCCGCGATATAATGATGACTATGGGGTATTTAATAGTTCGTGGCATGCCGCGATAGAATAATAACTATGGGGTATTTACACCACTAAATAATACCATACCATAACCTCAAACAAAGTACAAAAGCGCATTTAATAAAACGCGATTACCTACATTCTTTCTGTCTTCATTGACTGAAAAATTTTCTTTCTCTAAACATGTATGAGTTTGTTATCGTTAGCTTTTAAATGCTTCCTGCATTGAAAAGGTAGTTTCCCTGGCTCCCATTTTCCCTTTGCGCTGGATGTAACTTTTCATCGCGTCTTAACGCCGCCGCCGATACGCGTATCCTACCTCCTGAAAGGGTTATTTTTGGGCACAAAAAACAAACTTTTTAGATACAATAGAATAATCGTGTAATATATGTGAGGCTCCTTCACCTCACTGTTTGACATGCATGTCATGCTGCCGAACACGCTCATTAATTGGCTGTTCTCTATCTTTTCTGAGAATGTTAATTAATTCACTAATTCCACTCCCACGCACTCGCTGGGTGGTATCGATGACAAATATATCTTTCCTAATAAACACTGCTCTCAATACTTTCAATTTCCTTACTTTTTTACACTTGCATTATTTTTTGTGTGGTGAGTGCGTATGCGTCAGGCTGGAGACGTGTTCCTGGATTATGTCATGTTTGTAAGTGTCATCATGATTCGATTTAGGCACATTGTGTGTGATTCACAGCGGCCGTGGAAACTGACTGTGTTTCAGATATTCACAGAACGTTGACACTGAAGTTATTGGAAGTAGGTACCTAGGTATTTGTAATTAGAAGACGGGTATCGTGCAGTAGGTAACAATCATTTTAACGGGTAGTCTTCGGAGGCTTGTAGTAAGCTCTGTATATTTAGACGCGTAAAAACCACCCTCCATATACACTTGCAACATCCTTGTGATTAGTTACAGGAAGGTAAACTAGCAGCACTAGGGTAATTCGTAGCTAGGTTCATTGTTTTGTTTTGTGTTGGGTTTCCCCCGCGGGATTTTCGCGCGGATACATTCGTGCTTTGTTTGTGAAAACCTAATCATTTATGAATAGAAACAGTTGATTTGATTGTAATATAATTGTAAGTAATGCTTGTTGAAGTAGGTAGGTAGGTACTTAATTACTTATTTAGGTAGGTACGTACTTAATTGACTGTAGGTAGGTAATACCTATACCTAAGTACCTAATATTGTGATGTAATTTCCTTGTTTTGGCTCATTGGCTCAGTTGCTTAAAATTGACTGAACTAGTGAGTTGTGACTTGTGAGTGACAGGATTCAATAAGTATTAGGTATTGTGAGCTTTCGTTTACAACGAAAGGAAAGCGTGCGGGAAATTAGATATTTGTGAGTAAGTAGATACTGCCTTTTGCTTTCTCTGCGTCGTTTGCTATTTATGATTTAGTATATTTTTTTATTAAATATTATTTTCTTTGTTTTATTTTTATAATTAGGTACAAAAATATGCCGACAAGTGTTGCAACTTGATTAATTTCCGCAAATAAAAAGGTTCTAATAAATAACACTTCAGAAAAACTTCCTTCAAAACAACTGTCATCTCAACCATTACACAGCAGGTCGCATCAACTGAAAGCTTGTTGCGAAACATGCGCGTGCGGTGTTTCAGTTGCGATGGCTGCGCGCGCGCAGGCCATTCGCGGCGCGAGTATTTCGGGCCGCACTCGAGGCGCCTCGGGTTTCACGCCTTTCTGCCGAGCGTACCCACTGACACACAAACACGCTGTATTTTCGGCCATGAGGGTATGATAAGCACGGTTAGAATAGTTTAGATGCCCTAATTCCGACACACTAATGGGAAATACTCATTTCTGGCGAATGCGGTGATATTTCATGTTGGTTTTCGCAGCACTGCGCCGAAATAATTGCATAATGTATATTCTACTACCTTATTTTCTGTGAAATAGTAAACGTTTATCGTAGGTACCTAAATAATTGAATAACCATTAGATGTAGGGGAGAGAGGTACAAAATGAAAAGTACATAGACAATGAATTTTTTGAAATTAATAAGTTTTATGTAAGGCTAGTATATCGGCCTCTAATTTAGTAAGAGTAGAATACATTTCTATTCACAAGATTTATTATTATTTAAGTTTTTGTCAAGCTACACTAAAGGATCGTTTTGTACACCCGGGTGTCTAAAATGATCCCTGGGGTTGGGGTAATATGATCCCTGGGATCATTTAACCCCGCTATTAAAGTTAGGTAAAATTAAAAATAAAATTTCAAGTAAAAGTGGTTTATTTTAGCAAAAATGTAAACCTTACAAGTACAAAAATTTTGTTATAAAACTAAACTATGTTTCTAATAATTAAATCTTTTCACTCCAATTTTGGCGCGTAGTTTTTCTTACGTAATTCCGCGGCATTGTTCCTGAAATAAAAGATCACCGTGATAACCTAGGTGAAGTGAGATTAAAGTGAGCTGTCATTCCACCTGAGGCTAGGGATTGACACTATTGATAGCTCACTTTAAGCTCACTTCACTTAAGTTTTCACGGTGAATAGCATTACAGATAAGTTACTGATGTAATTTTGTATAAAAACACAACATCTATTATTGATAGTTGTTATTGTAATTAACTAAGTTATTGTTAACCAGTTCATTAAAAACGAATTGTAAAAATATTACAATCAATAAACATAACAATGTGGGTAAAGGGATCATTTTGCCCCCCTACGAGAGGATCGTTTTACCCCAAATGCATAACTCTATAAAAACATCAAATCATAACCTCATGGTATTCATTTACAACAATCGATCATTGCTAATTATATTGTTAGATAACATTGGAAACTAACGCAAACACTCCTATTACATTATAATTACTTAAACTCAAACAACATCATATTGAATTATTGCTTACCTTACATCAAAACACACTATTTTTATTTTGTTTCAATAAAATCTTCCGTAATGCTCACACCGCCTTGACACTTTGACTGAATGCTAAAACCACTGTGGCGAAGACTATTTTCACTCAAACAACTAGATTGCGCTACTAATTTCGGTAAAACAGTAGATAATCGTTTTACCCCGAGGGATCGTTTTGTACCACTCTCCCCTACCTATGTTGGTTGGGCTCACCCATAGCCATAAAATTGTATGTTGTTACGAACATAGCATTTGCGAACCCATAGGTTTAGTAAAATGTCATATTTCAACGTTGCATTGGTTATTTCACGAAAAAATCGAAATTGAAAGTTGCCAAGTGTTGACATATTGGTGCTCGTGACTGTACATTATTCATTTATAACATCATGCATTGGATTTATCCCAATAGCCAATCCAAGCTTTTCCCTGGCGTCTTAGCTGCAGGAAAAAACAATGTACTTAGATAATTTTCACGATGTACAGTAACATAACGTAAATATGTTCAATACAAGATTTATTACTTGGGTGTTAAGTGTAATCTGATGATGGTGATGATCGCATGCGTAGTAAGTCCCTATACATATTGTAGTCTTTGGTAGTAAACACGAATGATTTACGATTGAGGCTACGTTACAGTTTGTACGTTTTACTTGACGCAACGTAGTAGGTGCAGCCTACAATCAAAACACATTAAACAATTTGTTTATTTTAGCTGTAGACAATTAATCATTTTGTGCGATCTGATACACAAATGTGTGTTAGCTAGGTGTGCTCACAGAAGAAGGCTACATATCATTGTTTGCTTTGCGACAATTTGTAGCTGTAGGTACCTACCCACCTAGCTATAATGTATTGTTACCTACCTAGAGGAATAAGCACTGGCTACATCTCAAATAATGCATAGGTACTATTGTGCATTATTAATATTTCAGTGCAACAACAAAACTGTGTGTCGTACTCACGCGACCGCTGTCGGTCGATGTGGGCAGTAGCATTCAGACACCCATATTTGTACAATGATCTATAATAGCTCATACTTCATTTTGTAATAAAATCGATTGCAAATTGAAACAGCCAAATCTGACAAAGTGCTTTCGACTTGTCACTGTGTGCAATAAACACAACTAGGTACCTATCTCCCGAATAATTATCGGTCTTGATTTTAACTGAGTTCTGTCTAGTTTTGGACTGAGGCTTGGCCTAACAAAAATTCGAACCCATATAGTAGGTATCTACCTACTAACTGCATCCACCAACCCCCACTGGGCCCGCGTGGTAGATAATGGCTCACTCCCTCTCACAAAGAGGAGGCCTAGCAGTGGAAACGTTACAGGCAAGCCCTTCGGGGAATACAGGCGTCAATCGGCTTGATGTTATGATACCATTTACCTGTAATTGTCCAGCATACTAAAGCTATGTGTCTGTTGTTCCAGAAGTGATGCGGCGCGTGGTGTGCGGCGACGTGTGTCCTACGCCGCCGCCCGCGCCCACAGCGCAGCACAGGTAAATAAGCATATCTACTCAGACTAACTACATGATAAAGTAATACACCGGGTTAGTGGGTTGTCTTCTTAACATCCCCCACACTGCAAACGCCTGCTATATGAAGCGCTTTTGTAAAAAAAGGTCAGAAACATGTCTACACGGAATAATCCTAGCCAAGATCCCTAATCAAATGAATTATCTAGTTTGTATTTACATAATAATGTTACCTACTTATCACTTATCATATTGAGGTGATCAATCCTTTAAACAGGAATATTCCGTAACTGAAGCATTTCAGTGGGCAAGAGCACTGAGCCCACAGTGAGTCATAGGGATGTCTTCTCAATGACCGTCGTAAACTTGCACAACATCGCTGTAATCGTGCAAATGCCTGCCAAGTCCAGACGTGATTGTGTTGTGTTTCCAGTCATGAGCGTAAAGACGGAATGTTGTGGCATACATGTTACAAATAGATTTGTGATTGTTCATATACCTTACGCAACTTCTTCAGAAGTATTAATCAGTTTTTTTGCTATTTCCAGGACATCGGAGAACAAAGAGTTGCTGCGTCAACAGCTCCTGTCAGCCAGCAAAGAGCGTCTTGAAAAACAGGAGTCCCCCAAACCGAAGCACGCGCGCAACAGACAGAAGAACCGATGGAAGCTGAAGTTCCATCACCAAGCGCTGCCTCAGGAGTACCTCGACCACTACGAGCAGAGTCTGCAGAAGGCCAATGCAGCTAAACAAGTGCAGCAGAAACAGAAACCCGCTGAGAAACCCAAAGCAGACCCAAACTTTGACATCAATAACTTCACCAACGAAACGTTCAAGATCTGGGCGCAGAGACTAGCGGGCATACAGAATGAGACGGGCACACTGACCGTGCCACAAGTGTCTTCGATGCTCAACATGGCAGCTAAGCCGCCCAGCAAGGACGAGAAGAGGAAGAAGAACCCCGCCATCGCGCCCAGCAAGATCGTGACGTACGACGACCTGCCGTACATGGGCGAGATGACACTCAACAACTCCAAGCCGAGGAGAGGACGCAAGCCGAAGAAGGCTGACATCTGTCACCTCATATACGAGAACTACGGCACCGTCGTGCCCGGCCAGCCGCCTGCCGCACAAGACAGGCTTAACCAGCTCAACATGTGTCCGCCCTTCCGGGACCACCCGCCCATGAGCAGCCCCAAAACTGACTTACAGAACAAAATCATCTCCAGCTTGTTAGAAAGGAAGTTGTCGCAAGAAAACAAAAAGCGACTAGAATCTCTAACGCCACCGAAGTTCCCCAGCCCGGACGAGCCGATGCCCGAGGCACCGGTCACGATTGCGGGCCCACTGCACAGTGACGACGAGCCTCTCAACCTCTGCATCAGAGACCTACACGACCTCAAGATACAGATACAGAAGAAGTTCGGGAACATTTACTCGTCACTACCAGAAGTTAAGACTGAAGTGGAGGCTGAGGGCTCGGAGCAGGACGGAATGAAAGCTGAGCAGCCTCCCAACGCGATCTCTGTGATACAGAGGAACACGAACCTGACGCCCACGGCCAGCAGCTCTCCCGACCTGTCGCGGCCGCGGAACGTATCGCCCACACTGTCAGAACCCGCGCAGTCCACGTCCAGTCCGGACGGTGACGGCAAGTTCCCCGGCTACGTGTATTGGCCCAACGCAGGCATCTACATGCATCCCTTAGCTTTACAAACGCAACTTTTGTACTACCAAAGGCTAGCGGCCGCCGGACAACTCCCCTTCTCCGCTGAAGGAGACAATAGGGCGCCGACGTCGACGCCTAATAGTGTCAGTGAAGTGTCAGAGAACTCATCGATAGACGATAACAAAAATAAATTAGTGCTCAAACAAATATCAGAATTGTTAGACCCTAAAGTGATTAAGCAAGTGGAGGAGGCGAAAAGGAGCCCCGGAGCGGATCAAACTAAAATGAAGAGGGTATCCCCTAACCCCGTGCAGGGGCCGGTCAAGAGGAAGCGGTCGGCGATATTCATCCCGCCGATGCCCACCAAGACCAACTCCACCACACCTACCACAGAAGTCAGCATCTGCAAGTTCAAGTTCACGGGGGGCTCCAAACCTTCGTTACAAGAGAAGAAGATGCTATCAGTGGACTCAGGAGGCAACTTCAGGTACTACAGTGGCACCGGGAACAAGGGAAACAAAGGCTACGAATATCTACAAAGGGACTCAAACCAAGGCAAAAACGCTAAAACCGCACCAGAAACCTCAACATCGCAGCCCAAGCTGGAAGAACAGACAACAGCTTTAAATAAAGAAGACCTCAGTAAAAAGAAGAGGAAATCCAGGAAAAGTCTGCAGAGAGAGAAACTGGAACAAACATTCAAAGAGAAGGGGTTTTTGATTCAGACGCAGCAGCTACAGTCGGCGGAGGGTGCGACGTACTGCAAGTTCAGGCAGCTGAGGAAGTTCACCAGGTATCTGTTCAGGAGTTGGAAGGATTACCTTCCGGGGGAACTGGAGGAGAACCAGACTGCTGAAGCCACTGCACCACAACCCTCGCCTGCGAATGATGGCGCAGCCGCAGGAGAATGGGGCTGACCGGACAGAACCAGGACTTAGAAATCACTGTGGTGCCTTTCTTCAGGCTAAGATCGAGCTGTATACGGAGATGATATTGAAATCAGGCTGTTGTACTTAATGTAGGTCATAGTGACCAAGGAAACCTAAGATTGTATATAATGCGAAGTAATTGGGATATCGGAAGCTAGAGAATTAACATGGCCGCTCAGCGGTGCAATAATGCATTTAATAATCGTGTTTAGTGAGATTTTAAAACTATTAATTTGTGTTGTTTTGTTCTTGATCGCCACTCCGTCCATATTGAATGGTTATTATGAATTAACTATCGTATCTTCGCTTCGGTGTATATTATTGTTGTTAACTACAAATAAGTAAATGTTTTATACGATGGAATTATAATTGGGATGTATGATTGTGTATTGTCGTCAAATATCACCGTGCGCGAATTTATAAGTGTGTGACCAACAACCTATCACAGCGTGCATGTTGTGTTGTTGAACAAAGTACTGAAAATGTGTATAATTTATATTGATACGCTATTAAATACAAATATTTATTTCATGTTAGTCAAGTTTTGTGAAGACTATTATACTTGATAGCACATATATCTCGGGCGCCAATAATGTTGTTAAACCATAGTTAAATGTACGAATACTAACAAAACTAGTCACGTGACACCTCTAACTTAGCTGTACGTAGGTAGGACAATCGGCAAGCTGTACATATTTGCGAACCAGAGGCATTCTAGTCATTAATGTTAAGTTTTATACATCGTTGTTATTAACTGCTGCTGTATATTTAATATTATCATTTTATTTAAAAATGTTTTCGTAATTTTATATAAAAACTAAAACAAACAAAATTGTATACAATAAACTTTATTGCAAAGAAAAACACTTGATTCCGCGATTAAAATACAAAGTGAAATAAAGAAAACAGGAATGTAATATATACCAATTAAAAACATTTAACCGAATCAATATTTTGTATGATTTTAACAATAGGAAAACCCATACTCGCATGTACTCGACGTGGTTGTACGACAACGTTTATATTTGTTACAAATATACAAGAGTCATGCAACTCAACATGTTGGTAAACAAATGCACTTTATTTGGTCTTTGTTGCCGAAAATGGAACGTCATTCTGTAAAGACGAAAATAAATAGTGTTTTACGTAAATTAAATAAATTTTAAACATTACTCTATATTCCAGTACAGGCAACAAAGTATCACCACATACCAATTAACAATAGTCCGCTTGAGGCGAACCTTCTACTTGCTGATACAAAAATAACTATAAAATAAACTCTTACTCACACTAACCTTCAAAAATCCATCTAAAACACTTCACCTGCTTGCAACTTGTGCGAAACATCACACAACAAAGGCACAGATATACACCGTTAAATTTTGATCGTTTTAATCCTTAAAAGGGGACATTGTACTCATCATTATGAACAACTTTTACTATGGGACCAACCCTGAAATCGTAAAAAAAAAAAATCTGTTGATTCATACATTATGTCGAGTTATGCGAACATAAATCTATGGATCAACTGATTTTTTTTTTATGATTTCAGTGTTGTGTCGTAATGATGACTACAATGACCCCTTTTAAGGACGATCAAATTTTAACGGTGTATAATTCAATATTTCATTATAAAGTATACAATAAAGATCTTTAACATACCGTAATATTGATTATTACGTGTTTTTTTACTTAAAATTAGACAATGTTTGTCCTTAGGAACTACAAAATTTTCTCAAGCTGCTGCTCAAAATATTGGACCATTTAAAACCATAGATTTCGACCGGAATGTCTGCCTGCAGGAATGTTAATTTTGAAATTTTTTAGTTCAAATATCTAGATTGCAATACTGCAGATATTTCACAGTTAAAACTTTACGCACAAATGATCAATAGATAACAAGTATTAATTTACAAATCACATAACAATCAGAGTAGGTATCAAATCGATATAAAATTTGAACAACAAGGCGAACGGATAATCGATTATTCGAAGTTGGAACCGAGTTGCTAAGAATTTTATCACATTACAATATGCGAGCGTCGTCGTTTACTAATGATGTTACGCTTACACGGGCAACCCAATTGTGCAATTCTCAGCGACTCCGAGCAATTCTCAGCTATTTCAAGATATTCAGTCCTTTCAGTTATTTTAAGCTTGACAGTAGCCACCCAACGGCAGCCTTATTGTGACAGGCATAAAGATCACTGTAATTTTAAGTGCTGTAAAGTCAGAGGAAAAATAACTGACTGAAGGACTGCAGAAATTGCCACGAATAGCGCAATATTAGTCGGTCGTGTAAAGCGATTACTCCTGGTTCCGTGTCAGCTGACACTACGCCTTCAGCAGCAGCAGCGCGGCGGCGCGCACGTGCGGCGCGGAGATGCCGAACTTGTCCAGCAGCGCGGCGGGCGCGCCCGAGCGCGGCACCTCGCGCACGCACACGTGCTTCACCATGACGTCACGCTGCATGGCCAGCGCGGACATCACGGCCTCGCCTAATCCTCCTGTAATGGATTGTGGGTTTGTTACAAAACTGACATGTTGCTCAGCATAGTCGGCCGCCGACTGTGAGTTCAAAATGTATGGAAAATCAATTTTGGTGCAAACGCGGCCATTCAATCTTAAATGTTTTGCGTCATAAATCTTCAGCTCGGTCGATATACACGAGGTATGTGAGCACCTGCTGCCCGTGCGGCATGTGTAGAATCACCAGCAGAAGAACAACTAGTTTGTGACCATATACCAACGTTTAAATGTGTATTATGAGCGACAAAGAATGTTTTGAAAAAAAAATGCCATTCAGTCCTGTTTCTTGCAAGGATCAAAGAAACTATCAGACTGAAGTTTGAGTACTAGAAAAGTTAGAAATCGCTAAAACCTTTCCCATGCGTGGAACTCGTAAGATACACAAAATCAAAATCCTTGAAAATGCCAATTGTTTGAAGAAGAAATCTATATATATAAAATTCAAAATCCTGATTGACTGATACATCAACGCACAGCCTAAACTGCTGGTCCTAGAGACATGAAATTTGGAGGGTGTGTTCTTGGTGAAGGGTAGGCATCCACTAAGAAGGATTTTTCGAAATTCCACGCCTAAGAGGGTGAAATGGGGGGGATTTCGTTTGTATGAAAAATCTTATTCCTTGAGTTTATAAACTTGAAACTTGGCAAGAAAACGTATCTAAATAAATTATCAAGATTGCAAGTTTTTTTTTTCTAAACTACCCCCTAACAAGGGATTGGGAGGTATCAAAGTTTGTATGGAAGAATTTTAGCGCGCGTTCCGATTTACTCGTGACTCAGTATTTATACCTAAGATTGAAAGTAAAGAATAATGTGTATCAGGGATTTTCGAAAATATACCCCAAACCATTATACTAATAGGCGACATAAATATTAACATTGTTTCCGTGAAAATCGATAATCATGCCCATAATAACTTAACATCTGCTCATATCACGGACTATTGCCAGCTTATCATTACCCCACGCATCAAAGTGGGTTATGCTTAGATCATATTATTTTGAAAACAAAAAAACAACAAAAACAGTAACAAGTATTTTACTGTGTACATAAATAATAAAATAAATAAATAAAAACATTCATTACTAATTCTTCGCTAACTGATCATAATGCAATTTTACTATTATTGCAAATATAAAAAAACCAGAAAAAAAACTTCTTGCGCAGCTATACCAACGTCAATAATATCAATATGGCAAAACTTGAAACTGACATACGCAGCATAAATTTTGACCCAGTTTACAACTCATGCAACGCAAATACTTCCCTAAACTACTCTAGAGGCTCACTGCAGCATGCAATCATTAAAAACACTTTCAATACAAAAATGCCTAGGAAATATAATAATGTCAAACCCTGGATTACACCAGGGCCCGTATTCCCGTAATTTAAAACGTTCAAAACCTAGTCGCAGTCTCATCTCGGCGACAAACAAATGTCAATTGTAGGGATATTAGACGTATTTTTGACAGATTAAGACTGAGATCACTGTGAACGTTCTTAAAATTACGAGAATTACCCCTCTAATTAATCCCCCTTTTTTTTTTCTTTTTTTTTACTTTCAGATAGTCAATTTGGTTTTAGACCAAAAAGATCAACCTGCCAAGCAGTACAGAAATTGACAAATTATATTACTACTAATCTGGATAATGGTTTGCATTGCATGGGAATTTTCCTGGATCTTGCCAATGCTTTCGACATTATTTCTTGCTCTAAACTATTGCACAAGCTTGAAAAACTTGAGTTAGAGGAACACAACTCCTACTTTTTTCTGATTACCTTAGAAATCGTCATCAGTGTGTAAAACTCGGTCAGTATAAAAGTTCAGAACTTAAAAACAGCTGCTACGGAATTCCACAAGGAAGTATTTTGGGACAAACTTTGTTTTTAATTTACATAAATGAACTGTGCAACCTGAAATTAGCATATTGTCATATGCAGATGACACAGCCCTATTGTTCTCGGCTAAATCACGAGAGGAGGTCAATAAATATGCTCAGAGTGGTGTTGGCGCGCACACGCGCCCCAACCACGCATGAACGAGACACGGGAGGAGAGAGATAGCAGATGGCGTCTCTCTCACACACGCGCGCTCGCGCCGCCGTCGGCCGGCCGGCGCCGCGAGCCAGTTCGCCACAACAGCCGCTACAAGTAGGTGTTGTTCATTATTAAAACCGGGACGAGATCACAGCCCCAACAGTGGCTTTAACATAGTATCAAATTGGCTTCGTATGAATCTACTAACATTAACACGCTCAGCGCCAAGCCCCATAAGTCAATACCACTACACCAGGAAAATGCCCTAGGCCAGGGCGACATTTTTTGTATACAAAATGTATGGAAAGTGTGCGCGTTAGCGATACACGGCGCTTAGACTGGAATGGTGCTTGTGTATCAAAAAGGATACACAAGTGTTTAGACAGTGTGTATCGCAAAAGATACACATGGCGCTGAGCGTGTTAAATGCAGATAAAACCAAGTATATTCTATTTAGAATGAGAAACACTAACATACCACTTACTAACCATACCATTTATGCTCATAATTGTACGACAGACGCTGACGCTGCTTGTTCGTGTCCTACTCTAGCTAAAGCCAATCACATGAAATATTTAGGTGTCACAATTGACACAAATCTAAATTTCCGTAAACACATTGATTTGCAATGTACTAGAGTTCGTAAACACATATACATCTTTAAAAATTTACGCCACATTGCTGACCTTAAATTAATTAAACAGGTATATTTAGCTTTGTGCCAATCTGTACTTACATATTGCATAACTTCATGGGGCGGTGCTGCAAAGTCTATTTTACTCCCTCTAGAACGTGCTCAAAGAGCAATTCTAAAGGAGCCACCTTTAGGCCTTTCAGATTTCCTATACACCAGCTTTACATTGCTTGTGAGGTGCTAACAGTACGCCAATTATTTATACTGCACATTACATTACAGCAGCACATTTGAATTCGCTTTTAAGCCAGTACCTTCTGACAAAAGAAGGAAATATTTGGTCTGCATAAAGCCTCGAACTAGACATGCCTTTGTAAACCGATTCTATGTCTATTTAGGACCCGATTTATATAATAAGCTCAATAGAGTACTTAATATTTATAGTGCCAGTCACAAACATTGTAGTCTGAAGATACGCGAATATTTGGGTAAACTTGATTACACAGACACAGAAAGACTTCTAGAAGTACTTCAATAATGATGTAGTTATTAAATTGGTAATTTTTTATTTGTATTTAGTACCTACTAGAAGTAGGATATTATTATTTAAAAAAATAACTAACTATGGACAAATAATCAGCTGATCGCTTAGTATGGGGATGGCCTGAAACACAGGTTTTTATTAACCTAGCTCAGACAGGTCGCCACAAGTTATAATGTCAGTACCAACGCACCTTTCGTAGGTAATTAAAAACGTATAAATTAAACTAGCTTTTA
Organism: Apamea sordens; assembly: GCA_945859715.1. Classification (NCBI taxonomy): domain Eukaryota; kingdom Metazoa; phylum Arthropoda; class Insecta; order Lepidoptera; family Noctuidae; genus Apamea; species Apamea sordens. The sequence continues at coordinate 17,605,674 of OX244008.1, read as the reverse complement.
TATTAGTATTTAAGCCAATCTGTTAAGAACAATGGTACTACTAAGTATTTATAAGTTTGTAAATGCATTACTTTGTAAAAGGACCTGAGAGAGAGAGAGAGAGAGAGAGAGAGAGAGAGAGAGAGAGAGGTTATATGTAAGATATCAGGTTTGTTGGCGACAACAGTCCTGTCAGTGATGATAGACCGATCCCAGTACAACGTGACATGGTCATTTTCGACGGGCTGAAAAGGGGTAGTCAATTGTACAGGGGAGGATGTTTGCGTGGCTTGATTTACTTGAAAATTGGTATAAATATGACAATATTGGTATATTAAGACAAATAATGGTAAGGTCACAAAAGACTATACAATCGCCTTTGGAGGTGAAAAGGGGGGATACAGTTAATATGAAAAATCTCATATCATTGATCTAAAAACTTGAAACTTTGCCCAAATGCCTATCTAAATTAATCATAAATATTCAAAAACGGGGGTAGGGGTAGTAAATAATAAAGTTTATACTTATAACTTTTTTTTAAAGTGACCTCACAAAGTTTCTATGGAAATATTAAACTTATAAAAGATAATAATAATATATTTATTTGTTAACATAGGTAAAGAATACAAGATCTAGATCGTAGATAAAATAAAGATTCATGGCTTTTTCAAAAATCAGCCATTGGCGGGGTGGAAAGGGTTCGGGCCAGATTTCACTGTGATAAGGGTATAAATAACGTTTTAGGCAAACAATTGAAACGTACGATTTTTAAAAAAACAGTGAAAAGGGAGGATGTAGTTTATTATACATATTTATGAACAATCTTAAAACTTTTCTGAATAAATTATACCACCTTTTGAAAGGCGGAGGGGGATCTTAAAAAATTTAGAAGAAAGTACGAATACAGTGAAGTGCTATAAAAAAATAGAATAGGACAGAATACTTCTGCCTGCCTTTTCCCAACTATGTTGTGGTCGGTTTCCAGTTCAACCGGATGCAAATTTTTAAATAGGTACCCACCCTAACTACACAAATAAATACAATTTAAGTGTCTGTTTGTAATATGAAAATAACAGATTTTACAAAATGCGTATGAAAATATCTTATACGCTACTTTGAGTACCTAATAATATATATTTTTTTTAATTTTTGCCTGTCTGTTCCGGCTAATCATCGAAACGGCTGGACCGGTTCTGACGGGACTTTCACTAGCTGATGTTATGGAGTAACATAATTTTATTTAATTATTTCTAGCACACAAAAAAGGTACAAAGACTGCCTTTTAGGCTTTATATGCTACTTTTTGTCTCAGTAGCATGTTCTCGTGGAAAGTAATAGTAATAATCCGACACCCACGCGGGCGAAGCCGCGGGCAGAAGCTATATTAAAAATTTCTCGCAAAGGTTACAAGCTGGTATGGTCTAGGTTGAGGTTTTGTACTACTCTCATAAAACGAGCAGTGCTTGACGTTTTTTTTTAAATTACTTTTATTATTGAAAATAGATATTATTTTAGTAGGTTAATAGTTTTTTTTTTGTTAATACTTGTATATATCTTAATTATCGTTTGTCTGAATGCTACTGCCCACATCGCCCTACGGAGAGCGCGTGAGTACGACACACAGTTACTATTGCACGACCACAGACAATGTACTACACAGTACATCATTACACTATGTAGCGAGTGCTGCGCATATACAGGGCGGCAGGGACATCGACTCGCAAACTGAAACCTTGAATTCAGCACGTGGTTCTAGACGGTTTAAATAACCGACGAAAAATTTCAACGCATGGCGTTCAGAATCGTGTACTGAATCTATAGTAACTGGTCGCGGGTCGAAGTCCCTGCCATCCTGTATTATATAGGTTAGTTTGGTTCCCTATCCATTTGCATAAAAGAACAATGACCATTTTTCACCTGACTATGTATAGTAATGAAATAAATCTTAAAATTTAGCTAATTGGATTATGTATCAAATACACTTAAAACAATTTTAAAGGAAACGCAGGAAAAAAATATTTTTAAGTTTTTCTATAAGCTTATTTACGTATAAGGTACACATATTACCATGTTTTGAACGCATCTCAATTACCTTTTTCTACGACGTTCCATTTTACGCACTACTACTTGACTTATTCATCTCTGTTTCTGAGTTTTATACATTATTTTACGTTTTATTCGATCAATATGTATTTCTTTATTAGTCTTTGTATAATACAAATTACTTGAAAATAAAATATTGATTAAATAAATTAATCATTCAGTATGTAATTGAGTTGATGAATGAAACGGTTTTATTTTTGACATTTGACAGTTCTACCATTGAAATTGGCGCAATCCTTCATTCAAAGACTACAATAGTATACTGTCCTTCATTCGTGCGCTTGCGTCTCGTTGTGTACTGTGCCATTTTGTGTGTTACTTCTTTTTACGACCCTATTTGCTGCCCCCTGAACCTCGATATCTTCCTCATCTGACGACCTTTGCTTTCCATATTGTTGTAAATCCGCCCTCTTGATAATGCCGCCGTCAACAAAGAGACGACGTACACTTTGCATAAACTGCAATGTTTTTTGGACTTCGTAGCGTTTAAATCGTAAAAATGACTATGAGACATTATTTTCTAAACTTACAGGTAGTCTGTCTACTATACCTTATAACTATACATAAACTTTTATTGTCAGGTTTTGAAATGTATGGAAAGTGGTCATTCTTCTTTCTAGACCTAATATAACTTGGCATACTTTTGTTTCTCCTAATTATATTTTCGCATAACAGCTTACGCATAATCTTTTTAAGCATAATTTCTCTAATGATTCATGAAGCATAACGTTCTAAAGCATAAATTTATTTACGCATAATGATATTAAAACATGTTTTTTATAGGCATAACAAACAAGTATAATAATTAACTCCTAAAATGTTAGACACTAATACACATTTTTATAAAATATGGCTCTAATGAAATTTGTAGGCACTTTACATTGTAGGTTGAACAAGCCATTTTTAATTTTTTCTAAGTGGATGTTATCATAAATGTCACAAAAAGATTATTTATTTACCTATGTTATTATATTTAACTTTATTTACATTATATAAGCTAACATTTAAAATAATAATACATATGCACATGTGAAAAATGTGTATTATGGCAAAATTGTAATTTAATCCTTTAAAAAAAAAACGAAATTCTGTAATGAATAAGTAAATATCAGGAAACATTATACTGTTATAACCCAAACCACAACACTAACAATAGAGCTGCTGCCGCGACACGCTCGCCTTGCGCGGTCACTGTTCTAACCGAACCCATATCATTCAATAACAGTAATAAATATCAGGAAACATCATACCTAATAATTGTATGCCTAAATACTATTATGCCAATAGTCAGTAGGCTAGTAACATTATGCGAATTAAATTTATGTCAAAACAAATAAGCCTTCAAGATAATTATGCCAACATAAACTGAATGCAAAAAAAAAAAAAATATGGCGAAGTATTATTATGGCAAAACAAATTATACCAAAATCGTTATGCCAAAGTATATTAGGAAAAAGAATATTATGCGAAAAGAAGGGATCCCGGTTAGTTTATGGTTAGTCAAAAAGCGGTGCAAATTATAGATTAGCGATGGTTAACAATTAAATATAGGCCTTTTAATAATTTACTCAAATAACTTCTGTCCGCGACTTCTTGCGCGGCAAGTCGTAAGAATCGAAATCGGAAGATAAACAATGCAAATGCAGCATCCTATATTTTGGCTCGTCAGATAGTTTTGGAGTTCCTTTGATATCACATATTTGTGATACCACTTGTCAGCTTGTTGGCCTTCAACAAATGATCACATATATTCGTCGTCATTTTGACGACAGGTGGATGAATTATAAAATTCCACATTATTACCGAGTTGTCCATAGTAATATATTTATGCTCGTGACTATTTTATACATAAATATTTTATCCACTAATGTACCTGCTGCATGTTATCTCTTCACTACCCTTGGTTGACTGGTACAGAATAGCTAAGCCATAAGTCCGCCTTGCACAAAGTTTAATAAATAAAGTGTGTACTGACCCGCCTGGTAGTGATCCTCCACGACCACGACTCTGCCGCCGGCGGCCTTGGCGTGCAGCTGTACTGCCGCCTCGTCCAGCGGCTTGATGGTGAACGGGTCCAGCACACGCGCGTCGATACCTGCACCACACAAATACTTGTTCAATTCAAAATATTTTATTTCACATAAACCTACGGGCACTGGTTCCAATTGGTCGTTTCCTATGGAGAAGTGCAAGAAACCACATGGTTACTCTTTTAATTAAATTAAGAAGTTATAAAAGGTAATTGTGACGACCGTCATGAAAATAATGGCAACGGTGTTTGCTTTTACGGTGTCAAAAATAAATTCCAACAATTTATTATTATAAATAGTATTTTCGTGATATCAGTCGCCGCTTAATTGCGGCCGCTATGTGGCGGCACGGCTGTATTAGGATACCCTAGCTGAGAGGTGCTTACACTCGTAACTGCACGGTGCAATATTATTTTATGCGAGCGTCAATATCACTTGAATTTGTGCTCGCACGAAGTCATCATACATGTGCTCAAACATGCTTGTTCAAGCTTGGAGTTACTCGTGGAGGCACCTTTAGTTGAGGCTACGGTCAGCACTTTCTCTTTATTAATCTATATTCGTAATGTTGTGCGTTACCTTCAGCCTTGAGTTTGTCGGCGGCGAGCAGACACTCGTGCAGAGTGATGCCCGCGCCGACCAGCAACACGCGGTCCTTGGGAGACTGGCGCACTATCTTGCACTGACCCACCTGGAGACATGACGACGAAGACAGTAAAAATAAATAGGTAATCTCGGTTATATTATAACATAACGTCTTCAGTACAGTTTAGTCTGTAGTATGTCTAGCAGGGTTCGTAAAAATCTGATATTTATAATGACATATCAAAATATCTAATTTTTATCGATATATCGGTAAGTGTTTTATATGTGCTTTAGTTGTAGTATAAAAGTTTGTTTGACGTTTTTGTTATGAATGAAACAAAAGTGTATTATTTATTTTAACAAATATTTATTAGTAGTCTAAACTAATATTATTTATTAGTAAAAATGATTGTTTGTAAGAGGTAATCTCTGGAAGTACTACTCTGATTTCAAACATTATTTCACCGATAGAAAGCTTATTGCCGAGGGTCATATGTTTACGTTAAAATACGCAGTCGAACTCGCGGGTAGTATAATATAGTGAGCGACTTACTTTGAAGACCTCGTCGTTGGCGTACAGGATGGCGGTGTTGGGTCGCGACGTGCGGATGTAGCAGATGCCCTTCGTGTTGGCGGCGAGCTCCACCGCGCGCTCCGTGGACACGGCGTCACTGCGGCACGCGGCGGTTAGCGATTTAGTTTACAAACATGTACTTTTGGAAAAAAAACATTAATACCTTTACAAGTTTAGTTTATGTTATCATTTTAAACATTTTTGTCTTTTTCAATAGAATCCAGTCTGAAATCAGCTTCGTTTTTCGTTATAAACTTGATATTCTTTTATATGTAAATAACATGAATTGGAAATAAGGATTTGAATCGACTTTAGATCTGAAGGACAATTCCCGTAATTAAGAACATTTAAGATCTAGTCGCCATCACATCGCAGCGACAATCTATGACAAAATTTATGAAAATTAGGAGTATTTTTTTTAAAGACTGGAGTAATGCGAATGTGAACGTTCTTAAACCCCGGACATTGGGCGCCTGACTCACGAGGGGTAGAACACGGTGGCGGTGGGTACGGCACGGAACAGCGCGAGGTCCTCCAGCCCCATCTGCGACGGGCCGTCCTCGCCGATGGACACGCCGCAGTGCGAGCCCGCCAGGTTGATGTTGGACTGGCTGATGGCACCCATGCGGATCTGCACACAATGTACACGCGGTGTAACGTAACTAGCGACATGCGGCTGTACTGTACGTAGACCTCTGCCTAACCCTTCAGGAATAAAGTGCGCGATGTTATGTTGTGTGTACTTGTGTAGTAACACATGATTTAAACGTCTTTGAACACTTTGCGGTACACTAAACGTAATAACAATAAAACTGACAAAAAGCGGTCACGAGACTGAACGCAGCGAGTCGCCAAAACAGGACACAGTCGCCAAATCTCCTATCGTGATGCTACGAGTATCGTGTCTGCTATGTTCCTACACGCTAAGACACGAGGCAGTCGCGGTCATAAAACGTGTGAGGTGAATATTTAGTAGTCTCGCTCTTACATGTTATGACCTCTTCTGCCGCGAAAAATGACATTCAGTAAAGTTAAAACTTGAACTAAACCGAGTTAAAGCTTCAGTTTTATTTTCCTTGTCTTTTCATTATGAGTACGTTAGTTAATATTGTTAGTACTTGTAATTATGATTTATTTGAAACAAAATTGTCTGAATGCTACTGCCCACATCGCCCTATGGAGAGCGCGTGAGTACGACACACAGTTACTATTGCACGACCACAGACAATGTACTACACAGTACATCATTACACTATGTAGCGAGTGCTGCACATAATATATTAGGTTGGGGAAAAAGTATTTTCGCATTATAGTATGTATGAACATGTAATAAAATCTCTTTGGCTATACTATATGTACCTGGCTGGTTTTGGTACCATTGAAAGTTTAAATTTTAAAGAACATAATTCCAAATTCAAATTAGGAAAAATGTGTGATTTTCATTTGTTTTTCGCACTGTCAAGATGAGTAAATCTAATGAACAAATTCGATACATTTTAAAATTTTACTACAAAAAAAGTAAAAATGCAACGCAAGCCGCGAGTGTCTGTGAGAGTAGCACAAATTTGGTTTAAGCGTTTTCAATCCGGAAATTTTGATGTCAAAGATGCACGTCGCTCTGGTCGCCCTATCTATATAAATAAAATTCAAAGTTCTGATTGACTAGCTGACCGACTGATAGATCAACGCACAGCCTAAACCGCTGGTCCTATGAGCTATGAAACTTGGAGGGTGTGTTCTTCGTAAAGAGAAGGCATCCACTAAGAAAAGATTTTCCGAAATTCCACCCCTAAGAGGGTGAAAAGGGGGGAATTCGTTTGTATGAAAAATCTTATTCCTTGAGTTAATAAACTTGAAACTTGGCAAGAATACTTGCCTAAGTAAAAGTTTATCATTATATGTTTTTCAAAACTACCCCTCAAAGGGGGATATAGGGGTGTTAAGTTTGTGTGGAAGAAATTGAATGCGCGGTCCGAGTAACTCGAAACCCAGTATTGATACTTTTGACAGAAAATAATTAATAATAAGTAGGTATGTAAACTTTTCGAAAATTTACCACTGACGGGACAAAAAGGGGTAATTCAGTATTTAAGGGGAGGATTTGAACTTGAAACTGTATGTTACATTTTTACGCCTAAACCATTGAACTTCTGATTTGGCATAGAGATAGATGGCATCCTGGGGATGCATGCACATGCATTTTATCCTGTAAGCACGTTCCCGTGGGATAATTTCCGACATCCACGCGGGCGAAGCCGCGGGCAGAAGCTAGTTATGGATAAAATGGATGCCATTTTTGAAAAAGTAGAGCAAGATCGTCATATCAGTAGTTAAGACGTAGCTGAAGAACTGGGAATTGACCACAAAACAGTTTTGGCGCATTTGAAATGAAACTGGGTACACAAAAAAGCTCGATATTTGGGTACCTCGCGAGCTCACTGAAAGAAACCTAATGAACCGTGTACTCATTTGTGATTCTTTATTACGACGTAATGAAACCGAACCATTTTTGAAGAAGCTGATAACTGGTGATAAAAAGTGGATCACGTACGACAAGAACGTGCGAAAAAGGTCGTGGTCAAAGGCCGGTCAGGCTTCACAGACTGTGGCGAAACCCGGGTTAACTCGCAACAAGGTGATGCTGTGTGTGTGGTGGGATTGGAAGGGCATTATACATTATGAGCTGTTACCAGCAGGCAGGAACATCGATTCTGAACTCTACTGCGAACAACTGATGAGATTAAAGCAAGAAGTTGAGAGAAAGCGGCCGGAATTAATCAACAGAAGGGGTGTGGTTTTTCATCATGATAACGCTAGACCTCACACATCTTTAGCCACTCAGCAAAAATTAAGAGAGTTTGGCTGGGAGGTGTTAATGCATCCGCCGTGTAGTCCTGACCTTGCACCTTCAGATTTCCACCTGTTTCGGTCTCTTCATAATTCTTTAGGCAGTGTCAGGTTAACATCACGAGAGGACTGCCAAAACCACTTGTTGCGGTATTTTGATCAGAAGTCCCAAAATTTCTATAGCAATGGGATCATGTCATGTTTTTGCCATCTTGTAGGTAGGAGCTAGTAGGTAGGACCTACGAGTACAAGATGGCAAAAAGTTATCGAACAAAATGGTACCTACATACTTTAGTTAAATGTAAATAAACCATATTAAAAAATGTTTTGAATTTTCTTAAAAAATGCGAAGAAACTTTTTCCCCAACCTATTATTATATGTTAGTTTCATCATAATTCTCTTGCCCTTACCCCAATATATTTAGGGTCGGCGGAATAAATATTTTTATTCCATATTTCTATGTTAGTTTATGGTTAGTCAAACAGTGGTGCAAGTTATAGATCAGTGAAAGTTTAAGTTTGATTTTAATTATTCTATTTGATTTTAATGCAATTCTACTGCTCCCGTGATCATGATGACAGGCACATTGCTTTCGCAGAATTTTTTTATTGTCATGATTGATTTATGAATAAATTTAATTTCATTCTGAATACATTCATTACTTGGTCTGCTTTTATAATGTCGAACATGAAGACGGACACGTGGCGAGGGCCCGGGGACCGGCTGCCGACCTGCCGGCTCCTCTCATAGCAGTTATTTTGATATTGTTTCAGTATGAAATAGATGGAGTTATAAGTTTTGTAGCGCCCTGTCCCGTTGGTATCGCGGTCGCGAGCGCGACTGCCGAGCGGGGGTCGCGGGTTCGATTCCCAGGTCGGGCAGTGTTATTGAGTTTCTCCATTAGGAATTTGTCAATAGCAGCCCGGAGTGTGGAAGTTAAAGGTCATCGCGCGACGCCGAACCGACATGCGGCATCTCTTTCTTACACTAAAGTCGTATTGAAATAATACTGCTGTAAGAGGAAGTAGTACGGTCACTCGACCTAACCCCCCCCCCCCCCCCTTCTTAGCTCTTAAAACCTACCTCTCATACAACGAGCTAATAAATTACAAAGTTATGCCTAAATAAGAGACAGGAATTTCTTGATATGCCTCCGTTTTAGTTGATTTGCCCCTCTTAGGCCAATGGCTGGGTACACCCGTACTCATCGCCCTAGCTGCCCTCACCTGGTCGAAGGTGCGGGAGAAGAAGGCGGCGAACGTGGACACGAACACCACGGCGCGGTCGCGGCACGCGGCGCCTGTCGCCACCCCCACCAGGTTCTGTTCCGCGATGAAGCACTCGATGTATCTAGGAACGACCAGCAATTCTTTAGAATATCGCTCTTATAATAAAGTCAATATTCCCAAAAAAATAGGCCGAGGTGTATGATACAAATTGTAAAAAGCCCCATCACGAAGTCATCTACGTATTCTGTACATCAAACTTTGTGCAAAAATATGGCTGTGAAACTAAAACAAATCATTTAATTCAACTAAACCGATTACAGGCACTTTTGAATTGTCAAAGGGTCGGTCAGTCAGAAAAATGAAGCTAGTGGCCCATTCCAAAGCGTAGGTACCTATGGAGAAGAACGGGCAAGAAACTCCATGGACACTCTTTTAAATCATAAAATTGTTACAAAATATTTGATTACATCATTCGTCTTGAAATTAACCATGTGAGAACGATGTAGAAATACGTGCACGTTAAAAGATCGTTTTCGAATATTTTGTTTAGCTGGAGATCAAATGAATGTTGTTGTGTCCTGTTGGTAAATACATACCTGTCGGGGTACGCGTTGCGCAGCTTGTCGCTGAAGGTGGAGTTCTTGGTGTCGCCGTCCAACGCGATCACACTGGGAACACATGTTTTTAAATAGTAGGAAACTTTTTACTTGTAATATAAGAGTTAGGGTCGATTTCCAGTCTAACCAGATGCAGCGGACCAGTGTTTCACATGGAGCGAGTGCTTACTTCTTAGCATATGGCGTTCTTTAATTTCTTTCTGCCCTCAATAATATTTTTTTTTTATTAAAAAGATGTTTTATTTTTAAAAGTGTATTAGTCACTACAATTTTCGTTTTATCAGTAATCTTTGAAGCGTTTGTCTGAATGCTACTGCCCACATCGCCCTATGGAGAGCGCGTGAGTACGACACACAGTTACTATTGCACGACCACAGACAATGTACTACACAGTACATCATTACACTATGTAGCGAGTGCTTCACATAATAATATACGGTAGGTTAGTTATGTTTAGTACTTAATTACGTTCCATTCAAAATGGTTTGATAAGAGACATCAAGCAAACGATACTGGAGCAGCTTGTTACGTACAGTAGTAGTAATACGAGTAGAAAAGCTTGAAACAATTATAAGCTGGTTGTTAGTTGTTATCCTGCTAAGACATAGACATAAATGTAAGTAAAGATAAGCGAGTTTATCGAGTCAATAGCTAACCTCAGAAATTGAATAAAATTAAACTTGTATATCACCTTACGAAAACGTAGATTCTTTTGGACTTTGTCTGATACACTACATAAAATTTTTGACGTCCCCTTTTGCATCGAATAATGTGACAAGTACTAATTAAAGTTTGGTTTTCGTAAGTTGACCGTACAAGTAACAACAGACCGTAAGTGCTCACACGAGCGACCCGCGTGGACCACAGAGCCCACTGCAGCTGACTCGTCGACGAATGCAGTGTGCAAACCAAGACAAACTCACCGCATGTTAGTATCAGCGATCTTCTTCAAGCCAGTTCCGTAAGCAAGGCGGGTGGCGACCAGCTCGCCTGCCTTGTAGGCGGGCGGGGAGGAGAGTGTGATGTCTCCGATGTGTATCTTCGGAGCCTCGCTGATGGGAGGCTGGGCTTTCAGGGTGATCGTGTTGTTCTTGATCTGGGATTGCAAGTGCTGTGGAACGGATAGAAAAGTTATACAATTGCTCTTCTTAAACAGTGTTTTGCTCAGTGTTCAGTTCTTAGACATTTCTTATAGTCTAAATTAGTAGCTAGGTTTACATTAAAAAGCACAAAAGAAGGATTTGCTTATGAACGCCACACGAGGTCGACCCGTCTCGGGGAGTCCTTCGGTGGTATTACCATATCAAAATGAGCATTACGTTAATACTGATGGATTGTTATTGTTACAATACAGAAGTGAAATTGTGTGGACATGAATATATTAATAAAATTGTGTGTCGCTTGTAACACCGTGGCCGACAATTGACATGAAATCATCGAAGCGCTAAGCCGAGGTGTAGCTATACTGTAGTACAGCCACATTACACCAGCTATGTTTAACTCCCATGTAATTAGGGGCCTATTGTCATTAACAGGATACAAATCTACACTCCAGGCAGCAGCCAGGAGTGTGGATTTGTGCCCGGGCGTTTAGTTTTTAAAAAGCAAATTCTCAGTAGGAACAGAAATTACTTTTTGAGAACTAATCGCCCGACCTGGAAATTGCATCAGAGCCCATCTCAGTGATCGTGGTTGCGACCACTATACCGAGGAGGCAGTCATTCAATTTCATAGAGACCTAAGAAATAAATATGGGTGTCTGAATGCTACTGCCCACATCGACCGACAGCGGTCGCGTGAGTACGACAAACAGTCAATTTCGCACTAACAGATAATAAAGCATCATAGTTAATTTATGCATTATTTAATATGTAGTCAGTGCAGAGGCCATTATAATAAAATGGTTCAGTAGTTTTTGAGAAATCCGCAGATGCAACCTTTTTCTAAGAAATCAGTTAATACAGCAATTGGGATGTCACCTACCACGTGTGAAAACCTGACCGTCTATTCTGTCAAATCTCATCGTGTAAACTTATAAGTGAGTATGTGTATAGGAGAAGTTAGCTGTCGGTCCACCTGATGCACATTGTTGACAGTTCACTTTACTTAAGTTTTCAAGGTGACTTTTTTTACAGAAAGATTTATCTTTTGACATATATTTTGCTGGACTAGACAATAACTACGAGGAAAAAAGTTGTTTTTAAACATACCTTAATAATCTTGTCTCCATCCGCACCCAGGGCCTTTCCATGCCAGTTCTCCAGATCCTCAATGCCGGGGAAGCCTTTACCCTTGAATGTCTTGGCGACGATCGCGGTGGGCTTGCCTGCGACTGAGGCGGCCTCGTCGAAGGCCTTCACCAGCTCCGACACGTCGTGCCCGTCCACCACCAGCGAGTGCAGGCCGAAGGCCTTCATACGGGCGTCGTACACATCCAGCTGGGGGGAGATTGTGGTGCTGAGTAATGAAACTAGGCAGTAGCGAAATATTACAACTTTATGGATAATGTACTACAGTAAAACTTGACAACTCAGTAGATAGAAATAGAAAAATATTTATTGTCCAAGTAATACAGTAAGCGGGTTCACGGGTTTACAGTAAGTTAATACGACATGAGTGGCTTAAAATATTACCTATAGCTAGGTTACAATATGGTAATTTGCTGGTGAGCCCCAAACTAGACAGTTAGTCTGTATCTTGGGGCTCAGATGACGTCAATACAATTCTATAAATTGTGTGCATTTGGCGGAGACAGAATGATGTTTCAAATGTGTGCCAATTGTACCCGTGATCGCCATTCAAACAAACAATTTTGCGGTTGCTCTCAGTAGGTGCAACCACTGGCTTAACCGATTCAAACATTACATTGTAGCATTCTATTTATAATATGTATGTATTTACAAAAAAAAAAATGTATTTAAGTAGTTTATCAGCCATCTTGTTACCATAACACAAGCATTAGGTTGCTTAGCTTGGGACTAGATGGCGCTGTGTGAAATGTCCAGGGATATTATTATTATTGGTAAGATCATATCGCATGTTTGAACGAGTTCCGTTAGTGAATATGAATGTTGATAATAAAAAAAAAATTGCAGGTGTATATTATTCTTCAGTCATCGGAAATAATAACACGCTTCGTTATTTGGTAACTAAAGCGGTCGGCATCATAATATTTATTCATAAATAAAAGATGACTTAACAGTATTCAAGGTCACGACTGACACCTAAGTCACCACACATCGACAAATACGAATAATCATTGATCGGCTGAATCATACTTAATTTACAGCTAAATAAGTAAATGCTGTGTATCAAACTATATCTAAACACAATGTTATCTAATCGGGTAGTGCAGGTACACACGGCATAATCTGGCGCAACTTAGATCGAGCCGACAGAACACTCCGTGTGTCGCTAGATCATTTGCATGCACTAAACTAAAGATATGATGCCTTTTGCGTGCAGAAGAAAATTATTCGTGTTAAATTAAGTTGAAATACAACTTCCAGAGGCCTGAATTTCTAAATGAATGTCCGATTGTTTAAGGCGAAATACCTATCCCTTCTTACTATGTATTTTGGACCGGCTTCCAGTATAACCACGATGCAGCTGAATACCAGTATTTTAAATAGAGCGAGTGTCGTCAAGAACATGGCGTTCATAACCTTTTTCTACCCTCGTCATCTTCGGTGCCCTCTCTTTCTTTCCTAACTTTCCTGCCCTTATTTTATTACAATCTATTTGGGGTCGGCGCAACGTCATTTCTACCCTCACATAATATGTAATTAAAATAAATATTATAGTTTGTTAAAAAGAGGTGTTAATAAAAAGTTAAAAAAAAAATAGTACATAATTATGCCTTTTAAAAATGGAACTAGCATTTTGAAAAGCTTGTCTGAATGCTACTGCCCACATCGCCATACGGAGAGCGCGTGAGTACGACACACAGTTACTATTGCACGACCACAGACAATGTACTACACAGTACATCATTACACTATGTAGCGAGTGCTGCACATATACGGTAGGTTAGTTATGTTTAGTACTTAATTATGTTCCATTCAAAATGGTTTGATAAGAGTCATTAAACGGTGTTGATAAGCCAAGTAATACTGGGACAGCTTGATAGGTAGATTAGTAACAGTTAAGGTTTAAAATTATTAGCTTGTTAATATTTTATCGATAGTAATGTTAGTTACTTTAAACCTAATACAATATTAAGTCAAAATAAGCGAGTTCCCTTTTGAGTTCTTTACTACTATGACGTTCGTTTCGACGATGTGTTTTGGAGGTATACTCCAAAACACATCGTCGTATTGATTGGTAGGTACTGTGGAGGGCTAGACGAGCCCTCTGAGGTAACGGGAGGAATCAAACAACGGTACGACTCCTTTAAGATAATATTGTAGAACCTCTCTACATATTTTTGTCTAAATTACCACTGCTTATTCTTAAACCCAAAATCGTAATCTAAAATATATGACACTCGCTTGATCGTTCGAATGTCACCCGCGCTAAGTTATAGCCGGCCTGCATCAAATAAGGTTGCCTTCGGCACACATGCCTCTACAGTACATACTGCGCCAACTGGAAATTGACGCCTTTTCGAGGAGGCGATGTATGCCTGTTTTCTAAGTGTACATAATCAGATGTTGTCTATTCGACAGTGCTGTTGGTTCGAAATCTTGACACATAGCGTTTCATAACCGTTACTTACGAAAGAATTTAAGCATAAATAAATAAATAAATCGAATCATACTCAAATTAGACTCAAATAAGTAAATGATGTGAATCAAATGTCCGTATCACATGACATAATATTGTATGGTTAGTAAAATCAATGTTATCTAATCGGGTAGTGCAGGTACACAAGGTATAATCTGGCGCAACTTAGATTGAACCGACACTCGGCGAGTGTTGTCTCCTGCGTCCGTCAAACTACGTTCAAATAAAACTTCAGTTTAGAGAGGCCTGAACTTATCAAAATTTGTCCCACGCAACTTATGGCATATTTAATAATGGACAGCTAATCTAATCTCAGGGCTGAGAAGGCTTTTAAATTCAGGACTATCAAGCACTGATTGCAACTAGGACATTACGCAATGAATCAAAAAAGAAAAGATATGTCTCTATTCCTTTTGAATTATGCGTTTGTGAGTTCCTACTCAATAACTACACAGTGTAAGTGTATCAAAACACCATTTTCCAAAAAAAAAAACATGTCTATACTAAGTTCTCTATTTTTTTTCTATAGTCTGCCTACTTTACCTACTGTGTCGAACTAGTGAAAAATAAAAATCCTTTCACATACCTGATGCTGCAGCGAGGTAGGTTCGGACTGGCCGAGCCTGTTGACGTCGAAGATGACCACCAGGTTGTCTAGCTTGTAGTGGCTCGCGAAGTGCAGCGACTCCCAGATGCTCCCCTCGGCCGCCTCGCCGTCTCCCACCAGGCAGTATACCCTGGAATGTGGGGACATTTGTTAGAACTATAGAAAACATAAACCTCTCCCTTGGGCTTTGCCGTATAGTCGGGTAGAGAGATTTCAAAAACGGGTTTGTAAGTACCTTAACGGGAAATAACTGTTCCTTTCAGTTGCTTTCCAATTTTGCGGAGTAGATAATGAAAACGTAAGGTTCTGAGTTTTTACATTTATAATCTATTTTCAAAAGTGCTACTTATTTGTAATCCATTACATCCTCACCTGTAAGGCGCCTGGTCGAAGTACTTGCCGACGTAGGCCATGCCAGCTGCTACAGCGAGCCCTTGTCCCAACGAGCCAGTGCCCACATCCACGAAGTTCAGGCGAGGAGTGGGGTGGCCCTCCAGATCGGAGTCCAGCTTGCGAAGGTTCTTCAGATCTTCCACGGGGAAGAGGCCGGCCTCAGCCCAGGCCGCGTATAGGATGGGGGCGGCGTGACCCTGTCAGGGTGAAAGTTATTTTAGTAACGAGACATTAAAGTTCAGTTCATGCGGCAACTTAAATAATTGTATTTAGTACTTAATTTACATATAAGTGTAGGATGTAATTCTGAATGCATCGACAAGTATCGTATAGTAACCCAGCTATGAGTGAAAAAGAAAGTGTGTCATGTGTCACGTGTGTAAGAGAAGAGAGATAGACAATGAATGACGGTAGAAGATTTCTAGCTAACGAGTAACGACGTCAAAATATAATTATTTTAAACATCTTTTATTTTTCAATTATGACAATATTAATGTATAATAATGTATACTTTAATTGAAAAATAAAAGATCTGTTTAAACACTTATACTGGAAAAGGGGTTTTGAATTACCAAGTTTGTATAAGTCTTTAGAAATTACACAAGGGATAAACATTACATTATATTAGACATCATGGCCAAAATGCCAGAAGTTTCAAGTTAAAGCCTGGTAGGTATCACTGCAGTACGACACTAGCGCAACATGACACGGCTTCCATTTAATGGAGACGTCGCGATGTCTCTATTATGACGGCGCATTTTTTTATCACGCAATATTAAATGATCAAGATACCGCATCGCTTTGCCAAGGCTCTAATGAATCCTCCTGACGCAGTCGGATAAAAAGTAAGCATATCAGATTAAAAGTACATATGCAATGGTGCCCATGACAAGACTGAACTGTTTTATGGGCAAGAGTCCACTTCACATTTTGATCTTGAGTATTGAGTGATTCCCTTACGAAAACGTTCCTCACTATATTGCATACAAACTATAATCAGTCTACAAAGTTGCCACTGCTGGGACATAGGCCTTTCCTCTGCGAGAGGGAGTGAGCCCTAATCCACCACGCGGGCCCAGTGCGGAGTCACATTTCTTCGAATTTTTGGTTCTAGGACATGCCCGTTTCCTCACAACGTTTTCCTTCACCGTTGTGACAGCAGCGCTGATGAGACAATTTACACAAAGTAAAGCGCCTGCCTGTTAATGACAGTTAACTGTTTACCTTGGACAGAATGAACCGGTCGGCCGAGGCGTCGCGCGGCGCGGAGATCTTGTAGCGCATCGTGTTGAAGAACAGCACCGACATGATCTCTGCCATGGACGCGCATGATGTCGGGTGGCTGTCGACAAGAGGAGGAGGACGTGTTGTTAAAGGATAAATGATTTTGTTTTTGTAAATAGGTTTGTACAAACACTTTTACACGTCAATCATATTTTAAAACTAGATGAGGTCGGCGTTTCCTATCTGACTAGTCTGAGAAGAAAGGCCGAAACAAACTCAGAGGTCACAGTCAAAGGAGTAATAGAACAGTAACTTAAATGAAACACTACTTTACGACGCGACGTTTGTCATAGAGTTGAAATCAGCATTGTAAGGTAGAACGCCTTCTAACTAGGTGTAGAAATGGTCTTCACAGGGTTGCTGGTAGCAGCTGGATGTAAGAAGCCAAGGATCGAGCTGATGGAAATGATGACTAGCTTCAACTTTCTGACTAACTGACCGACTATTTAATTTTGACAATTCAAAAGTGCCTGTAAATGGTTTATTTGAAATAAATGATTTGAGTTTTGAGTTTTTTGAGTTTTGATGATTATGAAATTGGTAACATAACAAAAAAGAAACAAATATCTTCCAGTGTGGAAAACAGAACTTGCGGGCCCTAAGCGTAGGGAAGATGACTAATGTATGTCGATTATTGGCGTCGTCTGTCGGTCATTCAGCTTTAATTTAATAATTGTTCCTAAAATGAATGACTTCTTTTTAATTTTGGCGAAATAGCATTCTGTCAGTTTTTGTGCAAAACCTTGTAACCATGACCAAGTGATGTAGACCGAGACTTTAATGAAAGGCAAAACACTTGTTTTTAATTGTAACTATAGTGTAGCTCGACCAGGCTAGGTAGCACCAACTACTTATATGAGCTACGTTTTTGATCACAACTTTCAAAATAACAGTGATAAGATTACGAAATATTAGAATATGTACTTGAATTCATTCAAATACCCTAGTAGTAGCCACGACTATATTAAAACGTTAATAAAAAAAAGTTGTGAAACACAAAAAGTATTGCATCGACCGGGAATCGAACCCGGGCCGCCCGCGTGGCAGGCGAGCATTCTACCACTGAACCATCGATGCTTATATCTTCTCAATCGAAATTATCATTTGGTTTCTAGTACTGTGCCATTAATTATTATTTCAACATTAGGTAATAGTTGAGACATTCATAATCTAATAAACTGAAGTCGCGTTTCGTGTCTGTTTATTTGATTTGAATCGTAAAAAAAAAGTCTTTTGGAGTTTGAGTTTTTTATAATATAATTTTTTTTAAGAAATCTCGATATTTTGCTGCTCCATAGGACAATCTCTAGAGTGTAGACAAAATCAAACTGGTTGCTAATGTAATTGTATAATTTATTCTTTTTTTTATTCTCTTTGACATTGATTTACATTCTGTACTTACTTAAAGTCACACCCGGACTTATTACTCCTTTTTTATTTATGAAAATAGTCTACTTTTGGAATGTTTGTAAATATGTGAGCACCATGTATCTATCACATAGTCAATTTATATGTCATGGTTTCATGAATTCATTTTAATTCTCTTACCTATTGTGGTATAGTAATTTTTTTTAGGTGCATCGTCTTTACATTTATATAGTTGATATATGCAAAATATTGTAAAACATTTTAAAAGAGTAACGGTGGAGTTTCTTGCCCATTCTTCTCCATACGAAAACTACCTTTTGGAAGGGGCGACTAGAATCAATTTTATTTTAATTTTGACGTTCAAAAGTGCCTTTAATGTGCCTATTTGAAATAAATGATTTGACTTTGACTTTTGTTATGTACTAAAAAGCTTGCGGAGCATGTCCACGGTCGCTGGTAATCTTAAAAATAAGTTGAAGTACACAACATACAGCAAATCATTTTGTCACCACTTAAAGCACTTACCTTGCTAAGTAGTAGCGTACATATTACCTAACTGATATGTAGGTAATAAATAAAGTAAACAAGTGTGTGAATGCTACTGCCCACGGCCGACAAGGCATCGGCGTGAGTACGACAAACTATTTGATGTGGCACAGGTGACACTATCACTTTACACTCGTCTATGACATGCAGATTGTGTAGCTGTGTTTTATATAGTAATGGTGATAAACTACTGCCCTACTTCAGTAACGGGTCAATTTCATGGGGTTAGCATTACGGGACAAATGCTCGTTTGCACTAACATTAGGCGACACCTAAATTAATGCCTAAATAAGCGCCCTGTTAGATTTTCAATGCTTGGCTCACAGTCGAAGGTTCAACAGTCGAAGGTTCAACAGTCGAAGGTTCAAAATCCAACAGCGCGCTTTATTTATTATGCATAAATGCAATGAAAGCGGGAGTTAGGTTAGCATAATATGATCTAAACATAAACAAGTAGTAAGTACTACTACATAATGATTCATTTACGTATTTTTAACTGTACATATAAATGAATCATAAATCTATTTTTAGACTTTCAAATTCTTTAGAGATAGAAATCCTATATTCGTAGTGTTTTGGATGCACGTGAAACATTGGGTTCCCTATCCATTTGCATACAATTTTAAGACCTAAGTAATATAACTTGGCATACTTTTGTTTGTCCTAATTACTTATATTTTCACGCTTCGCGGGGCCCCTATTTCTGTCTGCAGGGTTTAAAGGAACCTAACACGAAGGGGATGACGGGGGCTCGTTCGCTCGCTCCGCTCGCGCACTTGAGCCCGCGTCATCCCCTTCGAACCTAACCTGTCCGAGTCGGGGTGCCCCAATTCCCGAGCTCGCTTCGCTCGCTCTTGCATCCTAAGTTCTCATTGCCTTTTTACTAAATCGAAATGTGTTGGACCTTGGGGCACCCCGACTCAAAAAGTGATTCAGAATCGAGTGAAAATAAATACGTAAAAATAACTCAAATTTGTTTCCGTTATTTCGATACTCGTATTATTATGCTAATAATAATTAGGCCTAGTAACGTTATGCGAATTAAATTTATGCCAAAACAAATTAGCCTTCAAGATAATTATGCCAAAATATATTAGGAAAAAGAATATTATGCGAAAAGAAGGGATCCCATTTTTCAAATATTAAAGCAGTGGATTAGCTATATCCTACAAAATGATTCAGATAGTGATTGACATTATGTTATCAATAGGGCGCTGCTAGCGCAAGCAAGTGATATTATAACTTCACATAATTGTGTTCCTATCCAGTTTTTTTTACAAAAATTAATTGTAATGTAGTCAATCAAATAAATATATGACCGTCAGTAACCTTAACTTGACATTACGGAGCACCTTGACAGTTGACGCCTGCTATCAGTTGACCTGAGATTGCTCCCTGTATTACAGCCGGTACCCACTCTCTTACATAACTAAGTTATCTTACAGATAACCGGTTATTATTAACGAATGACTTATTAATGATTGAACGGAAGCAACCAGGAAAGTGTTATGCAAGGCAGACTGTAGGTACTAGTAAACCTGTGTCTAAATAAACTTTTTTTCTTTCTTTCTTAGTAAGCATTCTCTACCAGATAAATATCTATGTGTTAAAGTCATACAAATTCACAAGTAATTTCTCATAGTTTTGGATTATGGAAGGCTGACTAAAAAGTAAAATTATTTTAATTAGTTGCGAAACAAATTTCTCAGGAAGTACTTCATTATTATTCATAATTAGTTTCAACTTTTCACAATATGAACATGATGATTCATGCCAAGTCATGATTTGGCAAATAATATTATTATTTGGCAAATCTATTAAACTTCTTAAGAACCATGACAAATATACACAAAATAGAGAGCTTATACAATCTACACATTTAAAAGTAGGCGTGACTACAAACACTAATTATTTTATACAGGTTGTGCAGCGAAATCAACATGCTAACTACATATAACCATGAAATCAGGACATGATTCTAGGCCACCTACAAAAACAGCTGTTACATAGAAGGTGCAATAATAATAATAATATCCCTGGACATTTCACACAGCGCCATCTAGTCCCAAGCTAAGCAACCTAATGCTTGTGTTATGGTAACAAGATGGCTGATAAACTACTTATATACATTTTTTTATATACTTACATTGTAAATACTTACATATTATAGATAAAAAACACCCAGACTCGGAACAAATACATGTAGGTCATACAAATATTTGTTCCATGCGGGAATCGAACCCGCGACACGCAGCGCAGCAGTCAATCGCTTAACCACTGCGCCAACCGTGCCGTCAATACCTTCATGGTTAATCAGTATGGAAACGCTTTAAAAAGAATAACCAATGAAAAATATCAACACTGTCCAGAATTATGTACCGAATCCATGGTAACAAGTTGATGTCCCTGCCACCCTGTATTTGTTATCTTTGATGATGTTGTCTTGTTTATTCATTGAAATGCTAAATAAATTGTAAATCTTATCTAATAAGAAGTACTTAATTAAGTTCTATTATTGCAAGTACTGTAATGATTGCACTTAACTTGATTGAATGCACTCGGCATTCTGATTGGCTAGTGACTAGAAGTCTACGTTAAGTGAACTTATGCATAGAGATTTTGTAATGAAAGTTAACAGGTTGTTACAGAAAACTTAAATTAAAATGGATAAGTAAGCAATTATGAAGGCCATCATTTCAATTAAAATATTTCAGTGGGTAGTTATGCAGACATAACCACATTGTAAGAACAGAACAGTAATGGAAGATTAAAATAATATATATAATTGGGTAAACAAGTTATGGAAAATTCTTATTAGCATTATTTAACAATTTAGCTTATCATAATATAATACAATGAAACAATCGATTTCCGATAGATTGACACAATTTTAAGGGCGATGACCTTGAAACCATGGCTTGATAGCAACGGCTTCACCTGTCACGTGGTCGCGTCCTAACCTACAATGGAAAATTATGCGAACCCCGCCGACAAAAGTTACGAAAGTGCGAATGAATTGTTATGTAAGTGACCTATGAACCCAACAGACGGTGATGCCGGCCGGCGATTTCCGAGAAATCGAATAATTAGTCCAAAATACAAGAAAAAATATTGAAAAAAGTATGCCGAACTGTCGACTGACCTTGTTGATTTTGTCCAATTTGATGTTCAGGTTATAGAAAAATAGCAGGAATATACGCTGTAAGATTCTAATAGGCAAGAAATCGGCCAAGTAACCTTCATTGGACCTTCAATGAAGCGGCGAATGTATAGTAATGTATGGTTATCCACTCACCCCGATTTGGATGCGTTAGTAGCAACGATACTGTCGATCCTCAGCTTGTTGGCGATGTCTTTCAGTGCCTGGATGTCAACGTTCTTGTCGCCTTTCATATTGGATATGTTTTTAGCGTTAATTAATCAAATAAAAACTAATAACCACGTTGTTTACGACCAGTCGCTTGCCCGCCGCCGGATTCAATGACAGACAAACGCCAAACAATGAAACAATTGACAACAGCTGTCAGTTTATAGGTGTTTTTTTTTTATTTATCGGTCAACGAACTGCAATAATGCAACAGGTGGATAAATAAACACTTTCAAAGATGAATTTCTATAAAACGTATATTTTTTTAGCGATGATAAATTTTACTAAAATGGAAATGATTAATTTACGCAGTGAAGTTTCAAACTAGAGTGTCATGTGCTGCCATCTATACAATTTGAGTTGTAACTTTTCATCTAGTGCTTCTGTTAAAACACAGATGACGCTCTACGACGTAATGTTGTTAAAAGATGTTAGAGTTTGTATAACAAAACTCTTTGAAGGTGAAGCTATGAAACCTCCATAGATAAATGGAACACTATTCAAAATAATAAAAAACAATGGTGTCACTTCTTGATAAATATTTTTCCCATGTAAAACGTCTGTTATATAACAACAACATTTATGCCTCTTTGCGCTGAATTGCCTGAGGCTAAATTCCTATGGGTGGATAGCAAAATAAAAGAATTTGATTTTTATATGAAAAGTAAAATTTACGATCGTCATCATGCAGTCTAGCAAATATATAGCAGTATAGCTGGGGCAAAGATCGAAATAAACAAATTGGATGGCCTAAATTGGCAAACGTGGAAATTCATGATACCTACCTACTCGATTACCTACTTACTTAAAAGTTATCCAGATACCTACAACGGATGTTATAACCGAACCGAATGAAAACCGAAACCTTACTGAATGTTAGAAATCTAGGACCCGACATCGTCTTAGATATAGAGGTGCTTGAAACTGTAGGCTCGGCAATTTTTCTAGGATTATCAGTAGATGCCAAACTTCAGTGGGGACCTCACATATCAAGTCTAGCAGGAAGACTCAGTTCGGCTGCCTACGCCGCCAGGAAAGTAAGACAATACACTGACGTTGATACAGCTCGTTTAGTCTATTATAGTTATTTTCACAGCGTTATATCCTACGGTAGTCTGTTGTTGGACAAAGCCGCTGATACACAAAATATATTTGTCCTTAAAAAAAGCTGTTCGAGCAATTTACCAGCTAGGTGCCAGAGTTTCTTTCTCTAAGTGATTTTTTTAAAGATATTGGTATTCTCACGGTTGCATCACAATTCATCTTCGCCAACATCTTATATAGGTACCTAAGTATTAGGCAAAATTTACACTTGTACCCATTGATATATAAAAACCCCCCTAAAAACAGTGATAAATCATAAATCATTCATTTATTTGCAAACATGGGTAAGAGATACATACATAGATGTTTTTGCTTTTAATAAAGTTCTTCATATTTTAACATCACATGGGTACCTATGCAAATAGTGTAATACAATTCAAAACTATCAATAATGTCAACTAAATCCAATACTTACCTAAATCACAATTCCAGAAACAGTAAAAAATAATTACTCAATTAAATCAATAATAGCTAAATTAAATGATAATAAATAATAACATACTTACCTAACAATTTAATTCACAATAATCAATATTAAAATACTACTTATGAATAATGTCTACTAAATCCAAAAAATCACAATTCTAGAAACAATAAAAAATAATTCAAAATAAATCAATAATAACTAAATTAAATGATAATAAATAATAACATACCTAACAGTTTAATTCAGAATAATCAATAATGTCAACTAAATTCAATACCTTATCACAATTCTAGAAACAATAAAAAATAATTCAAAATAAATCAATAATAACTAAAATAAATAATAATAAATAAACCTAACAATTAAATTCAGAATAATCAGTTCAAAAATAATAAATAACAAATGATTTTTCCTAACATAATAAATCAGATATATCAGGCCTAGCATCTTTCATTTAAATAACATTTCGCAACTAAAAAATCTTTTTTACAAAAAAAAAAAACAACCGACTTCAAAAAAAACCACTAGGTAGGTACAAAGAGAAAAATAAAATAACTTTAATTTCGGAAGTCGGTGTCACTGGTTCCGCATTTTCGTTTTTCGACACCGACTTCCGAAATTAAAGTTATTTTTCTCTTTGTAGTGGTTTTTTTTTGTAAAACAGTTTTTATTTTTCACTTTTCTACCCACACAAATTTGTATATATCTACTTACTTAAAGATTAGAGGTACCCCAATAACAACTTTGACAGAAATGAGGGTGTACCGTGGTATACTGAACACATCTGCGTACCCATTTAGAGGGTACAGGCGTGACGTTATGTTGTGTGATTGCATAAACAATACATACATAAGCGATAGCAGCAATAGCCGTTGATTTGCTGGCATTTATTGAAGAGTTCCGTTGTCTGTCTCCGAAAGTCATCATCGTTTCTCGTAATTTTAAGAACGTTCACAGTCTGATCTCAGTCTCAATATGTCAAAAAATGCTTCTAATTTCCATACATTTTGATAAGTTTTTGACATTTGTTTGTCGCCGAGATGAGACTGCGACTAGATTTTGAACGTTTTAAATTACGAGAATTGGCCTTCAGATCTTGTCAAAATTTCAATTGGACCATTTGGGAAGTATTTATCCTTTCCAACAAAAAAAGAAATTTTCAAATCGGTTGGCAAGCGACAGTGTTATGCGCGAACAAACATAAAAAAAAATACAAACATCCGAATTGAGAACCTCCTCCTTTTTTAGAAGTCGGTTAAAAATTCGTGCATTTTGTTTTTAAATAGATCTATATCTTTAATTTCCATGATGTGTTTAGGTAGTTTGTTGTAAATTTTGGGTGCCATAGGTACATAAAAGATTTTTAAAGAAAATAGCTTTTTTATGTGGTGTTGCGCATATTTTATTTTTGTGTCCTAAACTCTTTGGGTGGTTATATAAGTACACATTTGCTTGCTACTTCGTAAATGTATAGACAGGGAAGTGTAAGTAGCTGAAGCTTTCGGAAATGCGGCTTACAACTGTCTGTGCTTTGAATGCCACATATAATAATAATAATAATATTTATTCGTATCAACATTATAGCCCTATATTATATTGCCATATATTGCCCTTATGCATTTCTTTTGTGCTTTGAACGCCATTTCTCTATCAGTCGAGTTCCCCCAAAACATAAGTCCATATCGCAATGTTGATGACACATATCCGTGGTACGTGGTACACAGATCATTATTCGTCTTTTTACTCGCAACACATAAAAGCTCCTAAAATGGCGTACCACGGATATGTGTCATCAACATTGCGATATGGACTTATGCGCTAAAACTATAACTTCTATAGCGTATAACTGTATGCGCTCCTCTAATTTGTATGTCTATTATTGTTTGTCGTAAGTATGAGCTGCTACACCATCAATAATGTTGGCCGATTTGAGATTTTCCTGTGTTTTCACTGTGATATTCACAATGTTAACACTAGAAATAAGGACAAACTACTTGCCCCCTTTCACCGGCTTCATAAGGTTCATAACTCATTTGTTGGGCTTGGCGTGGCTCGCTGACTTAAGGCAAATAATTTAATTTTATGTTCTGTGTCTTGTAATGTTAATTACTTAACATAGGTAGGTACCTAGTATTGAACCGACTGAACCGACAGCTGTGCTGCTGGGGAGTTTGTTGCGCCACTTCTTCTTCACAGCGATAGCACTAGGAAGTGGTGAAGGGTGGGCATTTTTGGGGGACTGTCTTTTGTCATTTTGACGTTCGAAAAGTGCTGATTCTCAGCCTAATTTGAATAAATTACTTTCGATTTTGATTTTGATAAAGGGTACAATTAAAATGCCTACTCATCCAGGAGCATTGGCCACACCAAAAAAAAGGAGTCAAATAAGTTTGATATGTTAGATAACACTGCACAACTAGTACCTACTTTCAGCAAATATGACTAAGGATATATTGCTGCACAAGGTGATGAGATTCAGCACAGCAAAGGACATGTGGAATGAACTTGCCAGGTTATACGACGGAGCTACCTACAGAAGATAAGAGTTACGACTTATGCATGAAGTTCTTCAGCTACCAAAAAGGATCCTGTGCATGACATGACCACACATATATCTGCAGTCAAATCTTTGTTCTACGACCTGAATACTGAATTAGATTAGATACTGGATACACTTCCGGAACGATTTTTTGCTATTTAGTCAAGTTGGCTTTTGAGAAACATTGAGAATCTGACAATACAGTTAGGTATGTGCATGTGCTCAAAAACTCAAAACTCAAACTCATATATCACATACACTCAAATATCAGAAGAGTAAGAACAACAATAGAAAGTTAAGAAAAAAAAATACTAGCATCCGAATTGAGAACCTCCTCCTTTTTTAGAAGTCGGTTAAAAAGGAATTAAAGTGTAAATATTGCGGACAGGTCGGTCACATTGTCAAAATGTCATAAATGGATTTCCGACGGGAGACAACCAAAGAATTCGACCAGTAGTGTTAACAACATGAATTTAACAGATACAACAGAAGCAGATAAAAATAGTTGGTACGTAGACATTGACGCAGCTAGTCATGTTACGAATAGGTCTGACTTATTTGAAAGCTTTGTATGTTTTCAAAATAATCACACTGTGACTAAGCACAGAATCTGGACAGATCAATGCTATTGGCAAAGGAACTGTGGACCTCGATGCTGATGTAAATGGACGAGTCGAACCGCTTCTTATAAAAGATGTATGGTATATTCCAGCATTACAAAGAAATTTATTTTCAGTTCTTGCTGCTCAAGACAAACTACAGAATAGTACATTCGAATCCCGCACAGAATCATGTACATTGAAGGTAAACGGTAAAGAAATAGTGAACGGGAAGCGAAGCAAGCTTGGTGGGCTTTATGTACTTAAGGGTATATACTACCTCAGATTGCGAAAATTGTCTTAGCATTATTGGCTGTAGTTTCAACAATACTGCAGTATTCACTTTGTAATTAATATACAATAAAGTTGAGGACTACTGCGAGGTGTCGTCTGTTTTGAAAACAGACGACACCTCGATTGCATACAATTTTCTCGATACAAAGAAATCTCAAAGTTCTAAACCGTAGGTAGTTAAAAACCTCTAAACCGTACAATAAAAGAAGAATAACCATTGACAATTTTTAAATTAGGTCATGAAACTTTGTAGGCTAACCGATCTAAGCATCAAACAGGTGTCATCTGTTAGTTTTTATTTTTTTAATCGTTACATTTAACGTAAAAAGATGAGATTGGAAATATCAAGCTTTATAACCACACACCTTGAACCGCTCTGCCGCCTGGCCATACATAGCAGTACCCGTATGTGTATAATATACTCTGTGGTCAGTACCGCTCAAGGAACATATTTACTCTAGGGAACCGCTTCGACTATCGGACAGGGCACTCGTGACACTTCGCTTGCGCTCAAAAGACCCGCACCCTAATTGCGTAACACACTATCAATCTCAATCTGAATCATTTCGAAGGATATAGCTAATCCATTGCTTCATATGTTCGAAAAATGTGCCTGCTCAACAACGTAAATAACGCAATGAAAGATTTTGAACTGTCAAAATGAAACCCATTGCTACTGATAGTGTATAACGCAATTACCACGCCGATTGACAACGTTTTATGTTCTGAAGAAATTATATACCTAATATTGTAAAATTAAATTTAGATGTATAAATAAGGCACACGTTTTTTTTATTTTTTCCAAATTTTGTAGTTTTCATTTATAAAATCATCTTTGAAATGGTTCAAAATCGTAATCTCACGTCAATGTCAAAACATTGTCAAAAATTTAGGGAGGTAAACGTACCTATTTTAGACAGTTCCCAAATTTTTATGATGTTTTCAATATAAGAGAACAAATAAAAAAAAGAAACATAATATTAGAGAACAATTTCGGGGAAATTAGGTACGTCCCCTTCTCTCACCGATTTACATGGATATGTTTAGTTCAATGCAGCGGCACCAAAACAGACCAGAGGGGCAATTCTCGTAATTTTAAGAACGTTCACAGACTCATCTCAGTCTCAATCTGTCAAAAATACCTCTAATTTCCCTACATTTTGACAAGTTTTTGACATTTGTTTGTCGCCGAGATGAGACTGTGACTAGATTTTTAACGTTTTAAATTACGAGAATTGGCCTTCTGGTCTCGATAGAGTCAAAAGTACTTATAGAACTACATGTCTATTTGACAACCAGTTTGAGAGTTGTCAACTGATCGATCAATTTGAGAGTTTGAACTCTATATTAGATCTCATCATCGCGCGTTCGTATTTTACAAGATAGACGATGATTTCCGAAGCGGCTATTTTTTGTTGGGCATCAGAAGGCCAATTCTCGTAATTAAAAACGTTCAAAATCTAGTCGCAATCTCATCTCAGCGACAATCAATGTCAAATATTTGTCAAAAAATTATGGAAAGAGGTATTTTTGACAGACTGAGCTCAGTCTCAGTCTGTCAAAAATACCATCAGACGTGTGAACGTTCTCAAAATTACGAGAATTGCCCCTCAGTACGTAGATTGCCTTGGTAAATTAGCTAAATTATTCATTAGTCCATTATAAATTAACAATGTGCTAGGTAATTTATAATGTACTAGTGAATAATTTAACTTTCTTAACTTTCAATATATTTCCATTTTATTCTATACAGAAGACATCGATTTCGTAGAATAATATAATCATAATTTAATCACTTATTTCCAAGCCTACGTTCATCAACAGTTTAGTTCACCCTAACTGAATCAGTTTGACAGTGTGCGAGCTGGATAGAGTGATACATGGCGCGGTGAAGTGGGGGCAAAATATGAATTTCAACTGAGGTATTAGTAGGTACAAGCCCTTAATGTTAAAATTGTCACACCAAAGAAAGAAGTAAATGTTGTCACAGATTCACAATCGTTACAATTGTATTATGAACGTTTAGGACATCCAAACAAAAAACATGTAAAAAGGAATTTGACATAAAATTGGACTTTAATACAGAATTATGTGAAGGTTGTATCAATAATAATAATAGGTAAGTAGTAAAATTACTAGGAATTAGTATGATTTTTAACTAAGTTCGTTTTATAGCTATATAAGATTTAACTGCTTGAAAGTGAATCTGTGTGTATCAATGGCAAAGCACACAGGTTGAAGTTCGGAACACGAGAACGAGCGACGAAGCCTGGGGAGCTTATTCATTCTGATGTTTGTGGACCTTTTATGCACTCAATTTCCAAATTTCGGTACTTTGTACTTTTCAAAGACGACTACCCTTATTGGTCGAGGTAGTATTCTCGTTAACTTGTGCATTACTATAATTTTTACCCCAATGAGTATTAGTTAAGGCCTAAATGGAAAATCGACGCCAATCAGCTGCCTGAGGCCTATGTGTGTATTATGGATCTTACGAGGTAGGAAGTTTTGGGATAGACTGCATCTAGTAAGAAATGGGCGGGCAAGTTTGAAGCGAAATTCGACGTATAAACTGAACGGGCCAAGTTGTGCAAGCAAAAACATTGATACTGGCCATCGATACACATGAGTACCTACCTGTACCTACCCAGTTATGTTTATGTGTATGTTAAAGAAAGTGAGCATGTTATGACTAACCGGGCGCAAAGGGCTGGCACGGAGAAATTCTTAAAGTAAAACCCACTTACACTTTACCCGACCTGGGAATCGAACCCAGGATACGACTGAACTAATTTATCACCTAGCTGTAAATCGAATATTGTGGTTCCTAAGTTATACCCACTGTGTAACAAACAGTTTATTTCATGCAGACAAATGGCACACGTCTAATTTTATTAAAAGGTAACAGAAAATGTCAAGAAAAGTCGTCCAGCAAAATATACAAAGCGTCAAATAACTAATAATAGCATTTGTATTAAAAGCACTTAAACATTGTTTGAGTAATATCCGCCAAACGACGCGATCAAACGCCTGTCATATTGAATTGAATCCGAACTACCGGACGCGGGGACATCACTACCACCACCTTACATTTACATATATTATCACTCTTAGCACAACAGCTTAAAGTTCAAAATCTATCGAACCAAATTGATAAAAACGTCATATACATGTCCAAGTTATACGTGCAGTTATCTTAACCCTTACTGCGTTCAAATAAGGTTGGTTTTCCAGTGGTGGTGTGTAGTGATTAACGTGGTGGAGTTTACGATAAAACGAGGGTGGCTATTCTAAATCGCGCTGACGTATCAAGCCGGACCTTTGTTCACCTGACGCCGTTGGCATAGAGAGGATGTGACAACAACGTTAGGGGGCTCTTGGTGGATTGATTTTAATATAAGACTACTATTTCTTCACATGCAGGAAGACGTGACCTAGAAAGATTAAAGAATAACTTACTTAAGCCTGTTCGGCTACAAAAATACCTACATAATTATCATGTTATATTTATGAATATTAAAATTTTATATAATTCGTCTAGGATAGAATGAAGTTTTTGCAAAACCAAACCTTGCCAAAGATCATAAAATTAATTTGTTAGGTAATCAATTAATTTACTTAGTTTCGAGAAACCAGAAAACTGAGTAGGTTCATAAACATCAAATGAAGCAATCATTCTTGTATTTACAAAGCATTACTAAAACTCAATGGTCATATCTTCAAAATCCCATCGCTTGTCCACCTCGCATTGCCATTTGGTACGTCATAGAGCGATACGCCGGCACTCAGCTACGCGACTACGCCGCGCCGCTACACAGCTACGACGCAACGCGGGCATAACGCAAAAACGCCGTCTGATAAATAAATATTAAAACAATAAAACTGTTGTCTATGGGCAAGGAAATGGCCGCGCTGGGCACACGGCGGCAATGGTGACCATGACTCTGAAAGACGGGGGATAGTTTACCCATCAATTAATAAATAGAATAGAATAATGTCTAATTAAATGTATGTATACAAGTGAGTTGTTACAAAATATTAAAAATGGTTTTTTTATGTTTGTATGTGTGTGTTTTAATGAACTTTGTAAAATGAAAAACGCATCGTCAAGATAACGAAAATCACTCTTTTATGCGGTATGCACTTGTTTACCTGCATATAACTCTTTATTATAGATCGAAGTACTTAGATACGTGACTATCGTTACGACTTTTGCTGGTTCCAAGCTAGGTATAGTTAAGCATCTGTAAAAAATTAGTACTAGTAGTATTTTTTCCCTAATATTAATAGTCATGTCAATGATGTATAGTCCGTTACTTTATCCTCAAACTCTCCTGCTCCATGGTGCTTCCACGTTGGGGCATCTCTGTGGGAGGGTGGCTCGCTGGGGGAGGGGGGAGGGCGCGTTCGATGTTCTGTTTTCAAATTCAATTGGCCGCTGTCCCGGGGCGATCTTTCTCTGCGCGATTCCGAATTGAATATCAATAGAACGATACGACGAACGATTGTATGGACATGGCCGGTGTTTTTTATGAGAGATTGTTTTTGGACGCAGTGTTTCATAATATTTACTGAGAGATTGTTTTTGGACGCAGTGTTTCATAATATTTACTGAGAGATTGTTTTTGGACGCAGTGTTTCATAATATTTTATTAGAGATTGTTTTTGGACGCAGTGTTTCATAATATTTTATTAGAGACTAGCTTCTGCCCGCGGCTTCGCCCGCGTGGATGTCGGAAATTATCCCACGGGAACGTGCTAACAGGATAAAATGTATGTGCTTCCCCAGAATGCCATCTATCTCGCGGGCCCTTTGTGGCTAATAACAATAGAAAACCAATTGTCTCTCATTAGTGGTGATTAAGAGGGTACCTATATGATATCTTTACCTAAGTACCTACCTAATTAAAAAAAAAAAACTCAATAACAGAAAATTAAATACCTACCTAAATAAACCTATTTCTGATGATAACTAATCTAAACTCAATAAATAAGCAAAATCCCTAAAAACTAATATCTATACGAATGACTAATCCTACCTAACAGTATTATAAAATAACCTACGGTCACTACGTACACTATCAAATATGCTACCTATACTTTAAAATTAAAATCTATACCTACGACATATGAAAATAAACCTAAATAGCTCTAAAAACTAAAAGGAATAAAAATGAACTGCACTGCGGGTGACGTAACCTACGACAAACTTATTATTTGCGGTTGACACAGTAATGGGTCTAGGGATCGAACCGCAATATTAAGTTTGTTTTTTATTGTATATACTTTTCCGGGATAAAAAGTACCCAGTGTGGTGCCCAGGATATTAAAGAATAATTATACCAAGTTTCATCGTAATCGAACCGGTAGTTTTTGCGTGATGCCTGAACAAACAGACAGACAGACAGACAGACAAAAATTTTTTTAATCACATTTTTGGGTTCGGTGGCGGTCTAGTAACACCCCCTGCCATTTATTTTTTTTGATATTTTCAATGTACAGAATTTTCACTTCTACAGATTTATTATAAGTATATAGATTGTTTTTGGACGCAGTATTTCATAATACAGGGTGGCGGGACATCGACGCGCAAACTGCAACCATGGATTCGGCACATGAGTTTAGACCCCAAAGCGTCGAAATTTTTAGCCGGTTATCAAAAAAATATTGCTGTTCCATACATTTTGACCGAGTAGGTATTGCACTTTTCTATGAAATAGAAGATTTTTAACGAACGAACGACGAACATAACGTATGGATCAGCACCATTCAGCTCAACCATTTTGGAGGGAACTTAATGATCCAACACACACGCCACCACCAGCGAGACATTTGAGTGAGCATGACATACTCACAGCCGCCAGGGCACATTCAAGTCAATGAAAGACGTACCCAGTAAATGGTAGCTTTATAGAAAGTACATAGTGCTCACACGTGTGCTATGCAATTATACAATTCTAAGCAATTGAGTTTATACAATGCAAAGATAGTCTCTGTATTTTATGAGAGATTGTTTTTGGACGCAGTGTTTCATAATAATTTTTGGATAGGCCTTCGCCTTCGTATTGCTAATTCAATGATTTGAAAGAAAAATTAAACCAAAGAGGAAAAAGAAGAGGCTTACTTAAACCTATTGTTTTTCATATGCTTAAAATTTTGCAGAAGGTACTTAACTGGTTACTTACCAGTACAAAACTAACTGCAACTGACTGACGTTACACAAGGGCTTCAAAAGTTGCAAAAAGCGACTGAAGTATCGAAGGCAATTAAGTGATGTAATCTCATTGAACCATGTTTTAAAAATGACATCAATAGCACTAATCGCACCGTTGTTGCATTAGCTGAAATTGCTATTACAAATTAAATTATTCTTGTTACTTATTCTCAATAATAAAACTAGGCTCATCCACATTTAGAATGCATAAAACTAACGGTCAGCGCAAATATACGTACAGATTTGTAAAATTGTAAAAGGGCGAAGTTCTTGAAGTGTCGCCATCTTCGTTCGGTGTCCGTATCCGAACGGGTTCGAGGATCGGATATATCCAAAGTTCCGAACAGACCCGGATGCGACCGCCAGCGGCATTGTCATCGCCCGGGGACTTGATGTTTCAATCTGAATACTTTGATTCCTTTGCTAATCTTTTTGTGAAAAAAGTAAACAGTTTGTCTTTGGTGAACTTTGATGTGTTATTGTGATTTTGTTGGTTTTTGTTAGGATGTTGATAAAATAATGATAAACATGATGAGTATACAATAACTAACATTCTTTTGTTTTTCGTATATGGAGCAACCCTATCCGTACCTGCTCACTGAACTATTAACAATTTCGACCAGCCCACTAATTGACGGTAGCTATATTGCGGCACGATTAATACTGTGACTGTTTAAAAATTTCCCCTCCAGGTGAGTAAGCCTGCAGAAAAGCTCCCAGCGGGCCTCCTAGAAATCTCTTACCCGACTAAGAAGCCAGGTGGCTCGCTGCAGGTAAGTACAACAGTTTAGAAGTCTGGTGGCTCGCTGCAGGTACAACAGTTTAGAAGCCAGGTGGCTCGCTGCAGGTACAACAGTTTAGAAGCCAGGTGGCTCGCTGCAGGTACAACAGTTTAGAAGCCAGGTGGCTCGGTACAACAGTTTAGCCAGCACCCTAATTGCGTAACACACTTTCAATCACAATATGAATTATTTTGAAGGATATTGCTAATCCATTGCTTCATAAATGTTCATGTTCATAAATAACCATGCAGGGTCAGCCTTTTCGTGTACCCTGGTTTCATCATCTGCCTAGCCTTTTCCCAACTATGTTGGGGTCGGCTTCCAGTCTAACCGGATGCAGCTGAATACCAGTATTTTACATGAAGCGACTGCCTATCTGACCTCCACAACCCAGTTACTGGGTAATACGATACCCCTTGGTAAGACTGGTTGTCAGACTTTCGGGCTTCTGACTATCCGTAACGACTGTCAAAGATCCACGAATGACAGCCGGGACCAATGGCTTAACGTGCTTTCCGAGGCCCTGTTTCGTGTACCCTGGTTTATAAATAGTAATTTAAGTCGAAAATTAGTTATTACGGTTTATAGACTCAGATCTGGACACATTCCATGTAATAAGTTTGCGTTCAAGAGGAGAAAAACGAACTCGCCTGACTGTGAGGAGTGCGGAGTTGTTGAAGACTTACACCACTTATTGATGGACTGTGTTCGGTACGTTTTGTTTAGGGACTTGAGGTCGAACAGACTCGAAGTAGGCACATTCCTTATAATCCTGGCTCAACCAAATGGCGATGATGCGAAGAGTCTGTTTAGGTTCATGGCCGAGATAAGTATGAGAAATGTGTATTTAGGGTACGATGGGGCTGACATACGCATTGCGATTATAAATGTCCCTAAATAAATAAAGAGAAAAGAAAAAGAAAACAGAACTGCAAAAATGAAACCCATTGCTACTGTTAGTGTGTTACACAATTCCCCGCAGGTGGGTGTCTGATGTGCCACGTTGTGTCTGATGAGCCACATTGTGTCTGATGAGCCACATTGTGTCTGATGAGCCACACTGTGTCTGATGAGCCACATTGTGTCTGATGATCCACATTGTGTCTGATGAGCCACATTGCGACTATGGAAGCACACCCCAAACGATGTCTGCTTGTCGTGCTCGCTGTGCAATAACACTTGCACTATGGAAGACCTTTGTGAGGCCAACTTCGACAGCGTCAGTGTCGAAGTGGCTGAATTCTGGTCGAAACTTATTTAAAATATATGTGTAAATGAAATCATCGACACGACGAAGAAATAACAGATATAAATATTGTTATTTCTGATTAACCCAGAACATATCAAACGTATCATAATAAAACTAGTGGGTAGAGAGGATTAGGTGTCATGAAATCATGACATGTAGCACATCTGACGGTGACGTGCGACGTGTGACGTGCCAGCGCTCGGAACTGCTATGTGCCTCCATTTGATCTTTCTTTGCACCTGTTAGAAAGAAGGAAAGCGTTTGTTATTATTTGTATTTGAAACCTCGTGGATGTATCACCCTGCCGTACTATTAAGCTATTATTTCCGGAACCCGCAGTAGGTTAATGTTCCCTAAGTCCGCTATCAACAGACTTATTCGATAACAACTAATAAATTCGTTAACACGCCAACATCAATCATGCGTGTAATCCGCTAACATAATTACAAGTATTACTTGGTTCACGAGACGCGTTGCGTGCGGAGGACGCGTGGCGGTCGCGTGCGTGAGACGCGTGTGACGCGCGCCGTGCGGGCGGCGCGGTGACGGCAATGGTGCCTGAAAGGGTAATGTTTGTAAACAGTGTGTATGTTTGCTGTGGCGGCGACATTAAAGGGTATTTGATTAGGATAATAGGTATCTATTGGGGGCGATGTAACTGATGTAAGATAAATGGGAATTACATTTGTAGCATATTTGATTATGTTTTCTGTTGTTGTATGTTACTGTCGCATGGGAATGACATACTTTGATAGGGTAGATGCAACTTAACCCCTTCCATTAGAAAACTGCATACTAACTTTCTCACATTGGACAGAAAACTTCGAAATATTTGGTTGCTGATATTTCCAATGCTCCAATGATATCTTGATAATGCTTGATACGTACACATAGAATGCGAAATGTGAACCCTATTTTTATAATGTAGGTACCACAGTCAGCAGCAGTGCTACGTTATAAGTAAATGGTAGATCGACAGAAAGTACATACCGTGTTTAGATAATCGAATTACCTACCCAACAACAGCCTAACCATTATAAAAGAGTACCTAATACCTACCTATAAGAATATTAATCAAAACCAACTACTAACTACACAAGAACATACACCCTTCAACGACTTACAAATAACTCTTACTTACAAATACTTACAAGAGCTTCCTCAACTTGAACTAAGTAAATAGTTTCATATCAATAAGTCCTCCACAAAAGTACTTCGTCCTAGAGCCTACAGTTACTAAGCTTACAGTAGCAAAGCCTCCCTCTCTGCCTATCTCAGTGACAGAACGTCTCGGTCCTATTAATTACGTATCAATAATGTTCGTCTCCAGTATACATTGAGACAAGTAAGTTTGAAGAAGTTGTTTAAGGGTTTTGTACTTGAATACATTGTTATTTTGAAAGGAAAGTCAATTGACTTTCCTTTCAAAATAACAATGAATTCAGTGAATATTGTGTCAGTGTGTATCAGTGAATGTTTACCCGACTGTAATAAATAAGGTGCGTGCCTAAGTGAGCGTTTGAGCTTTGAGCACCGCATCCGATCCGAACCGTAGGAATGATGGACCAAAGTGTGCAACCCGTCATTCTAATACATAAAGTACCTACGACTAGTACGAAAGTAAAAATGGAGCGACATAGTAGGTAGATGCGTCTCAATTGTAATTTAATTTTATTAATGATGAAATAATTAATTTTGCTAAGTCAGTGAAGCCTCCCCTACGCCGTACTTACACGCTAGTTGCAAAAACTTCAAGTTCCGTACTGAAGTTCGTCGGCATTAACTGGCATTAAGTTACAGTTAATTTATTGCTCGCACTCATTGTTTGCCTATTTTGTTACTTCACTTACTTAAGAGCTGAATACTAAGTTATTAGTTTGGAAGTAGGTACCTGCTCCTGGCTCTTGTGTTACTTTGAGTATGGTAGGTACAGAGAGCTCTCTAATAAATAAATAAATAAATAAATATCCCTGGACATTTCACACAGCGCCATCTAGTGCCAAGCTAAGCAACCTAATGCTTGTGTTATGGTAACAAGATGGCTGATAAACTACTTATATACATTTTTTTTTGTAAATACATACATATTATAGATAGAAAAACACCCAGACTCGGAACAAATACATGTAGGTCATACAAATATTTGTTCCGTGCGGGAATCGAACCCGCGACAGTGT
Source organism: Apamea sordens (assembly GCA_945859715.1). Lineage (NCBI taxonomy): Eukaryota > Metazoa > Arthropoda > Insecta > Lepidoptera > Noctuidae > Apamea > Apamea sordens. Next base: position 17,568,034 of record OX244008.1, on the reverse strand, counting down.
AGATAGTTCGGTATCAGCGTATATTGTTCCCACTGCTGGGACATAGGCCTGCTCTCTACGAGCGGGAGTGGACCGTTAGCTACGCGGACCCGGTGCGGGGTGGTAGATATGTCACATGTCTTCAATTTTTGGTTCTAGGACATGCCGGTTTCCTCACGATATTTTCCTTCAACATTTTGAGAGCAGAGGTGATGATATCATTTTATACAAAATAAAGCGCCTGCCGGGGTACGAACCCTCAACTCCTGTCTCGGCCGTTACCACCGGGCCACCAGTGCTCCTTTTAACACAACATAATTATCTTATTTATTTTATATTTTATGGAAAACGTACCCCTAGGCATGTGCAATAGTGCATTTGTAAATAACAGGAATACCTAAGTATTAAACAAATAATTATGTATTCGTTAATATTTACATAATTTAACCATAAGTTAAGAAAGTACTTATCGATTTAACTTAGAGGAATAAGAAGCTTTGCTTTATAAAGCAATGAGAATAATGATGTGTTATTACGTCTACTCAATACTCAATACTTTATTGCGTTCCATAGTGTACATTAGGTCTATCAAGTAGTTCAAAGGAAATGCTTCAGATTCCATCGATAAAGTAATTGCAATAAAACGTAATCGGCATTCGGATAGATAACGAACACGACACAGATATATTTTGAAGAAATTGTAAAAGTAAAAAAATAATAAAATTAGATTGTTCAGTAAGACATAATTACCTACCCAGTTAAGTAGGTAAGTAAACCAAAACATATATGTATTACCTACTAGCCCACAATCTCTGAATTATTACATACCTACAAACTCCAATATTCCTTACTCGTAGAAGGAGATTCCAATCACTAGTCAAGACAATCACTAGTAGCCATTTTTCATTTTCATTTTGAATTGAAGAAGTAAAAGTAATACCAGTCCGCGGTACGTCCGACACGTATGCTTCGAACAGATTCCAAAATTATTTTTAATCAGTCAAAATGTTATTATTATATACAATAATTTCGGAAATGTGATATTATAATATGCCGCATGGCCGCATAACCATTGCTAACGAAAACTAGATAATTATGTATTGTATTACTATATAGTATAGCTTGTGTGACTGAAAATACATGTACATACAGAGACATGTGGGCACTGTGGGTACTGTGGGTAGGTAGACCATCAGGCTCGGCAAATAAGTACAGGTGTGGAATTAACCTCGGTCCGGTTGTTTCGCCAGTTACGACCTAAACCATAACCCGCGTTATAGCTTGTATTATTATAACTTTTACCACGGACATATCGTCGCCTAGATGAGGCTGAGGAGTTCTGTTTGCAGACGCATTTTCCTTCTACGAATGACATGACTTCTTCTCCTCAGCTAAAATACTAGGAATTGAGAAGGGCGGGCGTTTTGGGGGACAGTCTTATGTAATATTGATGTTCAAAAAAGGGCTGATTCTTAGCATAAGTTTAATAAATGATTGTTGATCTCACTCTCTCTCCGTAGCCACCCAATGCTGGGTGAAGGTGTCCTCCACTGCATGCGATGTTCCTGGTCTTGGTCCTCCCACATCCACCTCGTGCCTGCTACCGTGACCAAGTCGTCAGTTCTGGGTCTCCACAACAGTACCTTCTTACCATCATGGCCGGATGGTCTTCCACTTCTGAGCTACCACTACAACTATGTCGGTTAACTTCGCTTTCTTCGAATCTCTGGTTTTTGATACCTATAGGTATAGTTATGTATTTCTCTTAATTAATTATGTCCTTTATCTCGGTAGTTAATAAAAACAAAACAAACGCAATGACTCTGATCTAAACGCCAAGCAAGCTTAGGGTGAGCTGTCAATAGTGTCAATCCCTAACATTATTTGTAATGATGGCTCACTCCGCGCTCACTTCACCTAAGCTTTCACGGCGAGATGGTTACAGAATCGCTCTGCTGATCGTTTCTGTGTTCACTGGCTCTTCCAGTATGTGGGCAGTACATCATGGTCCCTGAGGTTATAAGTTACAGAGGTCTGATATTTATTCGTACGGTTCGATTGTAGTTTTATGTTCGGCCGTAAATGGTGTTATTGGTGCACATTTGAATAATACGACCAACGCCGAATGTTACTTGTAACGCGCAAAAATATTTACTTCTTACTTCGTCAGTGTGTGTGGCCAATGTTGGGCAAACATTTGTTACGGCTGGTTCAATTATTGGCTTCGTTTCATTGATTGAGTCATAAAGTTGATAATTGTGGGCCTGAGGTCGAAAGAAGAAAAATATCTTCATGATTGAGTAGGTAAAATAGGAAATAACATCCCACAAAAACATTTCATGTTAAATGTTGCCAAAACGAGACCATGTAGCTCGCACTGTCAAAAAGTAATCAGATCTCATGTAGAGCCAAGCTTCTAACTCTACACGCCCTAACTCTACAAGGCCTAACTTCGCAAACTCTACACCTTAGTCAAAATATGTGGCTTGGCCATTTCGCTACATTCACATGAGCGTAAGGTGAAAAACTCTCATACTGTTACACAATGGTTCTTGTAGTAACGAAACGGCCAAGCCATATATTTTGACTAAGGTGTAGAGTTTGCGAAGTTAGGCCTTGTATAGTTAGGGCGTGTAGAGTTAGAAGCTTGGCTCTACATGAGATCTGATTACTTTTTGACAGTGCGAGCTACATGGTCTCGTCTTGGCAACATTTAACATGAAATGTTTTTATGGGATTTCATTTCTTTTTGGAAGTTGCTTATGATTTACTAAAAATCCTGAAATACATATTATCTTATTATTTATAACAAGGACCCCCTATATAAATTTTCAGACCTCTAGCATCAAAATTTACGGAAGTCTCATACAAACTTTCACCCCTAGTTTAAGGGGTTGGGGGGGAAAAGTTTCAAGTTTAAAGATTTTTTTGTTGTTTGTGTACTATTACTAGCTTACATACCAAATTTCAGCTTTCTAGGACTTCAGGAAGAACCTTAAGAATATTGATGATCATCAGTGAGTCAGTGACGAAATCGGGGTATTTTAGATATCAATAAAATCTAAAGTATAAGAGCTATGCTATTGAAACTTTATAGGTTTAATAAGTCAACCACTGACATAATATCTCGAAAATTTTGTTCATCTGGTATAATCCAAACCCAAGTTAAGAAGGTTCAAAAGTACGACGAAGTGCTTCGAGAAAAGGTAGGTAATGTAGTGCCCTTGCGCTTCGCTTGGCTCATCTTGGTGGGGAGTGCCCCCAGATATCAGGTTTTTTTGCTTTACGTTCAGCACAATGAAACATTTAGGCAAGTTCTAAGTAGGTACTATAACTAGTATTTGTATAAAGGGCTTGTAATACCTCAGCTGAAATTCATATTTTGCCCCCACTTCCCCGCGCCATGTATCAGTCTATCCCGCTCACACTGTTAAACTGATTCAGTTAGGGTGAACTAAACTGTTGATGGACGTAGGCTTGGTAATAATTGATTAAATTATGATTATATTATTATGCGAAATCGATGTCTTCTGTATAGAATAAAAAGAAAATATATTGAAAGTTAAATTATTCATTAGTACCTACATTATAAATTAGCTAGCAAATTGTCAATTTATAATGTACTAATAAATAATTTAGCTAATTTACCAAGGTAACCTACGTACAGAGGGGCAATTCTCGAAATATTAAGAAAGCTCAGATCTCAGTCTCAGTCTGCCAAAAATACCTTAAATTTCCATACATTTTTGACAAGTATTTGACATTGATTGTCGCTGAGATGAGATTGCGACTAAATTTTGTACGTTTTTAATTACGAGAATTGGTCTTCTGATGTCATTGTCCAACAAAAAATAGGCGCTTCGGAAATCATCGTCTATCTTGTAAAATACGAACGCGCGATGATGAGATCTAATATAGATTTGTAACAACTCTCAAATTGATCGATCAGTTGACAACTCTCAAATTGGTTGTCAAATAGACATGTAGGTACTTCTACAAGTAGGACTTTTGACTCTATCGAGACCTGGTCTGTTTTGGAGACGCTGCATTGAACTAAACATATCCATGTAAAGGGGTGAGAGAAGGGGACGTAATTTCCCCGAAATTGTTCTCTAATATTATGGGGGGATCTATTTAAGACGCTGAACTGGAAAGGACGCGGCATTAACATCAACGGCGAGTACATCGCACACTTAATATTTGCAAATGATATTATCATAGCGGCTGAGTCGCTTCATAGCTTGCAGCAGATGCTGTACAGCCTAGTTGATTCATACGTATTGGTCTCCGGATGAACTTGGAGAAAACCCAGGTTATGTTCAACGATTGCTGTCAATGTTAATGCTTTCAAAGTTGTCTGAGAATACTTTTACCCACGAAAAATTCTGCAGTTTGGTAAGAACAACTTTGAGAGGTGAACAAAAGCATTTAGCTGGGCTGGGCAGCGCAGCGTTTAGGAAAGTTCACCGAGTCTTTTCATTGAGTATTTCACTTTCATAAGACTAAGATCTTCAATCAGTGTGTCCTGTCTTTTATGACTTACGAAGCCTGTTTGCGCAAACAGCAAAGGACATTGCTCTGCGCCCATACATTGTTCGCCCTGGAACCAAGAGCATCGGAAAATTATGTGTTGAATTGTCGATCATTAGTAAACTCCTATAAGATCTTATTTATATAGCGGACTTGTTGCAGAATATATATATTTAAAAAAAAAAGCATCAGATTTTGAGATTATAATCGAACCATAACCATGAATATTAGATATAGATTTTCATAGCTCCGAGTGATATTTAAGAAACTAAAAAACAATAACATTTATAATAATACATTTAGCTATTTTTTGTACCTACCTAGATAATTAGGTATCTTTGCAGTTTTTTTCTAAAGCCTAAGTGTATATTATCATTGCAACGTTTAAATGCACAGAATCTAATTAAAATAGGTACCTGTATTCTTAGCATTGGTTTTAGAATGAGATAAAATGTTTGTGTGTATTAATGTAAAAATAGAAACAGTGCCATGTTATCGTTTGAGCGGTACACAGTTCCGAAAATCACAGCCAGGTAAGTCGTTTTTGAAAGCAATCAGAGTCCGTTAAAATAGCCAAATCGTAATATTCAATACTATTACAAAGAGCAATCGACGCAGTGAGAGCATAGGTTAGGTAAGATACTGAAAACCGCCATTTAGTCACGTCAAAAATAAGGGTGGCAAACTTGATACGATTTATCGATATTTCCTAAGATTTACTATGGCCATACGTTAAAACTGAATTAAATCAACTTTTGTCATACGATAATATTAATAAGTACCTACCATTACAACTAAGACAATAATAATAATAATTCTTTAGCCGCCTTAAAAAAGTATTTAATAGTCTTTTATCAGGTGGAAACAAGGTGCGCGCCTTCAACGGTTGGGTCATGCCAGTTTTGATGTACTCTTTCGGCATACTCAAATGGACTCAGACCGAACTCGATGCCCTGGATAGGAGAGTCCGTACGCTGCTGACTGCAAATCGAATGCATCACCCACGGTCATCGGTAATGAGGCTATATATCCCGCGAAAATGTGGAGGTCGAGGATTTTTAAACGCTAAGAACCTCCACAATCGCGAGATATGCAGTCTCAGGGAATATTTCCTAGATACCGACGTGGGGATGCATCGAGATGTAGTCGCGGTGGACAAGGGCCTCACCCCGCTTTCCTTGGGTAAACAGAACTGGTGCAAACCAGTAGTGCTTGACACTAATGAACGCATGGAGGTATGGCAGAGTAAGGAGCTTCACGGACGCTTCTTCCGGGCCCTGCATGGGCCCGATGTAGATCTATTAGCGTCCGTAGCCTGGCTGCGTTTCGGTGACCTCTATGGAGAAACCGAAGGTTTTGTCTGTGCAATTATGGACGAAGTTATCATGACGAACAATTACCGGAGATTTATTGTGAAAGACGGCACGGTTGAAATCTGTCGGGCATGCCACCGGCCGGGGGAATCAATCAGGCATATTATCTCCGGGTGTTCTCGCTTAGCTAATGGAGAATACTCGCATAGACACAACCTTGTAGCTAGGATAATCCATCAGCAACTTGCTCTGAAATACAGCCTTGTGGATTCGGAGGTGCCGTACTACAGGTATGTGCCCGACCCAGTTCTCGAAAATGGTAATATCATATTGTACTGGGATCGATCCATCATCACTGACAGGACTATTGTTGCCAATAAGCCTGATATAGTGGTGGTGGATCGATCAGAGCGACGCGCAATGATTGTTGACATAACCGTCCCGCATGATGACAACCTCGTGAAAGCCGAGAAAGATAAACAAATCAAGTATCTTGACTTGGCTCGCGAGGTTGTCGACATGTGGGATGTGGACTCAGCGATCATTGTGCCGATAGTTGTGACAGCCAATGGCTTAATAGCCAAGAGCCTCGACCAACACCTGAGGAGGCTCTCGTTGGGCAGCTGGATCAAGGGCTTGATTCAGAAAGCGGTACTTCTGGACACGGCTCGCATCGTCAGGAGGTTCCTCTCTCTGGAGCCCTGACCGCCGGTAGCTTGGACCCTGTTCCCGATACTGGTGGGCTACTACTTTTTATATTTTTAAATGTTTTTTTATCCTTTTGTTTATAAAAATATTTAAAAATGTATTTTGTAAGTATTTAAACGAGATAAAGGAGATAATAATAATATCCCTGGACATGGCAATGGCGCCGATTCCCTTGTTAACAAACTAAACTAAATTTAAGTTCAGTGCATCTTTTTCTTTCTATTTTATTAAGAAAAGGACAGAAGATAAATATTAGTTTAGTCCTTTCAAATTTAGATACTCAGCTCTGTCCGCTGTACCGTGATTTCTCAAAAATCCTTTCAAAAATCCACTTGTATCTATACATTTGTGGTAATTGAAATATATTTCCATTACCACAAACATATGTAAGTAGATTGATCGAGAAAAACAGGTTTTGCTGAGACTTGGTTGTTTTGGTTTTGGTTTTTTTTTTCTTATTTGTATTTGTAATGATATGTATGTACGTGATTACTAGTTTATTTATTTATTTATAAGTATGTATTAGGTATGTTGAAACTGTGTGTACTCCCCGTCACTTTTCCCTAAAGGTTCATTAGAAAACCAGCGTCAGACAGCATCTGTCTGGCATTAATGGTGAAATGAACCTTTTTGGCGCAGCCGTGAGGCACACACTATTGTTGTCTGAAACATTATTCTTTATTTTATTAATTTTGTATTTTGTGTTTCACGAACTGTGTCCCAATAAACTTTTTTCTTTCTTTCTATCTCAAATAAAATTATTTATAAAAAAAGTTTTGCTGAATATTGAAAACACCATAAAAATTTGGGAACTGTCTAAAATAGGTACGCTTACCTCCCTAAATTTTTGACAATATTTTGACATTGACGTGAGATTACGATTTTGAACCATTTCAAAGATGATTTTATAAATTAAAACTACAAAATTTGGATAAAATTAAAATACGGGTGCCTTATTCTAACATCTAAATTTAATTTTACATTATCATATAATTTCTTCAGAACATAAAACGTTGTCAATCGGGTCTTTTGAGCGCAAGCGAAGTGACACGGGTTCCCCGTCCGATAGCCGAAGCGGTACTGACAAGTACTGAATCGGGGTCCTGTCGGGGGCCGGGCGGCAGATCGGTTCAAGGTGTGAGTGGTTAAAAAGCTTGATATTTCCAATCCCATCTTTTTACGTTAAAAGTAACGATTAAAAAAAAAAAAACGAACAGATGACACCTGCTTTATGCATAGATCGATTAGCCTGCAAAGTTTCATGACCTAATTTGAAAGTTTTCATTGATAATTCTTCTTTTATTGTACGGTTTAGAGGTAACTTTGAGATTTATTTGTATCGAGAAAATTGTATGCAATCGTGTTTTCGAAACAGACGACACCTCGCAGCAGTCCTCGTCTTTATTGTATATTAATTTCAAAGAGAATACTGCAGTATTGTTGAAACTAGAGTCATTAATGCTAAGACAATTTTCGCAATCTGAGGTATTACAGGCCCTTAAGTCAACATTTACCTTCCTTTTAACCTAAAATGCCAAGGATCTAAGATTGTTGACACTGGCCCCAAATTAGGCGAGCCTTTATTTAGAAACTATTCCTCATTGTTTTGGCGAATATCACCATCGGAGATTGACAAAAAACTTATTAATGTTTACTTCAAACAGTTGACGGCCATTTAAATTATTTAAGAATTGAAAACAGACTTTCTGTGCAAAAATAAATTTAAATAAAGTTACAGAGTGAAAGGTTGCCCACCCATCCTACACTGTGACAACCCTTTGCCGATTTCCATGTTTCCCTCACTTGAATGTGACGACATGAGCACAATCACACAAGTAGCTGATGTACTTACTGACATGTTGCATTCTCACGATGATATCACTTTGTATCTAATTGATTTCGTTTCCAATAAATTGATTGTTGCTGTTACAAGTTCTTCCTAAAACAATAAACAACATCAGCTGTTCCATTGTATTGTGTGACTAGCTTCTGCCCGTGACTTCGTCCGCGTGAACTATCTTGTCCCTCGCCCCACCCCACCTCACCACATCGCATCGCATCGCATCTCATCGCCCGCACTATAACTTCGTTTTCGCTTAGAGTTCTTCCTGACTTTTTTATTTTTGCTCGACTCCTATATGTCATAGCGTGATATTTAACTGCCTATAGCCTTCCTCAAGAATTGGGCTATCATTATTATAAAAGGATTTTTCAAAGCCGAGCGGTAGTTCCCGAGAATAGCGCGTTCAAACAACGAACTTATCAGCTCTATTATTATTAGTGTTGAGATGTGATATCATTCCAGAGACAGCGGAAATGTCTGATGGGCCTGTCATGACACCAGTGGAGATTAATAAATAATGATGAGTGCCGGTCACTCATCATTATTTATTAATCTCCACTGATAACTCCATGAATACCGATGTACGTGGCCTAACAGAACCCATGAGATACAATGACATGAGCTGCGTATATAACAATGTAGTTTGATATTAAAACCTGCGAGCATCGCGCCAGGTGAGCCGAACACCTAAACCATTTCTATATAAATATATTTTTATACCTCTTTATGTTATTTTGTTTCTTTTATAGCGCGCGCGAGTGTTGCCATATTTAAATTTTATTCGCCTTAATGTTGCCACACACACGACTCCTTGCAATCTCATACCTATAACATGGCAATCTTTATTTTGCTGTCACAATTTTGAAATGAAACTCTTTTGCCTTGGACATAAGGTTGTGTTTGATATTTAGGATGGTATAGATAGTGTGGTTTCAGATACAGATGCTGGGGAAATAGAACCGATTTGGGAGCAATGTTTTTATTTAGAACGAGGCCGTTTGAATGTGGAAGGTAGGATGACCAAGTTACTCATATTTTACAAATAATTTTCCTATTGTAATGGATATTTTAAAATTATCGTTTAGTGTATAGTGGAACACCACATTCTAATTAAAAGTATCTCAGTAATAGGTTAGGAAGATGTGTAAGGTATATTAAGCAAAAGTAATAGGCTTAACCTTAGGCAGAGATATGTAAAGAATGGCGCGAAGAGCATGGTTCTCGATTTTGAATAATCATTCAGGATCCTTTTCATAAATATTTCTTTCTGTACCTTCTTCGGAAATGACGCCGTATCTACTCGTGTATAAGCATGTGGCTAAAGCTTGTTTGAGCTCTTACTGACTTTCTTAATTTTACTAAAAACTAACCAACTTTTAAATTTTAAAACTTGGAAGAGAGAACATAGCCCTTAGTCCACAAATCTTCTCCCGAGCTCACTTTATCACTGAACATCTATAGCAGAACTTCTAAGAGGAATTATGTAACCCTAACTACCCTAAGCATGGTTACCTTACACTAAGGGAATGTTTGATATATTCCTACCTGTATGTTTTGATTTGAGCGCGAGTGGCCACCGCACCACCGAGCCCCCGCACCACCGAGCGCCGCGGGGTGGAATCAAACGCCGACCACACCATGTTATCATTTGCCAAGCGACAACCCTCCGGCTGTTGACTATCGCTATTTTGTTAGAACTTCAATGGAATCAGGGATGTCGATGTTTTGTTAGTTTTGATTGTGAGATCACAAAGATGCGGTATAATTTTGATTTGATTTAGTTTTATATTGGTAGAGATTGAGTTGTATGTTGTTCTAGTGTTATTGTTGTTGTAGTTTATACTTGCTTCATGGTCAGGTATACCTGCAACAAACGAGCTTGGCAATTAGCGAGGGGCTACAAAATAAAGTACTAATGAAACTGTCACTACTTAATTTTAAGTTGAAATATAATAGAATGCTCATAAAAGTTTATCGTCAAGGAATCTATTTTAATCTTTTGATATTAAGCTCAGCACAATTTCAATTTCATCTCTCAATTTTCAATAATCCGCATTCATTCCAACGCCTATCGACATAAAAATTTATTACGCTGGCAACAAAAAAAATAATTTTCAAATTATTCCAACCGCCCTAAAAATAAGTCATAAATTCCGCCATTCAATATTTAATACACAGAAAATCATTCGCAGTCGCGACCTTAGCTTTTATATTAAAAAGCATTACTTTTCCGATAGCAAATCTTATACAGGAACATACGCGATGATTGCCTGGCAACACTGGCGTTGGAATGTCAGCTTTAGCTGTCAAATTTTAAAGTGGATTTTTCCTTGTGTTTGAGAGAAGGAGGTTGGAATCTTAAAGAGGTTCGATTCGTAGAGAATTCTTTTAATAAGTCGAGATGATTTACGCGACGCCAAGCGCACTCGGTGCGGACTCCCCCTTAATTAGAGGAGGAAAAAATTCGCGAACACCTTCGTACGACGTGATGTCACACGGTAATTAGCTGCAACATTTGAATGCAGGGATTTCGTAAGGCGGCGGAGTTGTCTCGATGCTTGGTCCTCTTCGTTATTAGCGATTATGATAGAGACAGCGATAATGATTAATGGTGACACGAAAGGACATTTTTCGCTACTTAGTAGGCAATTAAAAATAGTTCAATTATATAATAGTTTTCTCGTGAGAATATTTAATTTATTTACCTAATTATAACAAGTCAGTTGATTGGAGTTGAGTTGTACGCCTCTCTTGAACAATCTGCTACTGATCAAGCACAGGTTGCCTAGGTCGTTAGATCTAATAACATGGAAAAGAATATTATTTTTTGTTGCTGCAGTGTGCAGGTGGTATAGGCAGATTAGTTGGCAAACATCGTTATTTTTACGTTCTACACCAATATCTTTAAATCAACTACAGTGTAAAAATCCCGAAAGTGTTTACAAAACAGGCTGATCACAGTGAGGCGGTGCCACCGGAGTGCGCGTCCGTTATTAGCGTCGCTGTCGAATGGCGCGATCGGAACCATTGTTGTACAGGGTGCTGTTATGGTGATGCCCCTTGTTCGCATGGTTTATACGACAAGAAAAATCATCGAAATTATTATAGTTACTTAAATATTAATGTTTTATACACCTAGACTTTCCTGAATACTTATATGGTAAAACTACATCAAACAAAATCCGTTGCGAAGTTTAGAAAAAACTACGCAGTCACATAGACAGACAAGAAACGTGACTTTGTTTTATACTTAATATATGTAAACTGTAAAAGGGAAAGGTGTAAGTTGGGAAAAGGCTAGGCAGATGATGATATGTAAACTGTATGTTAAGAAGATGTACAGACAGTAAAACTCATTGAGAAACGACATACGCTAACTTTTGAGTACAAAGGCGAATTCTTAATTTTTGATGGAAAAAAATTTACCTACTGATAATATCTAGATAATTTTTTTCTACTTAACTGAAAATAGTGTACTCAGTCTTAAAGGTGATTGGTCTCTTAATAACTCTATAAGTTCTCGTTTATTCTTGCTCTTTTTATGAGTACCTAAGAATGGTACCATGAAATCTTAGCCACCTAGTTCTACAACATTAAGAATGAACTCCCTAAACCTTTTCAACCAAGCCCAACTAAATGATAATAATAGGTATTCATATTACTTAATACAATAAAGTAATATTACTCTGCACAACTGAACGCCACAACTCCGCGCGCCCCGTACAGCGCGCCCTCCATCCGAGCATATTTTCATAAATGCAAACATTCACAAAGAATTTCCTTCCAAAGCTCATAAATATTGCCCACTTTTACTACCTCCACTTAACCGACCCCGTTTTAAAAACGACCTTGGAACGACGGCGATAGAGTTGCATTTCCTTTGTTAAATAAACTCATAAGCGCGTTTTAAACCGGATCACAAGAGGGCAGATTAAAGATTAATCCGAATATCCAATAAATATCAGAATGGATTCATTCTGGAATTGGAATCGAAGAATTGGAACTTATTTCAATTCCATTTTGTAGATGAGCTGTTTTTTCGAGTATGAGTTATAGGTTGACCAGTTAGATTTAGTGCGCACTTACTGGACGCACTTTTTTACCGTGTTTTCGTACTAATGAAAAAGGATTAGGTGTTTTTCGATTTTCTTAATTGACTTTCTTGATTGGAAAAGGGCTGAAGTTTTTGTGTGCTTTTTGTGAGGATTTATTCCGAGAGGCAATTCTCGCAACTTTAAGAACGTTATCTGTCAAAAATACTTCTAATTTTCCTACATTTTTGACAAATTGTTGACATTGATTGTCGCTGAGATGAGATTGCGACTAGATTTTGCGATTGATACTACGATTGTGTTAGTGTTGCAATTTAAAGGCTAACAAGTAATTATCATGCCTTCTAATTAGAATGGCGGTGGCCTACTCGAATTTTCTTGGAAGATATATGTATATCTCTTGTATATCTTGAAATCGGATTGATCTAGTATTCGGCGTAAATGAATGTACATTCTAAACCCAAAAATTTTGCTAACTATTATATTTTGATACGTCGATAATTTTCGTTCCAGAATTGGGTGTTAGATTCTGTTTTATTACATCAATCAACGCTGCCTCCAGCAACTTCTAATAGCCCACCGTCCTGAATTCGCCATGTTCAGCAAGTCATTAACAGTGTACCATGATGAACAGCACACCGCATCAACAAGCGATCCCTCGTTGTCCAGCGCGGCATGAACCGGCGCTAAGTATGAAAGTTCGCGCCGCTAATGACCGCCGACTGTCGCTAACTGCCTGTTTTGCGCTAATCTACACATAAACCTACACTATTGTTAAGACTAGTCGGTGTAGGGATGTGTGTAGGTGACTCTTGGAGGGTTTTTAGTCAGTTTTGATAAATAAATGTAGATAGTCAACCGTTTTAGTCTAACAGACAGATTTGGTCAGACTTTGAGAGACCAACGTGTCGTGTCGTCTCGAAATGTGTTTTCCATTTGCTCATCATTGAGTACCTACGGTGTAGTTATGTGTGTAGGTGACATGGGGAGTATTTAGTCTTTTTGATACGCTATGTGTTAACCAATAGTCAATGATTTTACGGCAGTTTCCTGGGCAAAGGTTGGACTTTCAGAGGCCGATATTCATGCTCTTTTATTTGTTTTTATAGCATTTATGAAAACATTTTTCTATGTTTTGTTGTTGGGGAAAACACAAGTTACTAACTTAAATTATTTTCCAAGTCTCTAGGGCAAGTTAGTTCTAGAGGCCAATAAGATTCTAGTGGAACAGTTGCTGTATTATTCATTTGTTAATACTTAAAATAGTTTTATTGTTTACTTTACTAAGGCTCTGTGTACACACGTTTTTCTTGTCGTGAAAAACTACGGTTTATTATTGTATAAAAATGTGTATTAGTGTCTAACCTAACATTTTGTGAGTTAATTATTATGCTTATTTGTTATGCCCATAAAAATGTTATGCTTAATCATTATTATGATTAGAAAAATTATGCTTAAAACATTATGCGTAAATAATGTTATGTAAAAATATAACTAAGAGAAATAAAAGTATGCCAAGTTATAGGGTCTTAAAATTTTATGCAAATGGATAGGGAACCATGGATCACCATGGAAGCTTGTTGACGGACACGTTTTTTCCTTAGCGCGGTTTATTGGCCGTTAAATTGCCTTAGGCTTTTAACTTAGAACAGAAAAATATTGCTATGACAAATTACTGCTGCTTTCTGTAAGGTGAATCACCAAAAAATAAGCTAGCTTTATGATCTTGATGGGACTTGATTGGCTGTTGTTACTGCAGACAACTAATCACAGCAGTTAACATGATTCTTGCAGTCTAGACGGATGCAGCTGAATAACAGTATTTTACATGGAGCGACTGCCTTCTGACCATCGCAACCCGGTAACTGGTTAACACGCTACCCCTTGGTAAGACTGGTTGTCAGACAACCTGTAACGACTGTCAAATATATACGAATGACAGCCGGGACCAACGGCTTATCGTGTTTTTCGAGGTACGGAGGAGCCTCGATATGTAATGGATGGTCACCCATCCACAAACCGACCGCAGCAAGCGTTGCTTATCCTTCGATTGACCTACGCGGCTGCTTTAATTTAGCCACGAGCTTCTGACAGTCTTTCAGCTGATATTTGTGGTGATTACCGGTTGTTAATTGATCAGTCTGTCCCTTCTTTAGTCGATTACCACCGATAGTCCCCTCACTAACGCTGCTATAAACCTCAGTGACCGCGGTCAACTCCAGACATTACGTTTATTCCTCTCTCTTACAATTTACAATCACTGTTCCCCACCACTCGGCTCACTTATACAAGAGGTCATGATATGCCCGTTAGACGACACTGTCGTTTGCGAATAGTTTAATTGTTGTACTTGATTGAAGTTGGAGTAGGTTTTAAATGGTCTGTGATTGATTGAGGCCTTAAACAGTCTTGTGGTAGTCATTAGTGTTGTCAATTAGTAAGAAATGTCCGTTGGTTTTGAAGACTTGTTCAGGCAATTCTATTTGAATTACCATTAGCCTCATCATCATGAAACGTCTACCGTTTTAAACAAGGATCAAATTCAAATTAAACTACTACAAAAGCACTGTCGTCGGGGAATATTATCATGATTTCAGCTGATATTGTCGATTGATTCGTGTTGCTAACCAATGGGCTTGTTGGGTTTCTATTCCCGTAACAAACAAAGAATGATCTGCGATACGTAGTGCCCCAGGGCTGGAAGAAACGCCAGCGTCAGGCAACGATGTCATTAGAATAAAACCTGCCTTTGTCTAAGGGTCATCTTACTCTGTTTATTTCATTTGTTTACTAGAATGTAGAACGATGTTGTTGCTTGTCTTGAGTTTAATCACATCGATCTTTACTCATTGAAAGTTAAGAGTTTTTATCCCCCGTCATTGAAGGAAAATATGAGAACCTATCTTACAAGTCAACTAAATCTCTCCTACAACATGCTTCCCCATATTTTCCGTACTAAGTGTCAGTACATTAGAGTCAAGTGTCAAGTGGCAGTCGACCGCGCCACTAAATCTGCCATTAAGTGACACTTAGCCCCCGGTGAGGGGTGCGGGGGGTGAAGAAAATAAATTAAATTTGTACCCCTTAGAACGTGGTGATGTTTACTCGATCTAATTAACAGAGCTGGTATGGTTCCTTGAGTGGTGAGATGAGCGAATCTTCTTATTTAGAAAATGTTTTTGAAAAAAGAGTGACTGTGGTTCAGCGCAGCTATTCACAACCATCCGACAGGCTATTGTATCGAGAATTCTCATTTCGATAACCTGAAGGCTTTCGAAATGAGAATTCGAAGAATTCTCGTAATTAAAAACGTTCAAATGTCAGAAACTTGTCAAATGTAGGGAAGTTTGAAGTATTTACGACAGATTGAGACTGAGATCTGAGAGGTAATTCTAGTAATTTAAAACGTTCAAAATCTAGTCGCAGTCTCATCTCAGCGACAAACAAATGTCAAAAACTTGTCAAAATGTAGGGAAATTAGCAGTATTTTTTGACAGATTGATACTGAGATCAGGCTGTGAACGTTCTTAAAATTACGAGAATTGCCCCTCAGACTGTGAACGTTCTTAAAATTACGAGAATTGCCCCTCAGACTGTGAACGTTCTTAAAATTACGAGAACTGCCCCTCAGACTGTGAACGTTCTTAAAATTACGAGAATTGCCCCTCAGACTGTGAACGTTCTTAAAATTACGAGAATTGCCCCTCAGACTGTGAACGTTCTTAAAATTACGAGAACTGCCCCTCAGACTGTGAACGTTCTTAAAATTACGAGAATTGCCCCTCAGGCTGTGAACGTTCTTAAAATTACGAGAATTGCCCCTCAGACTGTGAACGTTCTTAAAATTACGAGAACTGCCCCTCAGACTGTGAACGTTCTTAAAATTACGAGAATTGCCCCTCAGGCTGTGAACGTTCTTAAAATTACGAGAATTGCCCCTCAGACTGTGAACGTTCTTAAAATTACGAGAATTGCCCCTCAGACTGTGAACGTTCTTAAAATTACGAGAACTGCCCCTCAGACTGTGAACGTTCTTAAAATTACGAGAATTGCCCCTCAGGCTGTGAACGTTCTTAAAATTACGAGAATTGCCCCTCTGATTTGACTAGACCCCGACATCAAACAGCTGTCGGAAGAATAGCCGACGACGTCTAGATTTGATTTAACCTGACAACATTTTTGGGTTTTGGACTTGTGAACTGCGTTTAGAGGACTCCTACGAATAACATTGATTGATGTTCGATACGGTACGAAAGCGTATCGAATGGTTGTGAATAGCTATGCAGTTGTGTCACCCGTCCTTATTATTTTTCATACAGATATGGTATGCGAGAATGATTGCTTTGCTAGTTTGCCTCGAAGCTATTTGATAGTTGTACCTAGCTATGAGTTTAATGTTACTACTTGCTGCGCCCTGACAGGATCATGTACTCATCAGTTTGACGACACGGTTGGCGCAGTGGCTGAGCAATCGACTGTTGCGCTGCGTGTCGCGGGTTCGATTCCCGCATGGAACAAATATTTGTATTGCCTACAGGTGGTTGTTCCCGGTCTGGCTGTTTTTGTATGTGAGTTTAAATGTTTGTAAACGCACCCACGATACAGGAGTAATTCCTAATGTGGGGCAATGTTTTTTTATAAAAAAAAAAAACAAAAAAAAAATTGTTTAGCCTAAGCGTAGCCTGTAACTGAAACATTATTATATGGCCCGAATCGAATAAAAAGACTACAACCATCGAATAAATGATTGACCGAATGAACTAACCTGGATTCGTGTCATATTTCCTTACAATTATTAAGTTACTACAACACTGTTTAATGTAGTGTAGTTTAAATTTTTACTTACTTTACACAAATGACCAAGCAAAACTTGATTTACCTTTACTGTATCCGTCTAAAAAGTCAAAAGGACCGTCAAACTCATGTTAACCAATGTGATTGACCATCACTCACTTGACACAGCCAATCAAATCACTTGACATGAGAATTGAAAACAGCCGACCTATGTATTCTGTAAAAATCTCGCCGTGAAGCTGTCCATAGTGTCAATCTCTAGCATCAGATGGAATGGCAGCTCACGTCAAGCTCACTTCATAGACTAAGATATATAAATGAGATAGACTCTGACAGAATACGATCAGCGCCATGCCAAGCCATGGAACTAAAATATCTATAGATATATACGTAGGTATAGATGTACATAGCTATCTATTGATAGGTAGATGTATAGATATGCTTAGCTATTTTACGTATGAATTGCCGTTATGTTGGTTTCAATTTTGCTATAGACAGTTTTGTTGTATTAGATACTTTCAAATGGGTTTTTGAAAGTATATGACATTCACAAAACTAGTAAGTATAGGTACAATAAACAAAATTGAAACGTTACAGCAATTCACACAAGTGCATAAAACACGAAATATATTAAGGACGTAATTTAAAAAATGTATTAATTAAACTTTAATTTCTACACCAGTTTGCCTTGTTCGTTTCTTGCATTTCGTTTTATTGTAATGTTCTCGATCTACTTGTGTATGTCACAAACACTTTCACAAAACTACATTTAATGCTGGAATGTTGTTGTTTCTTGATATACGGGGGAAACCAAAGCTCAACTCGACGTAAATAACACAAAACCACCAAAAATTATACAAGAAATTTGCGCACGAGTTTGTACCCACACCGGCAAATAAAAATCTTGAGACAGGACAATACGATGACATTTAAATTTTATACAGGTTACAGGGTTGCTACCATTTGGTGTCAACTGTAAACCAATGTCACATATTTTAGTTTGTTAATAGTTTTAGTTAAGTTAGGATATTATTAGTTACTTTAATTCATTAATGAGGCTTATGTAGTTAATTATGTTCATATTATTTAACGTCACATTAATCACGTAAAAAAGTGGCAACATCGACCAAAGTTTCTTTGGCTTGGCTTACAGATGTATCTATAATCAGAAAAAGTTCATGATCATACTTTGTTCATGAGTTACCAGGGTGAGTTTAACTACCACCACAAGACCAAAGACCATCAGAATTTAACAATCTTTCAGAAACAGGGGTCAGTGACTCTATAACGTTAATTATACGTTTTAAATATAGTAATAGGTGCTCTTCCTTACAAAGTACTTGAGTGGACCTAATAAGGACAAGCATCTAAATGGGAAGGATAAATAAAAAGCCCATTGAAACTACATTACCGTATGTGGAGAGTTCTCGTGCCAAAAATACACTTATGGTGTTATATTAGTGTTCTATATGGTGGTGTATGTGGTGGTGTGGGTCTATGGGGGTGGGGGTAAGGGGGGTGTCAAATTAGCGAATATTGTAACGTTCGGAGACAACGGAAGTACGCTGGGTTAAAAGCCAATCGTGTAGAGCTGGGAATCTGTAGAGGCGGCCGTGTTGTATTTACCACGGTAGTTCCTCCTGGCTGAGTAATAACAACCGCACGGGTCGATCGATCAGGTTAAGCTACGCTTACCGCGGTCAGTCCGTAGATGGGTGACCACCTTAACATACCAAGAGTCATCCGTGCCTCGGAAAGCACGTTAAGCCGTTAGTCCCGGTTGTCATTGTTGGATCTTTGACAGTCGTTACGAGTCGTCAGAAGCCCGAAAGTCTGACAACCAGTCTTACCAAGGGATATCGCGTTACCCAGTAAATGGGCTGTGGAGGTCAGATATGCAGTCGTTCCATATAAAAGACTGGGAATCAGCTGCATTTGTTAGATTGGAAGCCGACCCCAAGATAAATAATATCCCTGGACATTTCACACAGCGCCATCTAGTCCCAAGCTAAGCAACCTAATGCTTGTGTTATGGTAACAAGATGGCTGATAAACTATTACTATACTATACATTTTTTTTTTTTTTGTAAATACATCCATGAAAAACACCCAGACTCAGAACAAATACATGTACGACTTACAAATATTTGTTCTGTGCGGGAATCGAACCCGCGACACGCAGCGCAGCAGTCCGATCGCTCAGCCACTGCGCTAACCGTGTTGTCAAAAAAACATTTAAGAATACTGTGCTGTCTTCAGGACTCAATTCTTCGCCCTTTATCAACACATTAGTTTTCACCTGTCTAACGTGAGGTAACGTCACCTTAATGCATTTTTTTATTTTTTATTAACCTTTATTGTCCCACTGCTGGGCAAAGGCCTCCCAAATCCTTCCAGGAGCTCTTTTCCGTTTAGAAGTTAATTATTAACATTGAACCTGTGGACTACTATAGAGATCGCGCTATTTACATCGTCAGTAACCTGCCGCTGACGTTTAAGTTTATTCAAAAGTGAAATGTCATCTGCAAACAACACTATATCATGATTATCCTTTCAGATTATCTCTTCATAGATGGAGAAGCCTTAGAATTAGACAAATAGATCTTTCTTCCGACGAGTTTATTATGTAAAAAATATGAGCAACAGCATCGAGCTGTAGGTGTGCAACTAGTAACCGAATTCTGAACTTTTGTGCTTGATCGTTTATTAAATTGTCGGAAAACTAGAAGAGGCATATTTTGCCATTAATTGGAATAGCAGAGCAGTGTCTCATTCACTATCAGACTATTAGAAATTATCCAAGCTATATAAATAAGCCAACAATTCTTTCCTTCAACATGCATTCCCTTAATTTTCGTAGTCGGATAGGAAACGCCGATCACATCTACTTTTAGAAATAATGATTGATTTATAAAAGTGTTAGTACAAACTAACTTACAGAAATAAAATAAAATCATTTATCACAAGAATGTAGACATTATAAACCATTCACTAGGAAGACCCTGTAGGTATTTCTATAGAAAAGAATATGCCCTATGTAAGTCACTTCTCGTCCGAAATTGGGAATGGACCGATGGAATACAGGGCAAACAAGAATAGCTAACATTCTTTCTAGAATGATTTATTACTTGCGAAAAAAAGTGGGAGCAAAATTTTAAAATTTTTATTTCCTAATATTTCACTAATGGTTTTTGTAACTTTTAATTAGTTTCATCTTCCAGAGAAATCGTTGCTTACATAATAATTATTATGTTTTCATTATAAAGTGAATAATATATGTGTATTAATTTGAGTGTTTTAAGCCAACAATATGACGCACGACGTAACCAATAAAAATAATATTGAAAACTTGTGAACAGCTAACACGTGTGAAGTAACATTGGAACTAGCCTATAAGATTATGAGGGAACTTCTATCATATTTGCAACTCTATATAAAAGCTAACGCATCGATCTCAACTCGCGACAAATTGCGATTTACGAGCGCGCGTTTTAGCCGCGCGTCTAGCAGGCGCCTGCGGTCACCCGCGCTTTTTATTATCCCGCGCCGCGTTGGACGGTTTCCACGCTAAGTGTGTGTTCGGTATTACCATAAGTTAACGCGTAATTGGCTGATTGATATAAAGTAGGGTCTACAATTCTGGGACTTGCGGAATAGATGTGAGGAAAAGTAAAGGATATAATTGTTGCCAAAAAATGTGGTTGTCAATGGTAAGTGGTTTTATGTGCTGAGCAAAATAATATTACTCAGGATTTAAGGACTGTGTGTCAGGTTACATTTTTATTACCTACAGATATGTCAGAAGTTTCGAGGCAATCACTTCGGATACCCACCTACTTGTCAATGGTAAACAACTTTAATAGCATAAGCAACCGTATCAACCTTGTATGATCCGTTACACTATTATCTCTTCAGTTAATCTGGTATAACAATAACACATCTAATTGATTATTGCTGATGTGCACCTACTTTGTTACATATATATAGTTGCGCCATACATATTAGCTAACTGCACCGTACACTCGTGAGCTATGAATTCGGGTCACCCGACTATATAACATCCGATAGCTATAAATGACTCGGAAACTAAAAATGCTAGTTTATTTTATTGCTATTTTTTTATTCAATTAATCTGCATTTTATTATTTATTAAAAAAAATGAAATTACTTAGTGTTCATTTGTTTTACTTATTTTAATAACTGTAATTTAAAATGGGTCAATATCGCAAAACAAAAATTGCTCACGAGTGTACAGTCCTTAGCAGGACATTGTCTCTTTTCAAAATGAAACACCAATTATTATCTCAACAACAGTCTGTAGTAATAAGTACCTCGCAATTTTGTACCTACCCTTACCGACCGAGAAGAAATACTGTTAATGTTATAAAAATAAAACTTGAAACAAAAACAACCTTATTGGCAACATTATAGGGAAAATATAACCATTATTTAAAACACCCTAATTTATAGTCAAAACGAAATGAGACGACAATAATTTAGAAATCGATAAATATAAACAATTTTTTTGGAAACTTTTTTAATAGAAAACTTCTGAGTCTTAAGTTTCATTTGCTCGGGGGTCGGTGGGGGGTGTGCGAGGTGGTGCGGGGGGTGTGTTGTCGACAATTTATTGTTTTTAATTCAGGTGGCGGCGATACGGAGGCGCGCAATCACTCGATACACCATCAAATAAATGTTTAGCTATTGCACTGCTGCTAGGGATGGGGGAAGTGTCGATAGTTTCAGGTTTAACTGTAACGCTTTTTTTTTTTTTTTTTTGAGGATGGGAAATCATCAAATGACTCCTCCCGCTCTGGGTGGAGCAGAAGGGAGTGTCAGACTTTTACTGACTAAAACCCACCCGTGTTCCTTCCTTAGCCCTTTATGTTCCAGGGCAGCGGTAAACCCTTTCGGATGGTCCCGCTACCCTGGCAGGCTTCGGCCCTGTGGGGCCCCGTCACTTGCTGACATCTCTTTGAGGCGCGCGTGGAACACGAACACGCCGTCCGGCACGGGCCTAGTCCTGATCGGACGGAGAGCTACCCATTACTCTCCGCCCGCAGGCCCGCGCCTACGGTGGCCGGGAGTCGTCACGCGGCTCCCGACGCCCGGAGCGTCTCCCGCGGCGGCTGAGGCGTGAGGTGCGCAAGGCGCGTTCCCTCGCCCACCCCGCCACCTCCTTCGCTAGCATGACTGCTTCGCAGAAGGAGGTGACTGCCTCCCACTCCCTCTCACCCCGGACCATGGCTTGAACCAGGGCCGGGCGCGAGAGGTCGCCGCCGCTGCCAATCGCCTCTACGAGGACACGGCGGTGCTCTGCCCAAGCAGGGCAGACCTCCACCGTATGCTCCACCGTGTCCTCTGGGCGATCCTGACAGTGGTGACACCCGGGCGTCTCCTCCCGCCTGATGATGTGCAGGAACCTCCCGAAACATCCGTGTCCGGAGAGGACCTGCGTCAGGCGGTTAACTGTAACGCTAACGCTAACACTATACCATGTTAATGGTACGATGACAATCGTTAGGAAATTAGCTGTACTACTCCTACATTATTTAAAAACTCACTACAACAACGCTTCGCAAGCGCAACGCCTAGCTACGAAAATGCTACGGCATCGGTAGCGATGTCGTAGCATTTTTTTTCTCATTTTCGTAGCGGTACCTTAGCGTGTTTGTAGAAACACGCTAATCTAACGCTACGAAAATGCTACGACATCGCTACAATCACGCTAAGCTAACGCTACGAAAATGCTACGACATCGCTACAATCACGCTAAGCTAACGCTACGAAAATGCTACGACATCGCTACAAACACGCTAAAATAACGGTACGAAAATTCTGCAACATATTGCGGACACGCTAAGCTTACACTAAGAAAATGCTACTACATCACTAGTGATGTGGCATTGGAGAGCCTTGACGAAGCGACACCAAGACAACGCTACGGTAACGTAACGCTACACCATCGCTAAGAAAATGTTACGACATGCTACAACAATGCTACTCCAACGTTTCGTCAACGCTAGGCAATTTAAACCAAATTGTGCAATAAATCAAAGTCATATTAGAAAATCATAAAATCGACACCATTCTTTAACTTTTAAGTCATAAGTCATGTATTGCTTTGTTTATGATAGGAACAGGCAGGCATAAGTTCTTTTGTTAATAGGAAGATAAGATTTAATTCTTAAAAAAATCGACAAAACAGGTTATCGACGTTTCCCCGCCACATCCCTGTCCCCGCCTCGCACCGTTCGTTAACTGGGCAAGTTTTCCAATAGATGGCGGCACCTGTGCCATGTTTATTGTGTGCCGGATTACGATTCATTAACAACGACTAATTCCTTGTGGCGTGGCAGCCATGGTGCTGTGGTGGTGAGGTGGTGAACGAGGCAGCACACTTTGAGGGTTGGAATGGTTTGAAGTCGTTTTATTATAACAGTCAGTGAAGTTGGTAGGCAATACCTACCAAAATTCACTGACTGTTCTAATAGGATTTGAATGGCACAGATGAACAGAAATTAGCAGTACCAACTGTGAACTGAAGTTGTTTTTGGCAGAAACAACTTCAGCTAAGCTTAAGAATTTATTTACTGTTTGTCGACCAAAGTCATTATTTTAATTTTTTTAATTTTTTTTAATTAATATTATTTTGATTTTCAGTGTATTGGGCTGTCAATTGAAAAAAATTGCTCGTGTTTAATATTTCAAAATGACGTATAGATGTATACATATTATATGTAGGTACATCATTTTACCCGACGGACTAAGTATAACTTCGAGTAATTCCAGAATAAAAAAGCTAGTGTATCCAGTGCTAGTCTGACACAACATTCTAATAAACTTTTTCTAGACCTTTAAAACCGTACGTAATAAAAAGATTAAAAAATTAAATAAAATAATAAGCCTAGTTTTAAGAGTTTTTTTTTATTATTATTGTCCCTCTCAACCAAAGCACCTGCCATCTAATCACTTCACCACCCTTGGTTGACTGGTAGAGAATGCCTAAGGCATTAAATCCGCCTTTGTACCTTTTTGTGCGAAAAGTTTAAATAAATAAGCCGCCATGGTAGCTTAGAGACCAGTCCCTACTGACGGCGCTCATTCACGAACATGACGTATCGTGGATCAGCACCATTTAGCTCAACCATTTCAAGGGAGCTAAATGATATAACACAGCACGCGCTACCGACAGCGTGCCATCATATTCAAATCAATGAAAGACTTACTCAGTAAATGGTAGCTTCATAGTACACACAACTAAGACAAGTGAAATTGTCTACATATTCAAATACTGTGACTATGAAAGCGTGGTACGTAATTGTTAGAAAAGTCGTTTTTTTTTTTATACCGGCTTAGTTATTGATGTCGGAAGTTAGTAAGTAGTAGTTGCTGTTGTATTCTGGAACTCAAATGGAGTTGGGCAGGACACCTGGCAAGGAGCAGTGATGAGGGTGGAGTAAGGCTGTGAACGTGGAAGACGACATTGTTGCCATCGCGGGCCGAACTTGGATGAGGCGGGCATAGGATCGTGGGGATTGAAACAAGAAAAGATGCCCAGCAGTGGGTGAAGTCAGTCTGTGGATCAGTGTGTTTTTTTTGTTGTTTATTAATCAAAAACAAAACAGTCACAAATCATTGTTGAACAATTAAACATACCACACAAACCATCGTGGGTTTAACAGCGGTATGGCATAAGTAATTGTTATAGGGGATCATGATGACTTAACACTAGGTATACTCTGTGGATTGGCGCATAATAACAAAGTTACTACTTAAGTACCTCGTAGTGTGTGTTTAAAACAATCATTTAGTAGCATTTCAAGTGTGTGGTGAAAGCTTTGGAACATGTGTGAAACTTGGTATTATTTTGACAAAAAAAAAACAACATGTTAATCGAACATAAGTTTTGTACATAAATATTTTATTGTGCAACATAATCATGTAAATATGTATAACTTTTCGACACATGATACCTAATAATTTAAATGACTACTCAATTTAAAACAGTGGAGCTAACTAAACGTTAACGTTAAACAGTTAGGTGTGTTATTGTCCGACAGTTTTATTTCCAGTTAATTTGTTAAAATGGTTTGTGTGTAAATGTAAAGTAACTGCGATCAGCAAACTGATGTCTTAGATGCTGTCCAATTTCCGATTCGTCTTTCAAGAATGATGCATCTGGCAGGGGTCAACACAGCCCACTCATATCAAACTAAAAGCAATATTAATCTATTCAAAATTAAATTCCAGCTTAACAACTACGAAAATAATGGAATATCATTGAAACATAATTGAATTATCCATTTCATTAATCTGTTTACAAAACTGTGCGTAAATGGTGCGTTATAATTACATTGAACGACAATAGATATATCTCTAACTTTTAACACGGGAGGGTTGCGGAACCCTAAATAATGGTATTATATAGAACCCGGGGGTTCGGCTGATTTAATTTGAGTTTGTTTAGTGTTGCTGCGATTGATTCTACTGCGTTTTGGGAGATTAAATATTAAATGGAGTATGGTATGCGAGGGCAGTTGGTTGGAAATATTTTTAAAGTATTTATTACATTCACCAAACGGTTGGAAGTTACAGTTTTATTATATTGCTGTCTTCGTAATATCAATACCGTTAGGTATGGAGGTCTGTATTATTTCGTTACCATCTATGCATGAGGGGTACTCAATTAATGAAGTGCTTGAGAAGACTTTCAGTCCTCGATAATGCCCAGCTGAGTTCGTGTCTCCGTTTGCACTAGATACTGCGTTTAAAACAGATGAATACTTACTAGTTTCTTCTCTGAGCTGTCAGTCGAGCCATTTACAATCTACGTCGCCGCGAATTTCTTAGGAAACGATTTAAAAAGGTAAATATAACGGTACCTAGCTAATTCATTTATGAAAATATTATGTAGGTATGTATGAAAAAAACAATATCTTTTTAATAAAATAAGTCATAGACATTATTTTAATACTAGAAATAAAGATAAATTAGATCAATCTTTTTTCAGATTATCTTTCTTACTGTTGTAACATTAGACACAATACTATCTTTCATACTGGTACTGTGTCAAATGTTACAACAAAATACCTTGTGAAATATTGCAATTAATGAAAGAAAATTTAAAATTTATAGTAAAAGTACACTTTATAAACAAGGATATAGGATAGAGGATTGTATCCAAGATAGAAATGCTTGGAAACATGCTGGTCTTGCTCCAAAGGACAATCTCTAGAGTCTAGACAAAATCAAACTGGTTGCTAATGTAATTGTATAATTTATTCTTTTTTTGACATTGATTTACATTCTGTAATTACTTAAACTCTACACCCGGACTTATTACTTTTTATTTTTTTATGAAAATCATCTATTTTTAGATGGTTTGTAAATATGTGAGCACCATGTAGGTATCTATCACATAGTTAATTTATATGTCATGGTTTCATTAATCCATTTTAATTCTTTTACCTATTGTGGTATAGTAATTTTATTTTAGGTGCATCGTTTTCACATATAATATAATTAATGTATGCAAAGTATTGGAAAACATTTTAAAAGAGTAACGGTGGGGTTTCTTGCCTATTCTTCTCCATACGAAAACTACCTTTTGGAAGGGGCGACTAGAATCAATTTTATTTTAATTTAATTTTTGACGTTCAAAAGTGCCTTTTACGTACCTGTTTAAAATAAATGTTTGACTTTGACTTTTGACTTTGACATTTCTACATTAGGTAGGTACTTAGGTAGTAAGTTTTTTTATGAGACGTTTAAACATGTCATCAAAAAATGTAAGGCTAAGCAGACGCTAATCATTACTTTACTTCAAGCAACGTTTATAAATAAGGGGTTTAAAGAGTGTTTAAAGAAATGATGGGAGACGTAGGCCATTCTTTTTCTTCAACTTAGTAGAACAAAGTAACTGTGTGTATCACCATCTGCATATTCAGAGACGCGCGTGTAAGCATTTCTTTTAATACAACCAAAACCATAAACATTTACTAAAGTAGTGTTAGCGTGGCTTCAGCGTAACACATTCAAAAAACCGTACCGAAAGTGTTGCATTAAATGCTAACTCCAAAACAAGGGTAAACCAGGCCGGCTCCTCAGGGGATAGCGATCATAAGGGTGGCTGTGGCCGACTGTGGGCGCATGTGCTGGATATTACTTGCGAATAACTAAAAATATCATTTCAAAATATTTAACTTGTATGGATGGCACATGTGTGTGTTTGTGGTTGGATGTAAAATTAACATTCGTTATCTAATTTTTGATAAAGTTAAATTTTATCTGAGGCTTTCTCAGTCAGTTAACTCTTATACTTTAAAACCTATTTTATTAGGTTCTTACCGTCCTGAAGGCCTAGTTCGGCCACAGAAATAATTTAGAACAGTGCTAAGTTCAAAAGTCATCTTCTTGATAGTTAATTGGTTTTATTAATTATATAATAAGTTTGACAAGAATCTGTTTATTTCATAATATTTTACCTATATTGTAATCAGTAGAAAAATACAAAATAGTTATACTGTAGCATACTAAAGTACGTCTTTGTTCTAAATAAAATAACAAAGCATTTCTCTTACATATACAATAAACTACACCTGTGCATAAAATACTTTATATGGACGTAAACTCCTGAAAGTTTTGCGGAGCATCGTCACGTCCGGCCTCGATCGCGGCCAAACATCGTCTAAGCGCAACAAAAACACGTGGGGTACTCCACACCACGGGGCGGGGCTTACGTAGGCAACCAACCAATGAAGTTGCAAGGTTTATCCCCTCTCTCACTTGCACGGGTGGTTGTCTCCCTCCAATTCGTAGATTACCGTAGTCGATTCTTCATACTGAAGTATGATTTTTTTATTATCATTTTAAAGTTGGCAAATATGGTGGAGTCCGCAGTTTGTGTTTAAATGTTGCCAAATTGTATGTAAGTGTGTTTGTGTTACGTTAAGAGCTTCTTATGAGATAAACTTTTATTAAATGCTTTTGTTTTTATAGAGAATGGCATTTTTATTTGGCTTTTGTGCCACATGCTTTTGTAAACTGAATTTGTTTTTTTTCATCGCTTTTCTATTAAAAACACACGAATTAGGTACATGAAGTGTTTGTGAATAAATTAAAATTCAAGTCCAGTCATTAGTTTTTCATTATGAACTATGGTGTAAATAACCTCGTAATAATAATAGTTTTCATTGACGACTTGTTTTCTAATAAAATATTGCAAAACATAATTAATTTGAATTATAATTTATAACTTTATCCACATTACATTCAGCAGAATCTAGTTTGTGCACTACAATGTTGAACATTCGATAGAGTTGTAAATATAAATTGATAACGACAGTTATGACATCAATCTTCATCTATTAAATACGTTATAAATCAAGGGGATAAGTACTTTAGTAAAAATGGCGACCAAGTAGGCCGACTGCAACTAGTTTTTCTGAGCACAATATATTAACAGAGAGTATAATTACCTACTTCACGAGTTGTGTATTGAATTGTACAGCTACCTATAGTTTTGTGTCTGGCAATTTGTGTAACATTTTTTTAACTTCAACTTTTGCAATCAAACATTGCTTTTTATTTCTTCAGTAGGTAAGTGGAAGTAGGTAGGTACGTTAGTAAGATCTATATGCTTATGCATATGGAGCTATCATGACAGTCAAGAATCACAATCGCAAAGTCACATTTTTCGAATAGAACACAATTAAGTATTTATTAATTGAGTATTTTCCTAACTATTCACAGCATTGCGGAAATATGAAACGTCACCAACATTCACCTTATGCTGAAAATAATATACCTAATGTGGAGTTCACTGCATATGATTATAGAACATGTTTCATTAACGTCTCCATCTCTCTAACAGTCTAAAATAAAACTTCATTCATTCCACAAGTTGTAAGGAAATAACACATTATTGTAAAAACGTTTATATTACCAACTTCCTACTCATTAACATAAAATCTAATCACAGAAACATATCAACCGATTGATGACATAAAAATTAACCCTAATCTAAATTGAACATTAGTAACGGTGCTATAAATAAATATTACGTATAATAAATATCGGACCAATTTATATTTCAAGTCAATAAATACCTTTGTCCTAACAAAACACACCCTACTTTTAACTCTAACTCTCACAAGATAGGGTGTCATTTAGTCTGTAGTGGTGGTGTATGAGGTGTGTAATAGGCAGATGATAAAAGGCCGACAAAGCAAAGGTGTCGGCTAATTGACGCGGTGAGAAGGAAACCGGGACACGAGGGGAGGTCGCAGTGGCGGCGGGTAGCGGGGCGATGAGCGGAGAGGGTGAGATGTTTAGTGAAGATCAGTTGAGTTCCATTTTGCTAAGAGAATTGCATAATTGATGAAAAAACCAGCATTTAATTTAGTGAACCATTTGTTACTATAGGGAATTCGGAACAAAAGCAGGTACACCAAGAGAGAAACAAAATCCGTGAGCCTATTATTTGACATTATCAGACATGAAATCACAATTTTTTTGATAGCTTAGTTGTCGCTAGTCAATTTTAACAAAAGCTCTAGGAAAAGTCTGCTTTTGCTTTAGAATGAAATCATCATACATTATGGTGAGCCCGCTCCCGGAATGTTTGTCACCTTTATAAGCCTAAATAAAAACAAATATTTATGAGAGATTCGAGATATTATTTTATATCATTCCGTATTGCGAGAATTATAAGGGAAATCTTACAGTCAGATTGACTCTGCAATATGTTTTACCCATTGCAAGAATCGCTGTAAGAACATCTTACCCGCTCTCAGTGGCACCTGTCCTCTATTCCTGTGTTATATTACATCCGGTGTGTACAATACCGTGGCCGGTTCCCCGCGGTCCATCCTCGGCCATTGTGTGAGGAGCGCGACCCGGTCCGAGGTCCATTGTGTGGCAGCAGTTGAAGATATTTATCTCGTGTTGTGATGGTCAGCTTGATGTGTTGTTATTTCATATGAGGATTAAGATGGGGGCATGTTGTGGATAAGGCGATTAATAGCAGTGGTGTAGTGGTCGTTAAAACTGCCTGAAATGTTGTTGATGCTCAAATCAAATCAAACGCTTAGCTACTAAACTCGGCAAGTTCAATCAATCAAGTTAGCGGCAATGCTGAACTACTATTTCATATTTGATGCCCAGGGCCATTTGAAAAGGATTAGAAAAAGATGGCAAGTACTCAGTGGATGTGTTTGTCATCTTTTAAATAGATAGCGCTCAAAGTAAATTATTTGAGAATCAAATCTACTGAAAAACACTAATTGAACTCAAGTGATTTAAACAATAAGAAAACAACAGACGGCAAAATAAATAAGCTAATTAAAATCTACAAAATTCTCTTTCAGAAAATAGCAGCCCCAAATATTATCAATCAAAATACAAAACACATCCTGCGCCTGCGTCGGTCGGTCTAACCAAAACCCAATTCATTTCCACCAAACAGGATGCGCAAGCGATTCCGTTTATTAATAGTTTAAAAACCGTTTATTGTTCCGCCATCTTTTATTGGGGGTCGCCATTATTAAGGGATTTAAAAAACGAATTATAAACGTCAAAGTGTGGCTTTGTGATGAGCATTTGATTGTGTGTGTGTTATTGTATTGTTGGAGATGTGATCGGTTATTTTAGAAAGTAATTGTAGATCATTTCATTTTTCGGGGATTATTTTTGCAGTTTTTTCTTTTTTTTTTGTATTATTTTATGTTTGAAAACAATTATATACCTATGTAAGTACTTACGCCAGTATGGCGATATGGATCCTGCTTGGAAATATTTGAATAAGCCAGGAGAACATTTTCAGACATGTATAAAACTGTTGTATTTAAGTGCATTTGTTTGTGATCAATTTTACACCAGTCAACTACCTACTTATTACAAACATATTTAAAAGATTATTTATTATTCTTCCGCAGAATGAACTTCCGTTACCTATACTTATTTTATGTTTATAACTCATCATAACTCTAATTTCCCAGAAAAAAAATACAACAGCAATTTCTTAACTCCATTCAAATAGCTATTTCGAGTGTATAATAACGGAGACGACAAGCAATGCATCAAGTTTAATATCTGCAAACTACGGCGAGCGAGTGTGCGGCGCCCTCAGCAGATGTCTCTAATTCTATGGGTGTTTTATTTCTTAACAAATCGAGTGCCGTGTCAATTAATATTATATTTGTCACATAAATTACCGGAGATCCTTCCGCTATTATCCGAACGCGTAAACTCTGCCATTCCAGCTTATTATTCGTGGCACAATAGTTTTTAGCGGGCGCGGGGCGGAGGGGGGGGGGGGCGGCCCGCAAAAACTGCACCCGACTTAATTATAAAGAGACAAGAAGCGCCATTAAATAGCGATTCGTTAAATCTACGCTCTCTTGTTAACACCACACGTGCTCTCTCCCGCTCTAACGTATGCGGAACAGAGCGGGACGCACGTAGGTTTGGGGCGACAGCTCGGTTTAGGGGCGGCGTCCGCGATATAAGGTTTAGATTGACTGGGCGGCGTTCTCTATTCAAGTTTTTTTCTGTTTGCGAGCAAAAGCGTCGGTGAGAGCTTTTCATTTGGTGTCGGGTCGCGCTCGCGGGCGGACGGGAGCTCTGAGAGTGCAATGACCGAGTGACGTCCATCGGACTCTGTGGTGTATAGTATATGCAGTGAACTGTCTAAGATGTCTGAGCTGCGTGGTTCGCCGCCCTTGTCTCGTGGTTTGGAGAATGGTTTCGGAGCTCCTCTGGCGGCGTTGAGTTCTCTGGCAGAGGCACCTCCTCCTGCTCCCAACCCTCACGGGATCGACCACATCCTGTCGCGTCCGACGGTGGGCGCCAGCGTGGGCGCTGGTCTGCTGGCGCCGAGGCTGTCGCTGGCGGCGGCGGCGGCCGGCATGGCCCACTACCTGCAGCACAAGCCACTGTACTGGCCAGGGTTCCAGGGACTGGTGTCCAACCCAATGGCGTGGAGGGAGCGGTTACAGTCAAGTGAGTACTCATTACTTTTGTCATTCTCATTCTTTATCTTAGATCTTTAAGTTATTGTATATTGTGACGTCACAGACTATCTTCGTAGGTATATATGTACTAGGGGTAATGTATGTCTCTCCTAAGAAGTCAGTAATAGCTGATTGTGATAATATCGCCCATTGTATCTCCGTTTTTGTATAATATAAAATCATTTTTTTACTGTTACGTGTTTGGTGGGCAATGTTGAGTAATCTATCTTTTACCACATATTATTATGATGGAAGATCACTCAAGAGAAATAAGAATATTCGTTAGCTAAATAGGTAGTTATCTTGTTTTATTGAGAGAGAGTTTTATTGAGCTGATTAAAATTTTGTATTAAACCAATTAGGTAAATACGCGAACGATCTACAGGTGGACAATGAAATTGATCTCTTTGACATAGATATGTAACAGATGAACCATTCTAAAAACAGCGTGTTTGATGTTAATGAGCTTTTATATTAGGTATCATAACATCTTTTTATCTGAATTTTAAATGATTATATTAATTGGATGGGTCATTAGAATGTTTTCCTTTATGCAAATAACACAAATAGTCAGTAGACGTATAAAAGACATCAACGCGTCACATATCTTATTTATTTATTTACAAAGGTCATAAAAAACGAAATGAGTTTTTAATGTGGTATTTATACCTAACTACTAATTATCTTAAATAGTCGCTAAATAACAATGAATAAATAAAAAATTACAAAAGTGTTTTTAAAGGTAGATGTTAATTATGATTCTGAAAAGGTTTATTGACCATTAACTTTTGATGGACTGTTTTTTTAAACTAATAATATTAATTTTCTAGAGAAATCCTTTATGTTCACTTATATAATAATTGTTAACTTGTATCTTAAGGTCATAATTAGTCCGAAAGGGTTACCGCTGCCCTGGCATATAAAGGGCTAAGGAAGGAACACGGGTGGGTTTTAGTCAGTAAGAGTCTGACACTCCCTTCCGCTCCACCCAGAGCGGGAGGGGTCATTTGATGATTTCCAATCCTCAAAAAAAAAAGGTCATAATTAGTTCCCACACGTGCCCACTTCTACCGCTCTACTTCTGATTACAAATTATATTTAATTTATTTTACTTACCGTTTTTTTTTAAACTGTAGGTACATAACTAGTGCCAGCCTATTGCTGTCCCACTGCTGGGCAAAGCCCTCTCCTCATATAGAGAAGGCTTCGAGCAATGATCACATGCTCAAGACAGGCGCTTCTTCTTCTTTTCGTGTCGATTGTACTCTTCTTCGATATTTTATATTTACGGCTTGCTCATGGCGATTTCAGACATAATCAAGTTCTTCTAACTGAACAGCCAGCTGTGCTGCTGGAGGGTTTATTGTGCCACCTCTTCTTCCGGCGTGCTTGCCGGGGGATAGTGTTATGTAATTTTAACGTTCAAAAAGTGCTGATTCTCAGCCTAGTTTGAATAAATGGCTTTTAATTTTAACTACTGTCCAAGTTTTACATAATGTAACATATTTCGCAAACCAAGCGTCAAAAAGCACAAGCTGCTCCTAACGAGCCCACAATATAATCCACTCATATCTCAGCCTATAACAATCTTACCCACAAACCGGAACTACATCACGATACAGCCTCCTTCCTTGTTCCGGTGGCCGTCGGCCGTGTTCCGTCGGCCCTTAGCGGCGGGTTATAGCCCTAGGGCCGTTTGTGGCCGTTTGGCCGGCATTACGGCTTAGATCACGTACGGGTTGCTGTAGTGTGGAGATTTGGGTTAGTACTTGGTTATTGTTGAAGATGGAATTCTGGTTGAATGGATTTGATTTTTGGTGTAAAACATTACTGTCGGGGAGGAAGTGGTTGTTGGGAGGAGATTCAGTTCTTCTTATAGAACTTTTCTAATTTTTGTTGTGCATCAATAAAATTAAAAATACTGCATTAGAAACATAATTTTATCATCTACGGTTGTTAGGGTTCAAAATTTTAAATTCGGATTTCGAAAGGAGATAAGGTTTTTCTCAGATAACTTTTGTCGCATTTTCCTAAGTACATATAACAATTTATCGAAGTGCATCAATAGAGTCTAAAAACTGTATTGGATACCTACATTATTTTTATATAGGTACCAACGCAACGGTAGCATCTTAATGGTCGCTGTAACATTATTATATCCCCTTATTAATACACGCGGAGTAAAGTTAAAACCAGTATTAAATAAATTCGGTTTAGTTACAGCATGTATTATATAACTCGAGAACGGCTGAACGATTTTATGATCTTGATTTGTTAGATTTGTCTCCGCCCCGAATAGCAGAATAACTATTAAAATATGAGAAAAACTCACGAAAAAATATATGATTATTCATATTCAGAGGCGGTACGAGTTCAGCTATTATCAATAAAATGATAATAGATGATGATGACATTAGTGAGATATACTTTTTAAGCAGCGAATGCTAGAAACAAAATCTGGAAAAAGAAAATACATTTATGTATTGGACGAAATAAGAATTTAGCTGCACCTACGGGAATTAAGAAAACCTGTATGGCCCGTCGCATATCCTATCCCTCAGAAATATAGAGGAAATGACGCAAAGAGCCAACCAATTAATGACTTAACTAATAAAAAAGAAGAAGGTAATTTTGTGTCGTACAATATAAATAAACCCAAATAAAATAAAAACATAAGGTTCTGCGGAAGAATCGACATTTATTGATCGAAAACTAATAAATATTCAAACAAGTCATTTATTCTCGGAATTAATAAATTCGCCCACAGACCGATCGATTGATTTGTAGCTAATACTTACAGATGTAGGTATTTGTTATCGTGATACATTGCCTGTTATTCACTCAAGAATTTGATGAAGTCTCTTTTAATCCGGTAATGGATGTGACATTTTCATTTTCTGATGATGTTGTTTGAGCGTTGTTCGTTTCTTGGGAATATACCTAAAGGGTAAGGAATAATACTGATTTTCGTAATACCTACTTATTTGGTTTTATTGTTGTTTCGATTTCATGAGATTATGCAATTAACAAATTTGAAGACTAAATACCTAAGTATACGCAAAAACACTAAGAAAAAGCAATTATTTTAACATTAGTTACATTGCAAGTACGAATAATATTACTTAGAAATAAATTGTATTTTGCTGAAACGCATTTTAAATAACAAAAATACCTAATAAAAACGGAACACAATTTATGAATGAACAATGTTAAATTAATGTAGGTCCCATTTTGTTTACAATTGTACCACCGACCTATGAAAAGAGGCTTTATGTTTGCCTATCACCTATTCGTTAAGGTTTATAATGTAAGATGTCCCTTCTATTAAAGCAATAGGTACCTATTCTTATAATAATAGAATAAATTCTCGTCGTCGGCAAACTATTCTTTCAACTGTTTACTTAAATTAGTTTATTTCATAAGCTTTTTAGAATTGTAAATTGAAATAGTTATGAATATTAATTCGCGAAAAGTGACAATTTGTCAAACGATTCCATAATTTAATGTGTCAATAAATGAGATCAGTTTTAAATGACGAGAGGATCCTATGAGTTATGGCAGGTAACTGGGTGTGGTCGCGGTTCATTGATGAAGTTGTGACTATTTTTACAAAAGCATTATGACTAGATAGATAGATAGAATACTCTTTAATATATAAACCATAAAAAATACAGATATAAATGTAATTTTTTTACAAGGAGTGACACAATGGGCGGTCTTATCACTAAGAGCGATATTTTAAAGACAACCTGGATGGATTACGGGAGAACGAACAACTATACTGAAGGTAGTCTGTGGTGTACAATTACATATATACAATAAATACATACACAGCTAAAGCATATTATACTTATCTACAAAAATATACAATAATAATCATGAAACAAGTGCAAGTGTCTACTTTGTTATGTGACGAAGAAGCTGGGCCGATAGTGATTAAAAGAGAACGCGTGTCAAAGACTTCTGTGTTGTAGGTATTTTCCATTTAGGGTACTGTCATTTAGCGCTTTTCTTGAAAGGCTTTACTCTATTTATAAAATAGACACAGATAGAAGGTAATTTTCAGTGCCCATAGGTTCATATTTAGGTTTTATGAAACCGAGATAAATTAAATTTACGTCCATGTCATTGTACCTGCATTCAGCTTGATCAAACAATTCGGCGCACTACAAAACAAATGATGTTTGTGATCCAAATATAACATTCAACAATATATTAATCAAGAACAAACTACGGTAGGTCACATTATAAGATAGAAATAAATATAGCAACATTTTGATTTAAAAGAGGGGTCTGTGGAGTTTCCTGTCCGTTTTTCTCCATACTCAAACTCAAACCATTTATTTCAATTAAACCATACGAACCTACTACTACGC
Organism: Apamea sordens; assembly: GCA_945859715.1. Taxonomy (NCBI): domain Eukaryota; kingdom Metazoa; phylum Arthropoda; class Insecta; order Lepidoptera; family Noctuidae; genus Apamea; species Apamea sordens. The sequence continues at coordinate 17,531,425 of OX244008.1, read as the reverse complement.
TTTGCAATGAGCAAATAGCTTCATCTTTCTGACTGACCGACTCCTTGACAATTTAAAAGACCCTGTAAATGGTTTAATTGAAATAAATTCTTGAAGTATTAATTTGAAAAAAAAACAATTGAAAAGACATATTTTTGCCTTCTATATCATTAACGTGTATCTTCTCAGAGTGTCAGTGCCAAAATACCAATAATACAACTGACATGAAACAATAAAATGTCACGAAAACATCGCTTAGTCATTTCAATTCACCTCACGCCACCGTAACGAGGGTAACAAGTGTTCTTACACGAGAACAGCCTCTTAAATTAATTTGTAACTTGTACTCGGTTAATTCGAGCGACGACGCCGCCAATCGATATCGTTCCGAGTCGAAAACGATGCGATATGACGCGCTAATCTCGATACTTGAGATAACCGCATGTCGGTATTTGTTGCAATTGTGTAATGAGTAGTTGTTATAATTATGGTGATATTCATGTGATGCAAATATATGATGGAGTTATGGTGGAATAGTCTTGCCAAGGCTTTGGAAAAACCTAAGATTTCTTGATGGTTCCCAAAAATGGGTAAATGACATCGTATTTGAGACGTTTGTTTTAAATAATCACGTTAGTGGTCATATCAGTTCATTAAAATGACCACATTTCAATATATATAGAGTTGGCATTCATGGAAAAGTACCAACAGTCATTGACAAAACTTATCGTCAGAATTTGACACGCTGATTACATTTTCGACACAAACTAATATGTTATTCGCTATAACTCCAATCAATTATATTATTATTGATAAACTCACAAAATTTCCTATATCTCATCGTATCAGTTTTATTAAAAACACACAAAATATAATAACATTTGATGTCGCTGCGTCACGGATCGCGACAGATTTTAATAAAAAGCTAAACACGTCGAGTTATAGATAGTCACGGCGAAAGCTTATTAAATGACACACGATAACATAATACTGCTATCAGTTGATAAGTGATCAGCTAATAATGTGTAAACTCAAGTATTTGACGTTTGACACAACGCAATTACTTTGTCAACGTAGCTTCGTATCATTGGAGGGTTATAATATTGACGACGCATAGAGTGCAATCATAAATGGACAATATAATTAAATTGTACGTCAATAATATGTTTATCTATGACAATATTAGATGTGTCAAAATATGATGTTATTAAAACTGGGTGGAAAATTTTGGGGGCGACTGTATATTGCTACCGTATTGGACAGCAAATTGATTTGATTTTTGGCAAACAAGGAACCTTACGCAAATGCGGGTGACCGTTGAAGTTTAATTTAATTCTATGATTAAATAATAATTATTAGTTATTTTGATAATAAGTAGGTACACAATATCGGGCGTTACCACACTGTATTGACTTTAAAGTAATGGGTTGGTCTTTTATCTGAGAAAAATATCAATCATTTTTAGTCTTCCACCGAAGCAATAGACTATGTATTCATTAAAGAATTTAATAATTAAACATTATACCTAAAGCTCTGATTATGGTGAACCTAAATGAATAATATACAGCTTGTTATTTGGCAACTTGATAGCATTGCTTATTTTGATGTATGCAACGACCTGTAATAATTTGCACAATAATATCGGGCCTCTTTAAAGTCAAAACTACGTAAAATTAAAGGGGTAATATCCAAAATACAAAATGTAACTCAACTCGCCGATTACGTACATAAACAGAGACAGCAAGCACTACACAAAACATTAAGAGATTATTATTAAAATCCCAAAAACATTGGGGAAATTATTAATTAGTTAGGGCGAGGCGCGTTAGGCTGCGGTCGCACTGGCGCGCACGAATGAAGTGCCACACATTTTTTTAATTACAGTGTGTCCCCACACCCACCTCGGCCCACCCCCGAGGGGCCCATGGGCCGGGGGCCAGCATATGTCGCCCGGAATTAAAATTCACGTTTGTGATGCAACATTCAATTGTGTCCAGTTATTCGATAGTGGGACAGTTAAATGAAGTGTTTTTTGGCAAAAAGTATGTTTTTGTTAGTAGTTGGTCGGTGAAGTATGGTAATTGGTCACCGGTCGCCGGTCGCCGGTCGCCGGTCACGAGAAGACCGCAAATTGGTTCGTTTTATTAGGTTTTGTTGCAACTGTTTTATGTGCTACTGCGGCCATATTTTCTACATGGAAGTTCGTCTGGCAAAAAGATAACACCTGCACTAGGAGCTCTAAATTATTATAGCAGACAGTTACCGCTCCATCTTGTTGACTGGCTGATATTTTAAACACGACATGGAGGAAAGCTATGAATCTTGTTTATTTTTTGGAAACACAAATGTTATGTCTGATATCTTGGAATTAATTGTAATATAGCTACCTCAACCTACCAAACAAAGGGTCAACCTTTAACAAGTTTTAGAAGCTCAACGTTTTATTTGAAAGAAATTAACCTAATGTGACATAAGTAATTAAAACCAGCAGTTTTCGACATTGCTATCAATAACGTAGGTAATCATCGTACAATGTAAAAATGTCTAAACATTATTACAGGCTTAACGTTTGATTCTACTTTTGTACCTCGTTGCATAGCTGATTAAATGAAGATGTCTTCCCCGTAATTTGTACGCTTAGTGATATAGTAAAATTTTGAGATAACTGGTGTCAAAATTCGTGTACGTAGATGATTTTTGAAAATAGTTAATAAACTTCTTACTTTAACTTTTAACTGTTTGATATTTTTTTAAATTTGTTTACATCAATAGGTGTGTTAAAGTATTAGGTAGCCAATGGAATAGCTATGAAAGCCACTAAATTTGAGAATTAAGAGATAAGTGATATTTAGTGACGATTTCTAGGAAAGTTTCAAAAAAACATGAAAATCGGTTTTTCTCGGGTTTCATGAATTTTCGCCTAAGCTTTATGGAGTGCTTAATTGTTGCAATTGGGTCACACTGTCACGCACTAAGGAACACGTCGAGTTACCAGTCATCCTGTATAATTAACCCACAGACGAGACCTGCAGGATCCCATGTATTTTAACATGAAACGTTTATCGTACAAACAACAGCTTGTATGTCGTAAAGAACAGAAATTATCGTAACTGTGGTCCCTCAAACTGTATTGTACAGTACTTGGTGCGCCTCTAATTGATATTACATTCAATAACTATTGACATTCTCTCAGAAACTATACTAACAGACAATAAGCGGCTTTCTTAAATGATGGTTATGACAATACTGAATCCTTGACTATCAAAGTTTTTCTCCATATTCCTTGTCACATTTTCCAAGTTCCCTTTTCTGACCAAACATATCTGAAGGCATCTTAGAAACCAGCCACTAGCTTCAGCGACAGCAGTACGAGTACAGTATTCGGCCGTGAATCTGAAAATCGAGTTCACTTGAAACGAAGAATCAAAAGAAACTCTTTGTCAAATTAACGCGCGGATACTGTAATTACTTTGCATCAACACATTCATGGAAATTGTATAAAAAAATCATAGCACAATAATTTCTCCTGAAATAGATTATTGTTTTCATGGCCGTTTCATGGCGGTCATGAAAGGCCCGGCCGGCACAATTACACGTCGGACATAAAGGCACAATCTCTGCAGACCCCCTCCCCGCACCGCGCTGGCCTAATGAAATTAAATTAAGAAATAACATAATTCCGCCCGCCGCGCCGCCCGCTCACCGCACATTTTCGCGTACACCCCTAGCTATAGGGCTGTCGAAGGTTTAATATTTAGAATTATTTAGTAAATGGTAACATAAGCATTTAATAAACCGAAACAAATAAATTTAAAAAAATATTTGACCTCCCTAAAATTATTTATTTTCGGGCTAAAGAGAATCGTTTTTCAAATGAATAGCAGATGCCTAACATCATCATAAAACACGTATTTTCCCCAAAGAGCAAAGGTATTTCATTAGTTATTTTTAACTTAAAAAATTCATTCAAAATAACACTTTAATTAATCAGTAATAATATATTAATATATTATTAAGTAATAATAATAATATCAATAATTATGTTATTTATTCAATAATAATACCTATCAGTGTAAATTAACTTAGGAACGGTAGTTAAGTTAAGAAGACTTATTATTTTATATTATAGCATATTATAACTCAGTCAAAAACCGAAATACCAACTGAAATATAATAAGTCTTTCTTTAAAATTCCTCTTACCACTAACCATACGTACAGCCCTGCACCTCTCCCGGAGGGGGGAGAGAAACCCCCCCTCCCCCCGGGCCTCCATCTTTGTTTTTCGCGATGAGGTGACGGTTATTACGGGCTGTGTCGATGTATTATGTTGTTTTCTTCAGGATATAATGGACGCCCATAGTTTTACTGTTAGGCAAATTATTTTATGGGGTTTGGCAGTTGATTGTAGATCATTTTAGACGGTGCTCACTCTAATAACGAAATAGTTTGGTCTATCATAGACTGGGTAGCTGTTTCTTTTATTAAACAAATATTTCTGTACATTGTGATAACTTTGCCAATGATACTGTTTTGTTGCGAGTGGCGCTTCATTGTTTTCGTGGAGCGGTCGTGTGTCTACTGGGCAATCGTGTATCAGTGAGCGCACAGATTTAGATTTTCAAGTGAAAGAATTCATCGATTGTCAGTTAGTGTTAACAACACAAAGAGCAAACTTATAGGCTAAAAGCAGCACCGTTCGAACAAAGCTTGAGCAAGAAACTAAAGTAGAATTTGCAGTTCTGTTATGGAGAAAAGGTTTTATTCTTTATTGAGTAATACATCCAATGAAAACCACACTTTATAATAATTCTAAATACGAGCGTTAACTCCGAAAAGGAGACTTGATTTTCCACACAACCTACCGCAGTATATGTATATAGTAAGTTCCACTACATCCCTTCAAAGCGATTCACAAAAATGTTAATGAAATGATGAAACTACTACTACCATTACCAAATTACCATTGATCATAACTCTTTCTACTACACTATAACAATTCCTAAAGCCAAGATAAAACGTCTCTTAATACACCCATATCGTTATATGAGATGGTCGCAGCCCGCAAGTTGTCCGGCGTCCGATGTCCGGTGTCCGGCCGGACAAAAAGTGGACAGTTATCAAAGTGATATCAGAGAGGACGGCGGATGGCGGACACAAAAACTGCGCTTATGAGGGGATAACGATCGATGTAAACAGGGATAGTTTTAAAGGATTATAGCAGTTTGGTGCGGTTTTAAAGGGACATTTTAGACGTCATTTAAATTATGACTTTCTAATTAATACCAAAAGAAAAGTTTTAATACGGCTTTCATGATGGTTTTATTAAATTAGCGTCAAAAATCATTCAAGTATAAAATACCCAAAGGTTGATTTTAAAATCCATTTTAACCATATTTTTTTTTATCAAAAGTTAAATATAAGAAAAATGAAACATATTTTATTCTACGGTAAGTTAAAATCCATGACTACATTTACGCCTAAACGCCATAAACGCCTCAATAACCAGTTAATAATTCCCAAAACCGAACATATTTCAAAGCAATATCGTACACAAAATAAACTAGTTCAAGATAATACAATCAACACATACACGATACCCAAAAATATAAAAAGCGGAATGAAACGCGTAGCATTTTAATAATGTGCTACGAAGCTTTGATGCGCCGCTACGTATCTCGTAGCGCTACGAACAAATGTCACGCTACGGCGTAGCGATAAGGGCGGCTACACGCTCCCTGCATACACTTATCAAAATAGTTTTCGGGGACTTTATTTTGTCGAGAGTTTGTTTTCTTTAGACTGAATCTTTACGGGATATCTTTTTAAAATGAAATCCGTTTATTTTGCTGTTAAAAAAATATAGTATGTGAAAAACTTTTAAAAGAGCGAGCACATAATATACACACATAAACAATTTGGCTGTTGATGCTTCATTCAAAACTAATACAAATTCAATAATGATTTTGGTACAATTAATGCAAAATTAATTGACAAGTTATTAAGTTATGATGATGATGTTGGATTCCATGTAAATGCTTCATCTATTACAATCTCAAAAATAGTTAATATTTTAAAAATAATTTTACGCAATCTCAATCACAGCTAAAAAATCTTATCTTAATAATTTATTATCACCAAAAAACAACCAAAATCTTTATCAGTCACGATTGTGCGTCAAACCTAACGTTATCTGAACACAGGTGTGTTGCTTGTCGGCGCCACACGGCGACATATCGCGACACATCGCTTTATTACAAGCCATCGCTTGTACGACACGCGTATCGTCTGTCGCTACGTTTATGGCGCTCCTTATGATCGCGCGTGCCATGAATAGCAAGCCTTACGAATAAGGAAGTGATGACGTCGACTTGCCTTTATTGTCATTGTACGCGAAATGGAAGTGTTTTGACTTTTATGGTGGAACATGGTTTGAACGGTTTTTGGGATTTTGTTTTTGGGCAATAAGAAAATACATGTTCATTTTGGTCAAATATATTGTGCCATTTCCTCCCAAATATTAGCTCACGAGGATGTTCAATGTGTTTAGTGACCATTTGTAGTAGTTATTGAAAGACTTAAACGTAGTGCGCATATGTTTCAGCCCAAATATTATTCACTTAGTAGATACTGACAAAACATGAAATATGTAGATCGATTTACTATAATATTTCCGTTATCATTTAATCCCCATTTCTTTTTGCTCCATTTAAATGATTCAAAACTGTACAAAAATAGGCCAAGCACTCCAGTTTATATTACGAATCCTTTTCAACAAAAATTAACAGCCACCAATTTCAAGTTTGTTTCGCATACAGTTGTTCAGTCGCACCGCGGGTCTCAAAAGAGTTATAAAGCCTCCTTCCTGTAGCGAACTCTCTGTAACCTCCGCGCAATCAAAGCCTGCGGTTTGGTTATAAACAGGGACAACTGAAGAACTCTGTGACAAACATTAAGTGTAAACTACCCTCCAAAGTCCCCGTACAATTAAAACGTTTTGAGAGCACGCTGTATCACCCCCGCGTAAATACAGGGTGCGGTGAGCGTGGGGGTGGGGAGGGAGTTATTTGTAGATGATACAGCACAGATTTTGTGTGTTTGTCTGTTGTTTGAATTAATTTTGTGCGTTGAAGGTGTGTTGTGTTTATTAGGTGTTGAACATTGTTTTGAGATAAAAATAAATTAAGTTACTAAATGTTGAGGAAACTGAGAAGGAAAGTACATTTTTAATGTTAGTTTGTCACTGAAAGACTACTGGTTTGCACGAATTTATACCCTTTCTGAAATATTACACATTTCAGAAATGGTGTACATTTGTGCAAACCGAAAGTTTGAAATAACTGCAATGACAATAGAAGATGCTTTATTATAAAAACGAAGACAAACAATATTTTTAAGAAAACGAACAATCAAAAATACAATCTTCTTTTTCAATCACTTAAACTAAAGACACCTTCCCATTTTTCACACAATAAGTTTAGTAGTTACCTAACAAGAATAATATACAAAACACTTCCCAACACATACGCACATGTACGACCTCCACATTTTCACGGGGCGCCACAAAAGGTCTGCCCTAAAGAAGGCTTGATCCGTGCACGTTAACAGGGGCGCCCTAGGGCTCCCCTGGGCAATGGCTCCTCGTTAGCCCTCCAATTGAGACGCCCTCGCGTAGGGCTGATGGAACACCGACATGGGCTTTTTATTATTTATTTCAAATAATAATAATCCATATAATACATTAAATTAAAATCAATTGCTACATAGACAACAGACACTAAAATTACATAAAATAGAATTTAAATCAATTCAAACAATTTAATTTTTATGTAGGATCCTAGAGCTTTTGTTGTTTTCCCATATCAATACAGAGGATATTTTTCGCTGTGTTGAAATGTTTGTGCTTTTAGGATTTTTATGTTATTTAGAGTATAACAGAACATATGAATGTCGTTGTATTTAGTCCAGTCAGTAATTAAACAACTTCATTTGATTGGAATAGTTATCAATGTCTTTTTGTTCGTCTATTTGATTTAATTGAAGCAAAATGTCGAGCGTACCTTTTAAACTACGTACGAGTACGTTTCAGGTACTCAATTTTAATCATGTTTATGACTAAAATGAAGTACTTGAAACGATAATTGTTTATATTATAACTGTTATAGTTTTACATATTTTTCACGACAGTTGTTCTTAAATATTAAACTATTTTTTAAAAATTGAATTGTCTTACATATTACATACTACGCAAAATATTCGCACTACATACGTCACTTCAGACATATTCAACCATTGAAAGCCTTCGCAGCACAGCCCTAGTGGGTGGTCCCAGCGCGAAGGGGTTGCGGTCACCCCCCTCCCTCCTGCCCCCCACAGGCACGGATTTGTACGTAATTGTGTATTTCATATAATTGTTTCGCATCGCTTCACAACTCGTGAAGGAAGATGGTTCTGTTCACTCTTCTTGTTTATAATAATATGTAAATGTAAGGTGGGTTGTAGAGGGTGAGTCGGTTGGAGTTAGTTTTGATACGGTGTGTTGATGATTTTGGATTTTACTTTTGACTACAATTGAAAATTATAATGGGATTTTTGTGACAAGAGGAATTTTTAGGAAGTTCATAGATTAGAACATTATGGTCTTGTAGACTGTAGATTTATAGTCCAGTTTCTATTTTGTTAAGGTACCTGGTGCTTTTTGACAGGCCTGCACTGTCCCATACCTGTTAACACTGTAATTTGAAAACATTGTAAAAGCCAATTATTTTTAAAAGAGTAACCGTGGAGTTTCTTGCCGGCTCTTCTCCATAGGAAACGATCAAATTAAAACCGTGCACCTAGCTTCTAACGTTTCATTGTTTGTTCTTCCGAATAAATAAAAATAAAATAAAATAAGTATTCATGTAGGTTTATGTGAAATAAAATATTTTGATATTTATAGCAAGGCTTGGTAGAATGTGTGCCTTTATAAGTGGGAGTGGTTTGTTAATACAAATGAGTGTCGCGGTATACATGTACCTGCTGATATTAAAATTTAAGATTTCCTAAAGACAATGGAGATGTACTTACGCGTAGTTTCGCCATAGGAACTACATCACCATCTGCCTAGCCTTTTCCCAACTATGTTGGGGTCAGCTTCCAATCTAACTGGATGTAGCTGAATACATGAAGCGACTGCCTATATGACCTTCACAACCCAGTTTTTACTGGTTAATACGATACCCCTTAGTGAGACTGGTTGTCAGACTTTCAGGCTTCTGACGACCCGTAACGACTGCCACGATTGACACGATCCGATCCATGATTGTCGATCCACGATTGACAACCGGCACCAACGGCTTAACGTGCTTTCCAAGCCACGGAGAGGGCTTGATATGTAAAGATAATCACCCATCCACGGACCAACCGCGGCAAGCGTAGCAACTACGTATATGAACTACATATTATTTAAAAATCTAAACATCACAGAAACTGAACCAACTTCTACGTAGCCATTTCCCGTCAACCAGCAACACACTACTGATATCGAAATCAAATATCCGCCACCATATGTCGCCCAAACATTTCAGAATCAAAAATATATCTATTTGAAATTGTGTGCAAGTTATTCAGAAACTCCGGTCAGCGAGCACAATATTAACGAAGCGGTGCATAATGCATGGCGCACAATATGGCGGACAAAAAGTGACGTCACTGATATTGGCGGGAACTTCGCTGCAGTTTGTTCACGAGTTTCATGGTGGAATGAAAATGTGGGATGTTTTATGAAGGTACAGCCTTTAGTTAGAGAATAGTAGTTTGTTGCGACTTTGTTAGGTACACAGTTTTTACAATAATTATTTTAAAAGCCATTCTTCTCTCTATCTTATTAAAAAGATGTAAATTTGTTTGGGAAATGTACTTACTCTTAAAATAATGATCAGATTTCCATAATTCAGTTGTTTAAGAAAGCAACACTAGGACCGAATCTCATAATAATTATAACGTTTATTTGTGAACTAATAAATAAACCTTTCGGAAAAGCGACTACTTGCCAATTATATAATAATACATTGTCGACTGTGTGAACGCGTTTTCTTTAGTTATTTTTTTAAATCGGTTGTTTTCTACACCTATTAATTATTATGTTTCGTCATCATGATAGTACACAAAAAACCAGCCTAGTGCGATTCGGACTCGCGCACGAAGGGTTCCGTACCATTATCAATAAAAATCAATCATGACTTGATTGAATGAAAGGTAAATTGCGGTTTACGATTTATGACGTATTAAAAAAAACTACTTACTAGATCTCGTTCAAACCAATTTTCGGTGGAAGTTTACATGGTAATGTACATCATATTTTTTTTTTTGTTTTATCATTCTCTTATTTTAGAAGTTACAGGGGGGAGGGGGGGCACATTTTACCATTTTGGAAGGGTCCCTCGCGCATACTATTCAGTTTAGCAAAACATTATATTAGAAACCTCAATATCATTTTTTAAGTACAGGGAACCCCCAAAATTTATTGTTTTTTTTCTATTTTTGTGTGAAAATCTTAATGCGGTTCACAGAATACATCTACTTACCAAGTTTCAATAGTATAGCTCTTATAGTTTCAGAAAAAAGTGGCTGTGACATACGGACGAACAGACAGACAGACATGACGAATCCATAAGGGTTCCGTTTTTTGTCATTTGGCTACGGAACCCTAAAAAGGGGACAGGCTATGCAGAAGATGATGATGATGATAGTACACAGTAATTAATTACACGGCAGTTATATCTTTTATCATAACGTATCAAGCTATATGCCAAAAGTATTCCGCCGTCATTACCCCACACATCCGGAACCCAGCCTCAACAACATGCTGTAACGTTAACATTAGTGAATCAATTAACTACAAATACAGCCATTGTACACCAAACACGAAATTAAATGAAGGCTCTACTGCTGGCCAACTAACACCCGAATTTATACCTTGATCACTTGTAATAAAGTTTATATTCGAGTGTGTTAAGCTGGATGTAAGAGAGAATTGGTTTTGAACTTTATAAAAGTGATAGTAGGGTTGGTTTTGCTGTGTTTTGATGAGGTTTCGGTCAGCTATTGGGTGTGTAATGTGTTATTTGTCGGCTGTCCATTGTTCTCGTCGGGTGAAAGTGGACTGTTCGTGTATTATTGTAGTACTAATGTTTGGGCACATCGCTTTTAACAAGCTTTTCTTTTTCGAAGGATAGATGGCGCTTTCCGGCCTGTTCGAATCTGTGAGGGAAACTGGCTGGGCTTTTACATAAGGCATAGCCATTCCAATACTATCTATGATATCGGTCAGTTTCTTGATTATAGATCCTATCTTCATGAACTGCCTAATATGTGGGTATTCTAACTTTATCTGAATAACATTATTTCACAGTAGGTTTCTAATATCATTTGGTTCTTATAATAATATGGTGAGATCTGTAGCAGAGAGGCTTATTATAATAATATGGTGAGATCTGTAGCAGAGAGGCTTATTATAATAATATGGTGAGATCTGTAGCAGAGAGGCTTATTATAATAATATGGTGAGATTTGTAGCATAGAGGCTTATTATAATAATATGGTGGGATCTGTAGCAGAGGCTTATTATAATAATATGGCGAGATCTGTAGCAGAGAGGCTTATTATAATAATATGGTGAGATCTGTAGCAGAGAGGCTTATTATAATAATATGGTGAGATCTGTAGCAGAGAGGCTTATTATAATAATATGGTAAGATATGTAGCAGAAAGACTTATTATAATAATATGATGAGATCTGTAGCAGAGAGGCTTATTATAATAATATGGTGAGATTTGTAGCATAGAGGCTTATTATAATAATATGGTGGGATCTGTAGCAGAGGCTTATTATAATAATATGGCGAGATCTGTAGCAGAGAGGCTTATTATAATAATATGGTGAGATCTGTAGCAGAGAGGCTTATTATAATAATATGGTGAGATCTGTAGCAGAGAGGCTTATTATAATAATATGGTAAGATATGTAGCAGAAAGACTTATTATAATAATATGATGAGATCTGTAGCAGAGAGGCTTATTATAATAATATGGTAAGATATGTAGCAGAGAGGCTTATTATAATAATATGGTGAGATCTGTAGCAGAGAGGCTTATTATAATAATATGGTAAGATATGTAGCAGAAAGACTTATTATAATAATATGGTGAGATCTGTAGCAGAGAGGCTTATTATAATAATATGGTAAGATATGTAGCAGAAAGGCTTATTATAATAATATGGTGAGATCTGTAGCAGAGAGGCTTATTTTTGTTCTTCGTCAACCTATTTCCACCATAGCTTATTTCTACTCCTTTGTACTTCTGACCATAGGTTTATTTGAAAGGGTCTAAATAAATACCTATGGTCGGTACTTACAGACTCCACTATAATTACTGTTTATTGTAATGTAGAATAGAAAATTCTTTGTTATGTACATCATAACAAATATTATATAAATGTAGACGTTTTACATAGGGTGACACAATGGGCGGTTTTATCGTTAAAAACGATATTTTAAAGACAACTTTGGATAGATTAAAAGAGAAAGAAGAGACAATCAATACTCCAGGGCGTCTGTGGTGTACCGACATGAACAAGGTATTCCACTGACTGTGAAAGATATTTCATAGAAACTGCTGGAATGCATCGGCCATCTCTAGTCTCAAGTTGTCCGATGGCCATTCTTGCCTGAAAATGTTACTACAGTAACATTTTTACCGTATTTGAGTAAAGTAACCTACGTTTGGGAACTAATACATGAAATAATATTGTAAATAATTCAAGACATGCACATACCAAATGATAATAACTCATGTTTGTGGAACAAACGTAACGTAACGTGAACCTCTGAAGAAATAAAATTAATATTTATATGTTATTACAATATGTCTTGCGGACAGATATAAATAATGTTGTGACTAAATGTGGAGGTACCTTGCTTTGTCGCTAATAAATACAATGTGTTTTGGAAAAAGCTCTACCACAATACACGTCTCTCAGTTCAAAAACGAAATCAAAATATTTTATTTCACATAAACCTACATGGGCACTTATGAAACGTCAGAAGCTAGGTGCACGGTTCCAATTGGTCGTTTCCTATGGAGAAGAGCCGGCAAGAAACTCCACGGTTACTCTTTTAAAAATAATTGGCTTTTACAATGTTTTCAAATTATACTGTTTGTAGGTATAGAAGGATAGTGTAGGCCTGTCAACAAGTACAAGGTACTTAATAGAATAGGAAAGGTTCTACAAATCTACAGACAACAAAGCCCAGCGTTCTAATACGGCTGCCTAAATCTATACAAGCTGTTTTGTTTTGCATCCTCGTCAAATTTCAGGGGGCTGTTATGAAAGTCATAAATAATCAAATAAAATCACAATCCCTGATAAATTTATAATAATGTACACTTATAATAATGAATACATATTTGTTTTTTTAGTTATTTAAGTTTAACAGTATTTCAGAATACACTACTTTCAAAGAACAGAATCGCGTTATGGTATCGTATAAGCGGCCACGTTTTTATGTGTGTGTAAAACTGCAGTTACAGTGCGGTCTCACACAGGCCGATTTACGAAAATTAGAAAAAGTAAAACCTAGGTACTTATTTTATTAATGATTCGTGTCAAGAATCAGTAGCATAGTTACCTCCTTGAATTTGACGAGGATGCAAAACGACACCTTGTATAAATAAAATTAAATGCACTTCGTTGGTAAGCGCATCATTTGAAAACGGCTGTACCGATTCGATTAGTTGTTTTATTTAAAACTAGCTTCTGCCCGCGGCTTCGCCCGCGTGGATGTCGGAAATTTACCCACGGGAACGTGCTAACAGGATAAAATGTATGTGCTTCCCCAGAATGCCATCTATGTCGCGGGCCCTTTGTGGCTAATTACAATAGAAAACCAATTGTGTCTCATTAGTGGTGATTAAGAGGGTACCTATATGATATCTTTACCTAAGTACCTAACTAATTTAAAAAAAAACTCAATAACAGAAAATTAAATACCTACCTACCTAAATAAACCTATTTCTGATGATAACTAATCTAAACTCAATAAATAAGCAAAATCCCTAAAAACTAATATCTATACGAATGACTAAACCTACCTAACAGTATTATAAAATAACCTACGGTCACTACGTATACTATCAAATATACTACCTATACTTTAAAATTAAAATCTATACCTACAACTCATATAAAAATAAACCTAAATAACTCTAAAAACTAAAAGGAATAAAAATGAACTCCACTGCGGGTGACCCAACCTACGACAAACTTAGTATTTGCGGTTGGTACAGTACAGACAGTGGTAATCGGGTATAGGGATCGAACCGCAAAATTAAGTTTGTTTTTTATTGTATATACTTTTCCGGGATAAAAAGTACCCAGTGTGGTGCCCAGGATATTAAAGAATAATTATACCAAGTTTCATCGTAATCGAACCGGTAGTTTTTGCGTGATGCCTGAACAAACAGACAGACAGACAGACAGACAAAATTTTTTTTAATCACATTTTTGGGTTCGGTGTCGGTCAAGTAACACCCCTGGCATTTATTTTTTGGATATTTTCAATGTACAGAATTTTCACTTCTACAGATTTATTATAAATATATAGATTATGTTATAATCCGAATAAGGTTTTTAGGGAAATTGAGAAACACTGAACGGTGCTTTTTTCCATGGGATTTGGACACGGCAACGTCTGTTAAGTCAGCTAGTATTAAAATATTTGTATAGGTATATGTGTCAATTTAACGTTAATACATAAGAGACCAGAGACAAAGTGATATTATATCAGCTATCACGATGAGGGAGAAGTCAAAAATACATTGGATTGGCATGAGCTACCGAAAAGCTTAAGAAAGTCGTCGTACAAATACGAAACGTTTTAAAAGCGCTTGCCACTTGTCTAGGCCCCAAGGACAAAATAACGTTGCTGAATATAAGCAATTCATAGTGTAGACCATGCAAGTCCAGCATTGGATGGTTTTTCGGTGTTAATAACTTTGATAATACTTAAGCATTATAATACTTTATATTGGTTGTGTGTTTTATTATTTTTTATTTTGTTTAGTAGTCGATATAAGAGGGATTCTTTTTCAATTATAACAATAATACAAAACTCCCACTGCACCTGGCCTCTTCGAATACAAAGAATGCACGAGCATTGATGACCACGCTTGCTTAAGACAGGTTGACGATAATATATGTATGTAAAACAAAACATATTCTAATTATGCCAGAACAACGTTTGTTTTATTCTGAACATCGAAACAAGATACGAGTTTTTCAATAAAATACAACAAACATCGATACAGCTTCAATGTTTCCATCGGCCAATAAATTCAATCTCTCGCCAGACTCATTTTATTCCATTCCCAATAGCGTTCAAAAACTAGAGTGTACATAACAGTACATCAATATAAAAGGCACATAAAGCATAGCCTGCCGCCGCACCGCAGTGTCAACACACAGGGTAGTGCAGAAGGACCAGTCAATAATAGGCAACAGACGAAAATGGGGAATTGATATAGCTAAAGTACGTGACATAGCAATCACTTCGTAAGCGACTTGCAAGTTTTAAAACTTTAAATAGTCGTAATGGGAAATTTAAAACGTAGTGCGCAACAGATACTTTTGTGTCAGTTTCTTCCCAATAACAGGCGTTTGCCCTGCAGCAGGACAACATGCGACATGCCGAGGGACAGTCGCGACTGTCAACTGAGATGATAATGATGATTTCCTTAGCCACACTTGTTATGTTCAAACAAAACATCCGTTTAGATTTGAGCTTCTTCATCATTTTCCCATTGCGTAGCAGTATCATCGCGAATAAAATTGTTTTGATGAAGCGACGCCTGTCGCGTCACCGCCCCTCGGGGATCCACGGGGGAGAGAAGAGGGGATGAGTAGCAGGCGGGAGGGGGGGGGGACACGAGTGGAAAAATGAAATGAAAATAATGATAAAAACGTCGACACGATGTCAAGGGACGGCGGCCCTTCGAATGAGTACGTAGATAGATTTTTGTTAAGGTGGCTCGTTTTTTTTGTTTTTAGTGTAGCACGTGTTAGACAGAATGTTGAAGGAATGGGTACAATGGAATATACTTCTAGTTCTCAAGATAACAAGAATGTTTTCAGAGATTTAGTCTACCCAGGTGGTCTTTTGTGGGTTTGACTTTCTGGGAGTGTGTCACGTTCCGTTTACTGGTTTTCGCTTTTGAGATCTCTGAATATTTTTCATAATTGAAAATATTGGGGCATGTTCATGTTAGGTACTAAACTCTGGTGCGATACTGGGTTGGTTTTATTTTATTCACCCATATGAAATGCAAATAAATCACCAACAATCGTTATTAGTTTGATTTATAGAGGTCTCAAAACTCATTAGGTATATTGAAATCTTTCTTTCTTCAAAAAATAATTACTTACATCTGTTTCAAATGATTGTTTCATAACATAATTATATTCCAACCTCTAAATACATAGAGCCTTCAATTAATTGTGTAATAAGCTGAATTGCATACAACAACACTATGTCGTAACAGTTTGATCATCGATAGTGCATGTTAATGACGTCATCGGCTACAATAATGTTGTATTCGCGCTCCATGGGCGCCTGGTACCGAGCAGCTGATGTATATTGTTAATTAAGTTATTAAGGCTAACTACTACTCGTACATATGCGAATTATTAATATATATAATTTAAGCGTTCTGATGCGGGAAACCTTTATGATAATGAACTGAATGCGTGTGTGGGCGCATAAAATGGTATAAAAAACTGTTTCATCATACAAGCATGTTGAAGACAAAACGAGAATAGTAAATAAAATTTATTTAAATAAACACATACATTTGTTTTAAAAGACACTTTTACACGTCTTAAAGAAATAATAATATTTAAAAACTAGATGACTGAACTTGATTTTGATACCTTTAAGAAGCCACTGACGTGAGCTGCCTTCATCTCACACACTTACTATAAACCGTCTTTTTAGGCCTCGTATT
Source organism: Apamea sordens (assembly GCA_945859715.1). NCBI lineage: Eukaryota > Metazoa > Arthropoda > Insecta > Lepidoptera > Noctuidae > Apamea > Apamea sordens. The sequence goes on along the minus strand of OX244008.1, from coordinate 17,514,405 downwards.
AATGATAAACAAACGTTGAGCAACAGTTTCTTAACATCGTTTGACAGTAACTTCAAATGGAGCTAGTGACAATGTTGAAATCAACCTTTCTTGTTCACACCTCGCAGCATTCTTGCCAGCGTACTGTTTGCAAGATTGCAACACTGCGCTCCCCGTACCACCACATAAACTCGTCGCTAAAACAACTGTGCTGAACATTTGTTTACATTACGCTTTTACCTTCATACTTACAAAACTTTTTACACAAAGTTCAAATCTTACCCTATTTTTTTCTCACCCCAGATTTTGTTGCAGTGAGCAACGGCGCGCTGAGCGCCTGCTCGCAGGGAGGCATGGACAAGGATGGCAAGAAGAAGCACACCAGGCCCACCTTCTCCGGCCAGCAGATCTTCGCGCTGGAGAAGACCTTCGAACAGACCAAGTACCTGGCTGGGCCCGAGCGGGCGAAGCTGGCGTACGCGCTCGGCATGACCGAGTCGCAAGTTAAGGTTACTTCCATTTTATACCTATGTACATATTCTTAGCGTGTCGATGGCTATCTAAATGTTTCAGCCTAGTGTTCGGCTGGACGAGATAACGAGCGTTTTCTTTAGCGTCCATCAGTTTCTGTAACGTTCAGACAACAGCCAGCGGGGTCACTGCGTAACACGTAACACACTAACAGTAAAAATGGCTTCAACAGTTCAACGACATTCATTGCGATATTTGCATTGCTGTGCAGACAATTTTTTTTTAACATATGAAGCATTGGATTATCCTTCAAATGATTCAGATTGTGATTAATAGTGTGCAACGTAATTAGGGTACTAGACTTATTTGTATACCTACTAACATAATAAACCCCGTCCCGATGACAATTGTCCAACAATTTGAAGCAACGGGTGAGGGTTCTTAGCCGTTTTATTTCATTTTATTAGAACATCAACAGCATAAACATTCAGTTTGCCATGCCAATGCCAGCAAAACATATTGACTAATGATAGAACAGCAATCTATACTAAATATGTTTAGAGACATCGCGCTCCTAGGACAGACTACTATGTAGTCTCCAACATAATTTTGGCAGTCACACGTCATGTATCGAAAGTCAATATAATTGGTCGTGACTGTACAAGTAGCAATCCGAACCCAATAGTGGAACAAAATAAATTAATATCGAACTTAACACAATTACCACTAGTACCGACGAGTAGGGTACAAGCACCAACACGCGGCACTCCGGCATAATCCGATTACACAGATTGAAAAGTCAATCACTTAGCCGGGCGGCGCAATCAAACGCAGCTCTATTACTGAGGATTAAACTGCGCGACATGTGGACGAAAGACTTTGTTTTATTGTTATACACGATGCTATTTAATATCGTGATTCACAATTTACCAATCACTGCCACGGTTTTGATGATAGCGTAGTTTTTGTCATTACATTTCTTTTACTGATGGCAACTTTTTATGGGAGTTTTATAAGCTGTGTCGTGTTTTATGAGTTAGAAAACATTAATATTTATTTAAATATTACTTTCCAATTTCTAATGTAGTTACATTACGTCATGTAATAAAAATTATCTTCATATAAGTCGTAAAACGCAACAATAACTACCGGATCATCACCAAACTTTACGAGATACAAATTACCATCTTAAATAAAGCGTCTACTGCACAGTGAACTAAACACATCATGCAAAAGGATCTTTCAATTAAACCAAACACATAAAATAGGCGTAAAAAGGCGCAGTTATATGTAACTAATTGGGGTGCGACGTGGGCAGGGGCGGCGCGGCGGTCGCCGAGGGGACGGACGACAACTGCGGCGCTCACCCTGCCGCAAGCGGTCACGGTTGCGATTTCAAGTGAAACTTTATTGAATGGCGATGTTCAGCGTTTGTTGTTTTACATTTTGGTGACTTTTCATTTAATTTTTGGGCACAATGATCAGAAATTGGTGTTTATTTAGCACTTAATTATTCAATGCTCTTGATAATAATTATTCACTGCTATATGAGGTATGAGGGCAGATACTTGGCTTGCATGGTTATTATTATTTCATATTACAGATTTATGCATCGAATGAAGGTGATCGAATTCTGTCTAAAATTAACTACATCGACGAGCTGGTGTAATATATTCCTGTACTTACTTCTTTGGCGTAAAATAAATTACAGTCCTTCTGATTTGAAGTTATTCAAAATTTTACCCACTTAACATTAGATACAATGACTCATCATCAAGACGGCTCAACTATGTCTAAGATCGACATCACAGCGCGCTACAGTTTCAATAATCGCCGTCAACTCTGATGAGGTGCCACTGCAGCGAGCACATCTTCCCTTCTCCTCCGCAAGGCGAGGGGAACAATCATATTATACTAAGTGATATGCGCTATTAGGGGACTGTGACTGTTAGGACGGCTGCATAGGGCGCGATGGAAAATTGACAAGTTTGATTTTGAAAGTTTTGAAGACGTGATGTTTTTACGTGATGTTGTACCAGCACTTGATGTCAACTCCTCTTAAAGTTATAATATAATGAAGTAAGCTTCATATTATTTTGTAACTGCTACGTCTGCTATCTAGCGCTAACTCTTTGCAAAATATGATCCAAATATCATCGCTTATTTACATCATCCATAATGATAGTATACCATCAAATAAAACTTTGATGGTATAATATCATTATGGATGAACTCATTCCGTGGAAAAACAAAACACACACAAATACTGTTACAAAATTTCAAAAAGAAAGTCATTCTACAAATGCATCAAAACCATAAAAAATAAATACAAGTCAATAAGGCAAGCCACCAAAGAGCATCTACGTGTGCAGACGGCCTAAATAAAGTTGCGCGCGAATAAAGTGAAGCGAGTGAAACGAAGCGCACACAATGAGATTAATGGACGCGCCACATCGCGCGGAAACTGTTGCCATACTTATAGTTGCGTCGTGCGCAATGATCATGAATCTTCAATATTTGTGACGAGTTTGGAAGGATGTAAATTGGGAATACATCTGCCGTCGTGCTATAGCACAATCTAGGATGTTTTAAATTGGGATATATCAATTGCACTAAGATTATCTTGAAATTGACTAAGAATGAAGGCATTTTCTCTTTAAAACTGATATAATAATTAAGCTTTATTTAATCTAATTAGGTGTCACTAAAATTGGAACATTTCACAAAACCATCTCGAGTAAGGTAAAAGTACCCATTCTCGTCACACACAAAATAATAGATTAAACTAAAATACCCCAATACCGAAGCTTTTAAGCTCCATAAGCGACCTAATGGTATCAATACACAAAGACCAACAATCCTTTACAATACTAAATACGTATCACACAATACACATTCACAAATTGGACTCAAAAGCCAATGTGCGAAGGGATAATCTACCATTTTATTTCTGAACATATCACGCAATTTTCAACTGTATAACTTTGTGTTAAGAGTGTGATCAAGTGCAAAGTTATGTTGGTAGGGTCTTTCAATTCCCCTGCATGGGTGTCATAGCTCATTTGGCATTCGATAAAATTAATCCATGGGGAAGATTAACAGAGAGGGAACTGTGTTTACACATGTGCGATGCAGGCGATGCAACGGGAATACGTAATGCAATTAATTCTTGACGACTGTTTATTCAATAACTATATTTCATACGTTCATAGTTTTAATGTCGTTTAATTGTTTCGTTTATTGAGTTAATGGATTGGCTTTTCGTTTGATTTTGTTATTGTTATACTTGCTGTGTTTAGAAAGTGAGTTAAGTCGTTTTGGATGTCGTGCTTTTGCCTCAACTGAGTCTCTTGAAAATTATCATTTACATAGAAGCAGAAATAGGCATATTTTGACATCCATTGACAGTAGTTTTCAAATAAAAAGAAGATGCCTGTCAACAGTTCTTATTTATATCCAGCATACCGAAAACTATCAATAACTCATGCTGAATCACCTTCGTATCTATTCCCTTATAATTCAATACTCACTTTCATTATTTTAGTATCCTGACTCAACTATAGCCAGTTAGCCACCCATCTATGAATGATTCACTCCAGCATTTCATAGAATCGAACATTTATACGACCCACATTAAAACTGATTGATCCCGGATTCCCATAACTCAAAACGAAAAAAGCCTCAAACGCATCAAACCTCCTTTTTATTCCCTCTGAAACTATACAGCACCAATAATAAAAATAATAAAAGATAATCTTATAATCCGCACCTCGGACGAGGTGTTCGTTATTTTACAACTATGATATACAGCAGTCGTAATAAGTCGCCCTTTAGGCAATAACTCGTGTCACGTTCAAAATGCAAATCACTGTGTGTCGCTATCATTCCTTTTATTGTGGCTGTAAAACAGCGTCGAATTAGTTGTGAGCCAGCGATGGATGGTTCCCACAGCGATAGATGCGTTTAGATAATTTTATTGCGTGTTATCTTGTTTTTTTTTTTATTTCAACGCTGATTCGGGTTATATGGTCTTGTTTCGCGAATTTTATATTATTATGATGCAGTTTGTAATAATTTTGTTGTAAAATTGATTATGATTGGAATAAATAATTTTAATGGTGTTCTCGTAAGTGGTGCTTGCACCTTACATCTGAATAATAATATGTTATTATAACAAATTAAACTTTAACATTAATTAGAAGCTTTTTATGAATTGTTTCTTTTTTTAACTTCTTTGTCATTTTCAAAGATACCTAAATAGAAAAATAAATGACAGCACAGTTAGTCACAAACAAAACCCTATACCACCTAACTTGAAACGTTTAACAATCACAAAGCGTCCTTACACATAATAAAAGCAATCCAGTTTACGATCAGCGCCTAATGACGTCACAGATAAGATAAAATATTAAATGCAGTTCACAATCATGCAGATGAGCTCAAGGGGAACAGTGCAGCATATTAAATTATTTTGATAGATGACACTATAATTTAATTTTAATGTGTTTTGATAAAACGACCCTTTATACCCTCTTTAGTGAATTTTAAATGTTCGACCCTTAATATTCTTCTATTAAAAATGTTTTTTTGCAAATTAGAAAGTGATAAAGTATGAATCAAAATGGCTGACGAGGCGTATTGTTAAGCGATGGTTCCGCAAAATGGTTGTGATAGACATTTGCATAGAAGTCATTAACTTGATGAAGCAGTTAATGTGCTTTGTGATGTTTCTAATTTATATACGCTCGATTTAGTTTTTGGGGTGAGAAGAATTTATGTGATATTTCGCAAAAGTTATCTTTTGGTAGACGGTAGTGCGAGTGGTCATTTACAAGTTCACACTTTGTACAATATTTTTTTTAACGTATGTTCCTTAATTTTGTCATATTGAAAAAGTTTATTCACTGCGTCAGAACAAAACCTTGACAATTGGTTGTCATAGGTAGACAATATTCTCCCAAAGATAAAGTTTTAATTATTTTTATAAAATTCCTACTTGATGGCCCAGTGGTGGTGGTGGCCTCGCCTCTCATGTACGAGGTTCTGGGTTCAAATCCGGGCAAGTACCAATGTGACTTTTTCAATCCGTATATTCTCTGAGTTTATCTCGGACATTACTGACATCGGTGAAGAAAAAACATCGTGAGGAAACCTGGGGGTTTACTCCGAAATAGTATCGGCCAAATGTTCGGCCGTTTCCTGCTACAAAGTTACTATTTGGTTCGGTCGGTTTCGATCCTACACTCCTTCACTCTTTCGAATGTTGACTATGGTCCCGACCCAACTGAGCCGATCCGAACTTTTTTCGCATTTTTCAATAATATTCGGTTCGGTCATGTGCCGGTCCGATCCGAACATTCGCACTTTGCACTTCGGAGTAGGCCCCCTGGACTTATAGTTAGTGTAAGTCTGAAATCGCCAACCCGTCTTGAGCAAGCGTGGTGATCACTGCTCGTGCCTCTCTGTATGAAGAGTCCTTTGCCCTGCAGTGGTACAGTAATAGGCTGGTATTATTACCAACTTTTATACATCTTTATCATGCATCTAACGTTCAAATTGCTAATGTAGCTGACGCTATCAACCGCCATTACTGTCACACGGGGGTGCTCCAACAACTCAATCAACTACAACATATTGTTATGAAGCTGCCGGTCAGTTTACGATGTCATTAGCATACTGTTAGCCATAGTTAGATACCTATGTTAGACAAGGGTGTGGTTCTGTCTCGAAGAACTACCAAAAGAATTTGGTAAATTAGCCCATTTTTTTGTCTGTGTTATTTTTTCATGTTGATCTAGACCCCTGAGACTTTATGATAATTCTGAGGTTCTAAAAAGATACCAGTCACTCCCTCACAAAGCCCGTACCTTTGGGTACAAATATTTTCAGTTTATCTCAGCTCAATAACAATGAAATAATTCGTCCTCATTGAAAAGTTTTCTACTAATGGGCATGAGCATATGCTCAGATAAAAGATACGGCTTGTTTGCCCAGTATTGGGATATCTTTTATCTTTAGCACCTATCTATCCCATTATAGCCATCATCATCAATTGTTACAGTGACGTGACGGAGCCACGAACAGATCTCGATTACAATCAGCAAACGGTAGCATTGTACACGTCATAATTAAATTACCATATTCAATGTTCGTGTATTATTGTATGAATATGTTGCCAACTTGTGTTTCATGTACAGATTACACGCGAATGAGTGTGTGTAATGGCTCAATGGCTGTTCCATACAATACCCAGTGGCCCATGTTGGCTACTCTTCATCAAGTACGAGCTTACATATTATATAACATGTTAGCTCTGGCTCTCGTCAGTAAGTATCAATCATTCTGCGTAGCCTTTCCTCAACTATGTAGAAGTCGGCTTCCAGTACGAGTATAACCGGAAGTAGGAGTAGTTCTTGTTAGTAAGAATCATAATTACGAAATACGTTTCATCTCTAGTATAAAACTTCAAGGAATAGTAGGTACTTCAGTTGACATACCTATAATAACAACTTCGACTCGGAAAACTTAAGGAAAATCTTGTTCTTTTGCCGCATTTTCAAAACAGACTTCTGCGAATGGATTAATTTCAGGAACTGTGACAAAATTCCTGAAGTATTTACCAATAAATCATATCTCTATCACTCTAGCCCAAAGCCAACTAGTAACCAATTCAAATATTGTACAATCGAAAAACAACTGCCATCCCGATCCTACTGTTATTTGTCAAAACAACTGTCAGCCATGTTTTGTTTCCAATCGATTTGTTTAAACGCGACACCGATGACGTATATCTGCCTAAATTCCCGGCTAAATCTATCCGACAGACATCCATGATTCCATTCAGCCTGTATACACAACACAACACAGATAGAAACTGTACTTTGTGTTGATGGTAGTAAAGTTGAATATTGTTTGTGTGGCAGGAGGTTAGTGAAGTGATCAATCGATTGATTCGATGACAGGCGAGAGCGAACGATAATCGCCGCTCATTAGTCGAATGCGAGTGCCAGTGAATCGATTCGGTGTGACATCTGCGTTTTCGAATATAACCCGCGAGCGGGATATGTTTAGTGTAGTAGCGTTGATTGCGATTCTATTTAGTTGTTATTGGCGAGTGTTTGAACAGTTTGGAGACATAGAAGCATTTTGAATAAGTTAGTATAACTTAACAGTGATTAACTCAAGATTGATTCAAAGATCCGTCAGAAGTTACTTTTGGTGAATTAAAAACAATTAGTGAATGAAATGAATGAATGAATGTGTAAAAATATGAAGACCTAAAAAATGAACCAAAATAGGCACTCCACCAATGCCCTATTTAATATGGGGATTATGTAGAGTAATTATGGTTCGATGAAGCAATAATTAAGCTGATACTGACCCAAATGAGATCTACAAAGCCTTAATCATAAAAATAAGTAAGTAATTAGGTGAGACCACCGAGCGTGTCTGATGCAATAAACTAAATACCACAAACAATACATACACAGTCGAGTTATGTACTTGTCAATGAGGCCGTTACAAGGGGCCACGTGTGCTACGGAACCCTAATTGATTGGCGCGCTAACGACGAGTTTTTAGGGTTCCGTAGTCGCGACCATCGCCTTATTTATCGTCTATAAATTATTTTGATGGCTGCAAGGGTTTTTATGTGTACTTACTGTGAGGATGTGCTAAAGTGTAATAGTGGGTGCTTCAGTTTGTTGTTTGCGTTTTGTTGGTAAATATCTTAGTAATATTGTGTGGATTTATGACGGGGAAAATGTGGGACATAGTACAAAATTTTCTTGAGATTCTTCTCCTATGAAGTCTACGGTTATTAAAATAAACGCAAAATTTCAATAGGTACTTATACTGTAAAACTACAGGTCACAATTTCAATAAAAAGCAAGCCACTTGAAGAAGCGTCATAAAAAGCATAAAATTACAAATTTAAAGCGAAACCGTAACCATCGGCCAACCGTTTTTATCTTACTTTACAAAAACGCGATGAAAGAACCATAAACACCAGGCACACATGACAAACAAAGCGTGTCATCAGCACTAATACCTGCACATATGTCCGGCGCGAGGGTGTGATGACGGCGAGACTGATGAGGATCACGCACCTGTCCTGACATGATTAGCGACAGAAATTAGCGGGATTGGAGAGGTGAAAACATTAAAAAATTAAAAAAGGCAAGATCAAAGAGTAGAGAAACGTTTCGTGTTTCTGGAAAGTCTATTTTCCCGTTCTTTCGAAGTTAGTTGCACGTTTTCCGCCTTTTTGTGGATTGATAGGAGGAATTTTTCCTTACCGCAAAGTGATAGTGTGTTTATAAAAAAAATTAAAAACAACTCGTATAATAAAAGTAATATAAATATAATATAAAAAAACTTATCGACAAGCAGATTTATAAACATGTTTGACCTGGATTGACTGGTTCTCTATTCGTTCAAACCAAGAATCAACGTAATGTAATCAACATTAATCTATGTTTGAAAGAAGTTGTGAAGTTCGTCAAAATGAATAATTATTAAAACCACCTGCAACCCACCATTACCTAATAAAAAAGTATTTATATCATACGTAGAGGGTGTTCAATAAAATAAAATACATAAAATAATATTCGAACATGGATAGGACAAGGAAAAAACTTAACTATTTACGAGAACAATTCTTAGTTATACAGGGAAAGATAGGATCTTAAAAATCTGCGTGTATCAAGAGCTAGAGAGTAGCAAAGTCACCCAGCGTAGCAACACACAGATGGACAAAAAGCAGTGGTTCAAGGGCTCGCGGAGTGCGGTGGAATCAATTATGGCAGGCTGTGCACAGCTGAGCGCCGAGCCCCAATGATGAGGGGCTTTGACGAAATGTGCGACGAGGAAGAATTACTCGCTGCTCTTTGAATATTGATTCGTTTACAGATCGTTATGCTTTGTGGAATTAAATACAATTCATTCTACTTTATAGATGCTTAGCTGTTGTCCACGACTTTGTTACTTTGTATATTTGTGTATTTTAAAAAGCCTATGTCCTCTCTCCAGGTCCCAGGCACCTATGTGAGAAACTTAACGATCGGTTCAGTTGTTTAAGCTTAAATAGTTAGCATACAGACAGAGTTACTTTCATATTTATATTATTAGTATCGACTTGTTCATATTTAAGTAGTAACACATAGTACTTCGATTCAATGAAAGCTTTTGATTAATTATTGTAATGTTTTTGATAGGTCTTTAGAACAATTCAAAAACAAAAAATATACACTCATGTCACTTGCACAAGTCCAACTCTCACTTATACGATTTTGAAACATCCTATTTTAACCAAAAATTATCGCTCCCATTTTCAAATCTACGAAATATAAGGGTAACATCACACCAACGAAGTTTTCCATCCCCATGAGTCGTAGGCGTGTCGCAAGTCGCAGTTGTGCGGCCTCAAGCGATCAGAGCAGTAACAACTGTTGTCCGCAACATTAACATGACAATGCGCGCGCGCCTGCGACAAATAATTCGCATGATGAATGGATGCGATCGGTCGCGGTGTGACTGGCCAAATATTGTTGCTTTATTTGATTTTAATGGTATTATTAGTGGGGTCCTGTTTATTTTGTAATCGATAGGAGAAATAACATGTGTGGTTTGTGTTGAAATTATGAAATGTTTTTTGCTTAAAGGGTTGGGTTACCTCATTTATTATTTTAATGTCATTTTATTATTTGAAGTTATTTGTGTATCGTTTGCAGAGTAAATGTTGCAATTAAAAGCAAATTTTAGTCTTTAAATATATCTTCTTTAAAGGTGTCTTGAACAGTAGTGTTTTGTGTCCATATTTTTGTGGCATACCATATTTGTTACATTATTCAAGCAATAGCCAACCTATTACTTGAACGTCATGATTTTGGTAAAAGCCTATGAAGGTAAATTTTCCGTTTCTTGCAGCTTCTTCTCGATCGGAAGCTACCCTTTGGAGTGGGCTAGGACTAGCTTTATCTTCAAAAGTACCTGTAAATGGTTCAAATGAAATAAATGCTTTTAGTTTGAGTTCTTGAGTTTGCGTCTAACCCAGCACTGAACGCGTACAATCCAATAAAACCACTTCCAATCTCATTCATACATAACGAATCAACAGTTATCAGTACCTACAAACAAACAAAATCCTTCCAAAACTACAACACTCTGTAAACTACTACATAACACAGAGAATCATTATCACATACCCATAGAGACAACTCAAGCCTCCTCGTGGGCGGGCGGGCAGGCCGCTAGGGCGGCGTAGGGCGGCGCCCATAAAAATGCAAATGGCGTGTCGACGGGATCCGGAGTATCAATCACTGCAGGTCTTATTATTGCCGGATTTGGGAACAACTGAACAAAGTGCGATTATTGTTTTCGTGTGTGTAAGATAAGTGTAAGATTGTTGTCAGTTGTTGACTTGTGTTGTTGTCAGGGGTTGTTTAGTAAGTGCGGGCTTATCTTTTGTTGTTACTAAGGTGTAATGTTACTTCTACCACTAAAACCTTTTTCTGCACTACTTTCGTTACAAAACAAAAGCTTTCATAATACGATTTCAAGGACCAGAAGTTGTCTGGAATGGAACTAAAAAGTTTCTGAACCAGAGTCACAACACTTGTATGTTTAGACCTGCTCGTAGTACGGCTGAGGCTTAATAATTAAAATAACAGTAAGTAGGTACCTACCTATGCTTTGCGACGATCTATTTGATTAACAGCTATTGGCTAAGAACTTGAGAATGATTGTCTACCTATATCTACGTAGACACCTACATACTCAATAATATAACTTTACACAATTTATTCACGACAAATATTAGTAGTGCCAATCTGTCAATCATATAAAAAACAATTATCCGAATCCGTATAAAACTAATGTTAATACGTCACTGTTCAACCTAGGATCTGCCCACATATTTCACCCACTTACACCGTATCAACGTTTGCTCACTACCTAATAAAGTTAAACTTAATTACTAACTACACGCCGATAAAATATCCAATTAATTTTCTTCAATTAAACCGACGTAAGCGTCGATTATTATAATTTTTAATTAACATTTGTCAGAGAGAAGCGAGGCTTCCGGCTTACCCGACTTAGACGAACATACTCGATGTCGCCGATCATTCACGTAATCGACTTTGCATTCGATTAGTGTAGGAATCGATTGGATTATTGGTATTGATGGAATAAAGAGAGGTGTGAAGTTGATGATCGGTTTTGTAAAGGGCTATTGAGTAGGTCATAGCTGTTTTAGTGGGTGATAGAAATTATGAATAGGTGAGTGATATTGTATGAGTTATTGAATTGAGTATGTATTAAGTATATAGGTACATTAGGTCTTCATACTTAAAGGATAGGTAATCTAACAAATTATACGAGAATCTAATTTTTTAAGCGGTATTGAAATTCTGTTCTTTTATTGTCCTTAACATTCAGTAGCCTTTCAAGAGATCGAAGTTATTATTCGATGTTCTTTTCATTGAAAATCATTTTCAGCACGTAAGCCCTAAACCTTTCAATTTGCATACCCTTAAAACAAGAGCCATTTTTCTCATAATATCATACTTAATCACGCTCAACGTAACGATATAAATGGTGTTCAGTTGTTCAGCCCGCGATGCTCTGCTCAAACACTTAGAGCGTACAAACAGACAATCAGTCAGTTTTGACACGTGTTTACGAGCCGCTCCGTCGAGTCGCGGGCGCCTCGTTATCCCAGATTACCTTAAACGTCGCCAAATAAAACGATCCCCGGCTACGTACAAACGGCACTACAGTTTTACGCGAACAAACAATTATTTATTGCTCCGAACACCCTATATAACACGCAAAACTAACCAAAATCAACTCTAACGCAACTAAATAGAGCGCAGAATAGAACAACGCGCCCCCGATCCACAGTCGAGCAAGATTAATAGGGCATAAAACGTAAGATAATACAATATACAAGAAGACACGTTGTTAACCGTTCCGTTTTGAGACGGTGTTGAGTGGCTTCATCTGTCTCTTTCGCTCGTATGTGGAGTGGTGTACCTGTCTCGGTCGCACAGTTTCAATTATCTGCCTAATCCTTCAATTACGTCGACAGATGTCGCGCGCGTCTTCGAGCTTATGTGCCAGTTTAAAGTACCGTCCGCAGAGCAATTACTGTGATCGGACCAGATTTTGTAGGCTTTTATTGGTAGAATATAATTAAATTTTCATTGATTTCGTAATGTAATTTATTTGTTATTGGTTACTTAAGTCTGAGCTCGAGAGCGATGTTCAATTTCTCAGCTCAAATGAATATTCTAAATAAATGTAGGCTTATCTTAAAATTGAAGCAATTTATTTTTACATTTTAGTGTAGGTACCGTTGTAAAAGAGCGATTGTCTTGGCTTCTTAGTTAAAGCAGTAGTTGCTATAGTACCATATATCCATATTCATACATAAAATATCCGAAGAAGATAAGTTGTAATGAAAGTGACAGGTTATTGCACACACAGGAAGAGAAAAGGGATCTTTTCTTGACCTTGGGTAACCCCTCCTGGGTTCCAGTGCTTATTAATTTGCCAACGATCTATTTCAATGGTTATTTTGTAAATGACCTATAGTAAGAATCGCTTAGTTTCTAATTTGATAGTCTTTAGCAGTCGTTAATTAAAGGACATAAAGGAGGCCATTAGGTTCCTAATGTCCACCAAAACATATGACCATCCTCCAAGCCAATTAGTATTTAAACAAATACAGATTAATGATCAAAGTTGCTGCTGTCGCTACTCTGCGGCGTCCCTTTAGGGTACACGAGTTAGCTAATAATTAATATTATAATTAATGTTGCAATAACTGGAACCGCGGCACGCTATTAATCCGACCCCCCACTTTCCATGAAATTTCCCCCCCAACGACACCATGTAAAAAAGATTGGTACAGAAGGTTAGCTCTATAACTGGCGCACGACAAATGCGATCTATTCTAAAAGTATCTGATGAAAGTGTAAATAAATCTGGTTGAGTGTTGAGATCAAATTATTACCCAATCACTGACTAAAGGGAATTAGTAACACATTCATCTGTATTTAGAAGGTTACAACCTTATGTCTTACCACTTCTTCTAAAGTCTGTTATTTGAATAACATATTGTAATTAAAGAAAATTATCAACGACCACTGAGGTTATAACTTATAATATTTCAAATACATCTTTAAGCTTATTTAGATTTTGGGTTTAAATATTCAAATAATAAAACTAAAGCACTCAATTTTTAAGTGGCACATCCGAGCTTACATTTTAAACAGACATATTTGAAATAGACTTTAAGCGCATTCGTACGGAGATCTCAAACGGTCTTAAACAAAATGCAAGTCGCGAGAACGCTTGCACTAGCTGTACGTGCAGCTTGTCTGTGTGTGCGTGCGTTTACGTTCGTTGTATGGAGCTGACCTTCTGTACCCATCTATTTTGTGGCACCGGGTTCATTAGGATGTTTTTACAATGTCACACTTAATTTAATTACGACATTTGTATAATTGTCCGTGAATTGTGAGTCAAAGGGTGTCTTAATGTTCTTGCGGAGTTTTGATTGGAGTCGAAGTGAGGAGATGACTTTTATAGCTTCACATTTTGAGGCAAGAAACGTTGGGATATCTCCTCAGGCATGGAGTTACGAGAAATTAAGTAACTAGGTGCGGAACGAAGGACCAGTTAGTGTAGTGTGGTGACGTAGAACTGGCTCATTTGTCAATTAAACAACATGCTTTTCCAAGCTTAAAAGTGGCAGTGGGCAGAGCACATTGCTCGCAGAACAGATGGCCATTGGGGCCGAAAGGCTCTGGAGTGGTGACCGCGTACCGGAAGACGTAGCGTTGGAAGGCCTCCGACAAGGTGGACCGATGACCTTGTGAAGGCCGCAGGAATCCGCTGGATGCGGGAACCACAGAACCGATCGAAGTGGTGGTGCTTGGGGGAGGCTTACGGCCAGCAGTGAACGCCTTTCGGCTGAAATGATGATGAATGGTAAATAAACAACATGGGTGGATAGTAGATAAAATAGAAACAGGAAAAAGACTTACTTTGCATTTGCACTTAGCGCGAGTGTCACAGTACAAATATGTGAAGTGGAGCCGATAATCAACCGAAACCATTTTAATTAGAATATCACATTCCACTTGGAACAGATCGTATCTGCCCAACGCGACCAGATTATCACAAAAAACGCAACAAACAGAGAGAAATCAATTAAAACTAATCTCGAACAAGATGTCTAAACGAACGAAATTAACTCTCTGCTAATAATGGTAGCCGCCTTATCGGAGCATCGGTTTAATATATCACTGGCTAAACACGGACAATCTGTCCGTCTGTCCGTCCGTCCGTTCGACAGCCCTGACAAATGAAAGCAGCCGACTGCCTCATAGAAATAACGCCGATAATTATCTAGGCACACATCTGTGATCTAAATTAAACCTTAAATTGTAGTGGGGACAGATTAAAATTAATCGCTGTACCGAATTTTAAAATATTTCAAGCATCTTATAAAATTCTGTATCTCACACATTGAAATCCAAACACTATTTCCTCAAAAATAAGGTTCCAATTTAAATGTATCTTTTCTGAACTTAAGCTCGGTGTAGACCATCGGCGGCTCTGGTCGATTGTCGTGTCAGAATGGTAATGATGGCGGGCGACAAGGCGGAATGGCGTTCGGTAGCGGTCGACGATTTCATTAATGACATTAGACACAGTAATGAGAATTTAAGTCGGCTCTGGAAGCTAAATGCGCGTGATTGAGATAAGGCAGTGCCTTAATACTTGTACAACATGCCTTAGAGGCTTTCTCTGGCTTTAAGTAAGGATCATGCTACTTAATGCGGCTTTGATTTTTAAGGATTTTTTAAGTTCAATTTACTGGTCAATGGATGGGAATTTGTTAAATAAAATGCTCATTTAATTTTCTTTAATAAACTTTCCTACGTAGAAATGATAGATATGACTAGGCAAAAAAATATGATAAAATGATGAGTTGATCATAATTTCTCCCACAGCCTCTGTATCCACTGATCACTACCTACATTTCCAAGTGCCTACTACGCTTTAAAAACATGACCTCTTTAATCATCGTTACATTTTCTAAACTTCAAGATTAATATCCGTAATAGAGTTGGAAGCCGTGCTTATTAATTAGTTCTCATTAATAAGTCGTATTTACGACAGCGTGTGAGTCGACACGCTTTACACGCTTCACTGTAGCACGTGTTACATTCTTGGCACGTAATCGTTCAGATCACGCGGTCAATCTGATCGCGACAGATCTGATGATAAGCTTGAACGTATGGGAATTTAACTTCGTGCGTGTATGCGCGGTCTTAAAGAGGCATTTTATTAATCTGAGTCAGGTGTAATTCGGATTTTCCGTTGTTGTTTCTGAGGCGTGTTCTAACAGTTACACTGGAAAGAGGACGCTTTATATGCATATCATAATAATTGTACAGCTGTGCCGATTTTGTTAGATCAGTAAATGCAGTTCAAAATCTCTTTAAAAGCCAGTCTGGTAAGAAATATTAACCTAACTCTGCTATTTCATTTTAAAGGACGGTCATATTTTCAGATTCCAGACAAAGAAAACTTAAAAAAACTAAAACTATCACAGTCTGATCATCATTAAACTCGAACATAACTTTACATGTAGACTTTAATATAACTGACGAAATATATGCACAAGGCATGATGTTATGTTGTATCGCGTTGTTTTACTTGGCAACAACCACTTGATCAAAATAGCTGCAGTCCCTCGTCTGAAAGTGTTGTGACTACAACTAGCCGGGAATGTAAGCCGCGGTCACACAATCGATAGCACATTACTCATCCTAGACGTTCCACATGCCTTATCTAATAGAGAAAACCACGGAGACGACATTATATGTACCTACTTATTTACTTGTATAAAAGTATTGTTAGAGAGAGTCGGGGAAGGTTACTAAGAAATATTTGCCCACTGAAATAACGTATGTAGATTGACAAAACTATGTAATTATGATGATTGATGACCAGTGAAAAGGGAAGCAAATACAATTTATCTTCTCCCAGATGTAATTTGCCTAAACATAAGTCAGATAGTCATCCAGTCCTCAACTCTAAATCAGTATATACTCAAAGGGACTTGGATAGATTGAAGTGGATAAGAGAGTGTCCATGTCGTTTTTTGCCCGTTCTGCTCCATAGAGTACCTACTACGTTTAAATTGGCATCTAGCTTCATATTTCTGGCTGACCGAATCCTTGACATTTCAAAAGTGCCTGTATTTGGTTTAATTGGAATGAATAGTTTAAGTTTTAATTAAGGCAAGTGTGTAATTTTTCAAAAATAATAACAGGCTTTTTAGCTCTTTACTAACACTGAGTAATCTGCTAAAAGTAGCTAGGGTAGGTATTACCTTTTCATTTCAAAGAAGATTTAACCAACTGTAATGGTCTGCGGAATGTCGTATAGATATCAATAAGTGTGCAGTTGTAAGAGTGGTGAAGACAAGAGCGGGTGTAGTCGCGCCGCGGTCCACACAATCGATAGCACATTATTCATAGGAGACGCGACGCACACTGACTTGCCGCACAGGGGAACTGTGGAGACGACTTTATTATCATGTATTAAATTCTACACTTTAGACAATAAGGAAAAGTCCCTTTTCCTCTTTAATTTGCTTTCTATCTTATAATATTCAGTCCGTGTCTATGTCATGAAAGGATTGTTGAGTGTTGTATGACTGCATTTTTCTTTTGATAAACGGGAAACCCTGCACTCAATTTATAGTTTATTAATTCTAGCAAATAAACCAATAAACAAAGTACGTGGCCTCCAATATTTAGTTGACATTTTTACACTGCAGTTTTGACACATTATGATTTAAAATTTAAAAAAATATCAGGTACTCCTAAGGGATTACTTGATCACTTTTTATGATAACTCAAAGGTAGTTGAATTAGTCAATAAAAACGTTATAGTAATTCAAACATTTGGATCACTAGAATTTTAACTCATAATGTGGTGTCGTAGCTGAAGTGGAAAAAATTCAACTGACTTTTGGAGGACGCTGTATGTATACAAGGTGTAACAGAATAAACGCAAGTCCTGAAAGTATTTTGTCCATAATTGCCTACTGAATCGATTTCAGTAATTTTTAATATAATTAGGTTTTTTCTTAATTATGTGTTGTGCCATAGCGACCGCCGATTGTATCAAAGAAAATTAAATCTCCTTTCAAGTCAATAAGACTTAAATAATAATAGTTAGCTTTAAAGAATTTAAGTTTTGGTCATTGTATTATGCTTTTAACTAATACTCTAATAGTATGAGGACTTACGTTAATTAAGTTACATATTGTATGGAAATAAAGAATATGTCTGTGTTGACATTTTTGAAGCTTTGGTGACACCAGATTGCTATGGAATAAAAATTTAGAGGTTCATACTTTCAAGCTTTCACATAACAAAGTGGTATTTGTCTTGTTATAAATAATGGTATGAATCATAATTTTTATTACATTACTATCGTCTCCACCGCTCCACTGTCCGGCGCGGAAGTTAGGATGGTAACAGTAGCCGCGGCGGGTCGCGTCACGATGTTCCGTCTACAAATGTTACTGCCCTTATGTACAGCTTCACTTATGTAATACACTTCCTATAGATTTGAGATCATTTTGATATCGTACTATTTGTGGATTATGGAAAAAAGATTGAAATTGGTTTCATTATGATCTGACTAGCTTTTCCCAGTTCATATTTGACGACAGTTTTAGGCTACCTACATGCAGCTACTTAATTATCAGTTTTTTTACATCACACGGTTGGTCTTTTAACAATTTATTTTCAGTATTTCAGGGTTCTGGCTATAATAAAACCAGCAGGACTACTCAAATGATACTACCGTCATTATGAGTGAATCGCACAAAAAAACACTGCATAAGTAAATCATTCTTATTCAACTTTCTTCACTCTTATTGTTTTTCTATAATTATGGTGCAACCCACTGGAGATAGTCGCCTATCTGTTCTCGTTATTGTACCTTCATTTCAAGTTCTTTAGGTTAACTCTAGTCAGTTCTGTCATTATAAGAACATCATACAAAACAATGATGATCTATGAAGATCTTGCGTGAACATGAACCAGCCAACATCACATTATAACATCCGCATCACCAGCACACCACAGCACAGCCCCAACAAAGGCTCGCACACACGGTGCCAATCTTAAACACATTAGCTATCGATTCGTCCAAACATGTGTACCGCCCTTATAGACAACGCAAACTCAATATGTGGAAATAATAATAAAAGGAGACGGCTCCCGCATACATATCGTTTTATTATCGTTATATTATCGCGATGTATCGGCCGGGTTAACTTAGTGCGATGGTTTCAGTGTATTGTATGAAGTACTTGACATTATTACAGATAAGTAAGATTATGATCCTATAAGGTACTTCGATCACCAATTTCTTTATCAAGTGTTTTGATTAGTGATTAGGTAACATAACATCACGGCAGAGGTGTGCCGATAGTACTGTAGAGACTATAGCCTATTTGGTGCTTACATGCAACCTCCGCGAGTTTTTTAGAAGTGATTGGCATGAAATACGAGACAAAAATTACGGTAATTTAAGATTAGAAGAGTTTAGGTGTCAGATCAGGCTGACAAGCAAACGAATTAAGATGTAAAATACTATAGTAAAATACGTAGTACATTTTCTAGGAATAATTATTGAACATACGTGATAAACCGTGGCTTGGTTTCTTCCTCCCGCTGCCCTGAAGCTTGCAGACAGCTTCACAGTACACCCTCATTTCGTCAATTCAGTTAGTGATTAGTCATGATTTTCATTGTTTACCAGTGGGTCTCATAGAGAATAAATACTAGATATATGTCTTTAGATAGTAAGGAGGATGAAAAATATAGATAAACTACTTATAACTAATACTTCGACAAACATTACTTGAAATTGTTAGTGCTGGGTAAGAATCTGACCATTGGAAATAATAGAGAACAATGTAATTGATTACTTCCATTCATTTCCATAAATGAGAAGAAAGTAATACATACAGTAGGCCACAGACAAAATAATAATATAGTAAAGATCAAATGTGTCGAGACGATTTTATTAGAGAAACACAAGTACAATTAACTTGTGGGGAAATTTCTACACAGATATTTTTATACAAAGTCGCTCTTTTTACGTGTACTTTTTAAAATGTAAATAGTTTACATACGAGTATTATATAGTTTATTTGCCGAACTGTTGCTATAGGTACAAGTATTGATCTATGTCCTACAGCTCAACTGCTCAACTAGTTGAGCAATCTGGTTGAGCAGTGGGGAAGAACTGGTATTGATACATAAAGTCGCTCTTTTACGTGTTAAAAATAAAATTAAGATATAGTTTGTTTAGTGCCTTGTTTATTTGCCGAACTAAAGCGAGGGTACATTCTAAGTTTCAGTAGATCGGTGCTTTGTTAGAACCGAACTATCGCCACTGAAAGTTTAAATAGTTCGGTCAGCCGGACTAACAACCGAACTACTGCTACCAGAGGGTCTAGATATATTCGTCTCTTGTGACGCCTAATGAATACTGGGATAAAAAGTCACATAAAAATTCAATTAACTTGTATCATATTTTTCAGTTATTTATTGTTATTTGATACCTATGCCTTAATTATTTTGTTTTCTTCTTCTCTTCTTTATTGATGTAAAGTCAAAAAATGAATTATTTACTAAAGGGGTTACCAACTTAAATTGCCCGTATAAATCACAACTTGGAATGGCAGTTGTGAATGAGTATAAGACGACAAATTGACAAAGTGTGTCAATTTGATAAAAAGAAAGAGACAAGAGTTAATCTATTATTTATACAAAATCTATTATCTACAAATAATACCTACCAAACCAAACAATCTTTTACCTATTCCGCAACAGAATCCAGGAAACATTCCCCGCGTATGATGTACCTACATCAACATAGCAAGAACATGAAAATCCGATGAGGCATCATATCGATATTACGCCCTCCCGACTCGATGCCAGTCGATCCAATCGATTCATGAATACATATCGATGCTTGGCCCGTGCTCGCACTATAATGAATACTTTGTACTGATTACGTTCTTGTTCTATCGTGGTAAGAAGGATTCAAAAGGAGGATAATATTATGACCAGGAAAACTTTTGAAGGAAATCTTCGCAAAGTAATGTTTACATTATTTACGTAGAGATCATTGAAAAGTATACCTCACTCAACTTAGTGTGTATAACTCCAGCTTCCTCATATGTGATAGAATAATTCTACCTATGCCAATATTTAAGGCATAATAGCTGCAATCAAAGTTCCCAGTCTTAATTTAGCTGCCACAAAAACTTCGTTAATATGAGTCGTTTAGTGTGTGTTAGCTGGAGTGACGTAACTCCAGCTTCCTCATTCGATACAGGCAAACTAGTGAGGTTAGGGTTTTGGACTATAGTCAGAAAAATAAGGCATAATAGCTGCACAAGGAAGGAAAAAACTGAACGATGATACTTAAAAAGTGTCGATCAAAAACGTGTGTGTAAGCTGGAGTGACGTAACCCCAGCTGCTCATTCATATCTTCCAAACGAATGAAGATATGATTATGTATTATAGCTTAAAAAATAAGGCATAATAGCTGCCATTGGCAGCAAAATTTTCAAATCTCTGGTCAAAATAGTCTATGAGTTATTAAACCGATAAGTATGTGTAAGCTGGAGTGACGGCACCCCAGTTGCTCATGTCATAACTTCCGAATGAAAGAAGATATGATTATGTGTTATAGCTCAAAAATTTAGGCATAATAGCTGCTATAGGCAGCAAAATTTTCAAATCTGTAGGCCTTGTAGTTTCCACGTAATAATAAAAAAACAGTTTTCGCGCCAAAAACATCAAATTTTTGCTTCGGAGTAGGTAACAAGCGGCGTTGCCGTTCCGTGCGCAACATTATTACAACCAAATTTGATCTTAGCAGGCATTCTATTAGAAGTCATTTTAGCTTGCGCTCAAAATAATTTTAATTTTGGATATTGAAGATATAGACTGAGAGCCGACTGGAACTATAATTAATGTAATATTAATATCAACTTTAAACAACGAGAGAACTACTATTATTGTTTTTTTTGTGACTTCTTCACTGTAGTTCGGTTAAGGTGGATGAGCAAAGTTAGCCCACGAAATTAAAATATTGTTACGTTTTTGCAATTTACAGGTCACTGTCAGATTGTATCTTGATCAAATATGATTCAAAAAATGTACCTATATCGTTATAGGTTATAATAAACTATCTGTGTGCCAAATTTCATCCAAATCCTATTAAAAGCATAATACTAATTATTGGAATACTATCGTGAATTCACGCAAGCTTAGTACTTTTTGTTCAAATACTGCTCAGAAAGTCGGGTCATATTTCAATCATGATTCGAGAGACACGTGGCGCCATCTAGCCTCCTAAAGCAATTGTTATTGTTATTTTCCTCGGGAACAGTATTTTTTTTTATGGAATGTACCCATATAGGGTACGTTACATTGAAAAAAAAAATGAATGCTAATTTCTGACGAATAGGTAGGTAAAATAATTCTGTGACTGTAAAGAAAACTGATCTGAGTGATGATTACGGTAATCATCACTCAGATCAGTTTTCTTTACCTTCGATTTATAATAAAAATATACGAAATTTTTACACTTAGATTTTTTCTTTCATCCTATGATACACAATATGACTTTAAAAAACCTCAATACGATTATATGATAGTACGATTAAAGTATGTAGTCGGCTCCCAGTCTATAATCTAGTTCAAACTACTTCAAACTGATAATGTTGCGCACGGAACGGCAACGCCGCTTGTTACCTACTCCGAAGCAAAAATTTGATGTTTTTGGCGCGAAAACTGTTTTTTTATTATTACGTGAAAACTACAATGCCTACAGATTTGAAAATTTTGCTGCCTATAGCAGCTATTATGCCTAAATTTTTGAGCTATAATACATAATCATATCTTCTTTCATTCGGAAGATATGACATAAGCAACTGGGGTGCCGTCACTCCAGCTTACACATACTTATCGGTTTAATAACTCATAGACTATTTTGACCAGAGATTTGAAAATTTTGCTGCCAATGGCAGCTATTATGCCTTAATTTTTAAGCTATAATACATAATCATATCTTCATTCGTTTGGAAGATATGAATGAGCAGCTGGGGTTACGTCACTCCAGCTTACACACACGTTTTTGATCGTAGTTTCAACACTTTTTAAGTATTATCGTTCAGTTTTTTCCTTCCTTGTGCAGCTATTATGCCTTATTTTTCTGACTATAGTCCAAAACCCTAACCTCACTAGTTTGCCTGTATCGAATGAGGAAGCTGGAGTTACGTCACTCCAGCTAACACACACTAAACGACTCATATTAACGAAGTTTTTGTGGCAGCTAAATTAAGACTGGGAACTTTGATTGCAGCTATTATGCCTTAAATATTGGCATAGGTAGAATTATTCTATCACATATGAGGAAGCTGGAGTTATACACACCTCAACTTAAGTGTAAAAGGGTATTATTTCCATGTTAAAATAAAACATGACAATGAACCACTTACTCACATATTTATAACTCAAAGTGAATACTAAAAATTTGCTTTTAAGCGACAAAGACTTGGGTTAATTTGCGGAAAATTGTAAAATAGTAAATGGAAGGTGTACTCCAATATTCACTAGTAGCGGTGCTCTAAATAAATAACTATCTGTTATAGGAAAACTCCCTGTTTAATTAGAAATATACTCAATAATTACAAAGAAAAGGCTTTCGTACTTTCGTAGCATTTTTTGTAGCCACGCTACGCCGTAGTAGCCTACGAAAAACGCGTAGAATGATAGTGAATTGTTACGAACAATACAATGTATAGTTATTTATGTTACGTTATAACATAAAATGTCGGTGTATATCGACACTACGCTTCACTAAAAGTGCCGTCGCTGTAACTTGTAAACAGCACACGTGTGCCGTACACTGCCGGCCAAGATTGTGGATGCATGATAAATATTTTTGTTTTGTTTGCAGTTTGCAACAATGTGGCTTGTGAGTTGTGTATTAAATCTGTCAAATCAATATATAAATACTTTGCATGTAAAAATATGTAAATTCAACTTTTGTAGATACATTCAAATAGAGGCTAAGAAAAGATACGAAAAAAAAAACTCGTAGATGTCAGATAAGTTACCTTGAGTTAGAAAGTAAACTTTCATCTACCCCACTTAACATTCCGTATAGATTACAGCTTCAGACGTAGAATAAGTAAACTAAAGAATAATACACAAGAGACCTAACAAACTAGATTTTATCACATCACCAACTTTTCTAAGTAAAAATAAATAAAGCGGTATACTTCCCGTGGCCCGAAGTGTAATACGTGTGTTAGTGATGTTATTGGAAAACTTGGAGTTGAG
Source organism: Apamea sordens (assembly GCA_945859715.1). NCBI lineage: Eukaryota > Metazoa > Arthropoda > Insecta > Lepidoptera > Noctuidae > Apamea > Apamea sordens. The sequence continues at coordinate 17,490,483 of OX244008.1, read as the reverse complement.
CGCTATACAATGTAGCTGGAAACGCTTGGGTGGCTCGCATCGCTCGAATAGCTCCGCTTAATGCGCTCGCCTCGCTCACCGCGGTCACTTGCTTCCTTAACAATGCTGTTTGTATGCTAATGTTTGCGTTTTTAGTTGAATTTAGATATTAGGTTCAGTGTAGCTTTGAGAGGGGTTTTAAAAGTAATGTTTAATGATACTCATAGTTTCTGAGTTCACACAATAACCGTATCTATTGAAAGAAGTGCTCTTCTATATTATTTCGTTTCTCAATGTTTAAAGCTTGTTCAAAGGCTCTCAGTGTTGAATGTGTTGACTCTTCGGTACGAGTACGTTTGACCCACGGACCCTTTGGAAATATTATTTCATTTATTTGCTCTATACTTTATTTGCACTGTAAATAAGTATAAAGCCTCGCTTACCTATTTACTCTGTTAAGATAATTACTTTTTAGTTAAAATAAGTATGAACATAATAGCTAGTGAGCATTACTAAGTTTTTTTAAAGTAAGTTTTTTTTTTTTAAAATTTTTTTTTACGAATGAGAGCTACAATAGCTTAGTAAAAACTTTATTGTTAGGGAGATAACTTCATTTCACACTTCATCATAAAATAATTTCGTTATGCATTTCTACGTAGCTTTTCCCCTGTATCATAATTATATTAAAAAAATATATTTTTAACAATAAATTCCCCAGCCCAGCAGTCCTCCAGCTCCGATCATAACATGTAATAAAGTACAACAGATACCTCGGTAAGCAAGTCGGATACGGCGCGTAAATCCCTCGTAAAAAGTTCGCTGACTGGACGCGATAGCGTGCTCTGTCGCAGTTGATCTACTGCTGTTTGGATGTGCTGTGGTCCGTGATCAAATGTTTATGTCTTGTGGAATATGGGACGTTATTATATTATGAGGATGTTTTTATTTAGGTTGCGATGCTACCTGTTTTGATTATGTTCCTTCTGTTATGTGTTTATGTGTAATGAGTTATGCAATTAAATTATGTTTTTAAGCTTTCCGTTCTCTAGGTTCTTTCATTTATCTCGTGAGTATGGTACCTACTGCTTTTAAAAAGTTAATACGACTTGTAAAAACCTCTCCTTTGCAGCATAATATGGTTCATATACATACATGAAAGTAAAATAATGTAGTTTTAGTATTTCGGATATTTTCTTTTATCTCAGCTTTAGTTTAGTGTGTATATTAAAGTTGTTTTTACTTTCAAATTCTGCCCCATGTTGTGCAGCATTGGTAGTTCACAGCACCATACGCATACAGTTGGAAACACTGTGACAGCCATTGTTGGAATACGAACTGCTTAAATAACCTTTATATGGTTGTAGACTCTACTATTTCTAAAAACACATATAAATAAAAATAAGTAATTAACTTAAACATTTGGTATATTTTGTGAAACATTTCACGTGTATTTTTTTTAAGTAAGTAGAGTTAGAAACAATGATTATGAATGTTCTTTAAAGGTTGTCATATAAATAGTCGATTACCTATTATTTCAAGTTGGTAACTAATTCATATACGTCAGTAGATAAATGAACTCGTCCAGCTAAACAACAAATCAGAATTGTTTCGTATTTTAGCAGAATATCCGAACGCTCATACGCTATCGGGCCACTGTCACGTTTAACAAATTTGTAGCAAAAAAAACTCGGGGCCACATCCATTTATTATCCATTTTGTCGTGTGTATCGCGGGTCCATTAATAACCAGGACTTATCCGACTCTAATCTGCCTCTCATTGCTTTCCGCGGATGATTCTTTTTCGCGCCAAAAACTCCGCCATATTGGTATCCGAACAGATTTATGGCGCGGATTAAAGGTTTGATAAATAATAAAACAGAGTTTTATGTGTGTTTTGTTTATTGCCGTGTGGCTTTTGTTTAGTAAGAGTGAATGTTTCTAGGAAAACAAGCCTAAGTTGACCAGTGTTTAGTCGCCCTGTGGAATAAGGCTGAAACGACCCGACTAGGTTGCATAGCATTGCATAATCAGCCTGTAATGTTCCCACTGCTGGGACACAATCCTCTCTGTGAGAGAGAGTGGGCCGTTATACTTCACGCGGGCCCAGTGCGGATTGGTGAATATCACATGTCTTCGAATGTTTGGTGCTAGGACATGCCGGTTTCCTCACGATGTTTTCCTTCACCATCTTGAGAGCAGTGGTGATGAAACAATATACACAAAGTAAAGCGTCTGTCTGTGTGTATGTGTCTGTCTGTGTGTGTGTGTTTGTCTGTGTGTGTGTGTCTGGGTTCGAACTCGAACCACGATGGCCGTCACCACTAAGTCACCTCTGCTCTCACAGAGCTTGAGAGCAGTGGTGACCCAAATAGGTAGATGTACCTAATTCATTTAATTTCCGATAATAGGTGTCTTCTTCACAAAATATGAATTATTTAAATATGAAAGATTGTTTCTCCTTCCTCGGTAACAACCCAAACAAAGCAAGTAATCACACCAAAAAATTCAAGCAAACCAAACCGTCGAACCACAAAACTGATTCACATCGCGCCGCGCGCCGGCACACTTCCTCAACAAACAAACCACACGAAGCTTTACATACATATGTGTAAGATTTTCAATTTGTACCGGCTTGATCCCATTTTATCGGGGATCCTCGCCCGGGGACGGAGGGCTCGTAAGCCTCGTATGAGGACAACTGAGGGATCACGCGAGGATGTTTTTGTGAGATCCGAGGACGTTATTGGATGCCAAATGAGTGATTGAAGTGTTTGTTCGCTAGTTAAGATAGGGTTCCAATGTTTTCGCGAAAACTATTTATGTTGGCTATTTGTTTTATTATGTTATTGTGGTGGTTCGGTTATGAGGATGGGGAGGAAATTGGTTTGGGTGCTGTGAGTTATGTTGGTTTGAAAATTAATCGATTGGGAAAATTCGTTTTTTTTTTCGAAAACATAATTTTTGTCACTAAGAAACTTTTCCTCAACAGCACAATGTTTTTTCATTTCTTGAAGAAAACAGCAATTGAGAGATTTTTTCTTTTGAGTTTATGTTCTTGAATATTGTAAAATGTAATGCTTCAAAAGTACAATTAAGTACAATATAACTGTATTAATCAACCCCCTCTAATATTAACTAAGCCTTCAACCAAACGTTTAAACAACAAAATCTCCCATTAAAACATTTGTACGTAACAAAGCACTTAAACCATTATAAGGCTGGTTACACACAATTTAAAATTCACCCACAATCGCCTGCCGCCGATAAGAGAACGAATGCGCATTAGCAATCCGGCGACGGCTCATAACAACACTGTAATACCTTAATTTAAATTTAAATAACATCTAAGCTCCGGCCGATTGTATCGCCCCGTCATGGACGAGGGGCCGATGATGATTTAACTCAATGTTTTCATGTATTTTCGTGGTTGTTTAATGTTTTTTAGCAGTTGGTGGGCTTTCGTTTGTAGCTAAAGAAAAGCAGAAGTAGTGCTCTTTTAATATAACCTTTTTCATTGTATTTTAAAAAAAGTAGTAGGTAGGTTTCAGGTCAATATAGATGTAAAAAAGAAAAATCTTGCGGTTATCATAAAAGCTCCCACCATTACCTAAGTAATATCAAAAAAGTTGTTAATGCACGCTTAAACAAAATCATTCACAGCACACCCATTCAAAAAATGTGTCTAAATTGTATTCCACAAAGATTTCAATGAAATACTGCAACACAAAATCACTTTATTTCCCTTAAATTATATTCGGTTATGCTCAATTTATTCCCCCAGCGCTTGCGTGGAACAGTTTGTAGACGCGGCTAACAGCGACTGATGAGAGGCTTACACGCGCGATAAGCGGGATTACCGTGGCCGCGTGTGCACCCACCCTTAGTTTAAAATTTCAAGATCTGTTGATAGATAAGGACATACAGTGAGACCGTGACGTATGTGTTTTAGAATGTGGAAAAGATAAAAAGATTTGATGGCTGGGACTCCATTCCATGGCCAGTTTTATGGTTTTCGACTAGGACACGAGTAACTTCCCTTATCTACTAAAAAATAACATTGAGTTAAGCTCTGGATTAATTTTAATTCCTAGAGTATAATCATTTTTGTTTTCTACAAAAATCTAAACTTTCTATATTTTTGCGGTTAGACCCCGAAATATATTTTAAGGGTCTGAATACTCAAGCGGTAGCTTACAAACACAAAAATATTCATAATGCACAAAAATTAAATTACACACCAATTCTAAACTTCCAAAAAAACTGATACCAAACTTTCTCAATTACAGAAAAAAAGTAATCACAAAAGAAACGCAGAAATTAATAACAAAGGTAGGCTGAATTCATTAGTTGCCTTCGTCTCCTATCAAAAAAATCTCTGCCGTTTCATTAACTTAAAAAAAGAAACGAAAAAAAGAAACTGTCACCAAAAGAGCAGAGATTAAATTTTAAAGGCACTTTTTCTAAATTAATTAATAGGGGTGAGGTGACTTGAGGGAAAAAATTAAATGTCAAAATTACAACAAGATTCGCCTTAATTATGTCGGCGAGGCTCGCACTAATTACATTTTCTTAATTTGCAAAGTTCTGGCTCTTTGTGTTTTGGGATGTTAGGTATTTTTCCGTCATGTGCTGGTTTTGGGATAGTTAGAAGCTATGGGGCTTAAGTCTTGAGGCTGTCTTTGAGGATCTTAGATAAATGAATAAATACTGAGCATCTATTTTCTTTTGAAAAATGGATGGATATGAATGAATTCCCAATGAATGGTCATTTAAACATCTTGACTGACATAATTGTACTTAGGAACTAAGAAACACGGTTAGCAGAGGTGGTCACGAACGTCAAAATAGAAAAGTGGTAGAGCTGCTGCTAATTTTACAATTAGCATTTTTTACATTATTAGCATCACAGATATTTCCTCAGGATAAGGGCAAAAGAAAAGTGTACAACACAACAACACTATCTTATTATAAGAACAATGTCTTGAACGATCACTTAAGCGCGTCTTAAGTCATTTCGTGTTCCTTACCAAAACGCAATATCCTGGAGACCATTATCTGTATAGAGCGGATGACACCCCACGACTTTACGGCCGAGCCCTCGCTAAACGTGCCACATTAAAATTTTTATTTTCACTTCAAGTTTGCACAAAAAAGGGGTGTATTTTTCTCATTGCCCACCGGGGACGGCCAAATTGAAGATAATTCAGTTTATCGCTTTAATATCTCTTTGTCTTTCAAAATTTGCAAATGAGTTTTTTTAATAACGCCAAATTTGTAGCGGCCGTGCCTTCCTCTAATCCTTTTGTGATTTATAGCCGTCATGCGGATAGATACTTGGATAATGAAGTTTGTGCTCAATTTTTTTTTTGTTTTGTTTATTAAATTCAACCCTTTATTTTTAATCGTAATCTGCTTTATCTACGAAATGAGTTTCTACGTTTTGGTTACATTGTACTTGATATTTATTTAGGTGGGTGTTTAAATTAGTAATAATAGTATTAGTAATAATAGTATAGTAACAGTTAAAAATATGACTTCAAACTTCAAAAGTCAATTTCCACAGCAAGTAACGGCAAAAAAAGTCCCCCGACACAGAATAAAAATAAAAACACAAAACAGCGCCGATAACAATTCAAAAAAACAATGTTTGCATATCAATAGGATGCATCGGATGCGTTTGCCTGCCCTCGTCCATTAGTGGCGAGCCATCGATCAAATACACAATTCCAATTTACCCGAAGCCACAAATTCTTCAAAACGACTGTCCGATCTCGCGCAAATAAAGATAAAAAATAAATTGGCGTGCCGCGGTGCCGCGGTGGTTTTTGCCGCTCTATGTTATATTCGTGTGTAGATAGGAATTGCAATGTATGGGCGGGGCGATTGGCTTTTTATGGGCTGTCCTTTTCGGCGATAGCGTGACGTACGTTACTTAGTATCGCCCTGAATATGTGTACCACGTACTTACATAAGAAGGGAACTTATACGTAGCGACGTCGTTAGCAGCCGCGCGACCAGAACGTTCGGAATGATGTCTTACTAGGTGTTGGGCGCGACTTCTCGTGCATGTACTTTGTGTCCAGGATCAAAAGTAGCCTTTGCCCTTCTCCTACCAATCTGTCTTTTATAAACATCGGTGGTTCAGGCGTGAAACGTAAGTGACAGATATGTACATATTTTTGCATTCATAATATGAATAAACAGTCTAATGTACATACAATACGTATGGCCTGTTTCATTCACTACCTCTTAATAATTTTCGGATGACTTTTCTGGCAGATAATATCATTGATGTCTAAAAATCCAAAATACATATTACTTATCCCGACTTGGTGAAATAGGCCTAAACCTTTAAAATTCTAATGATAATTACAATAAATAAAACAACAACATTATTAATTTATTATGTGGATGTATTGTAGGAACGCTTCTGTCTTACCCTTCGGGGATAACAGGCGTGATGTTCTATAAATTAAAAACAATATTTATGAAGTGAACATTCGGAAAACGCTTTATAATCGCTATACAATCATCTCCCACTGACGTTATACAGCCCCTTCATATATTAAGTAATTGCACGCACGTCCCGATGATCTTAGGCAATTATCGTTTAACACGAGTTACTTAACCACAGTTATATGGCATATGTACTGGAAGTGATTACTGCTACAATTAACATTCGGCCGCTTCAATTAAAATAACTGTTGATGGTTCAATGCGCATTTATTATCGAAAATTATTTATAAGTTTATTCCCACCGTTTCTTTGTGCTGTCGCATCGCATTCTTAAAATTAAGCAATTCCCTTAATTATTTTAAATTAGTAGGAGTTTATACTGTAAATACCTTTACCATACCTAATTATTCATAGAACTGCATACAATACTATTTTATTTTACTTTTTCTGTTTTTTTTTGTGTGAATATTGTGTGCGTACTTCACCTGCGTCAAATAAACTTATTTTCTTCTTCTTCTAAGGATTCTTTATTTAGTTCTAAAATGATACCAGATGAAAAGCCTAAACAATAGTTAAACAAATACACTCACATGATACTGACCTTATTGGTGATGTTGTTCGGAAAGCTCAGGTGCGTAGTACCCGAGAAGGTAAGTACTTGTGATGTATAAATATAAATAAAAGGAGTATGATTGTAAGGATCGTAGCAGGCGTTCTGTAGTCTCTGCCCACACCCAAGGAAAAGGGTAGTTATGAGTTTATGTGTGTATGTATGTGTAAGAATAGTTCCTGAAATCTAAATTAATCGTTTTAGCTTCAAAGAAAAATAATGACTCATTTTTAGTTAGAATTATTACCTACAACTGGTTACAATTTCATTTATTACTAATTTGCATAATTAATTATCCCAATCACTTGTCAATCGCAACGTCCTACTTCGCACAGTAGCTAATATGATAGATATGACATTTTATGAACATTGTGCTGTGACTTGCGCAAGCGCATAAGTACTATAGATGTAGTGTACATAGTGTGTAGCAATCATTGGACGTTAACTTGTCATTACCGTTAAGTTTACAAGTTATGAGTGCTAGCGGGTTTAATAACAAATTTTATGGAAATATTGAAATTTTTCTGAAAATTCGGTAACCTTCAACCTGTGTTGGTCAAAAAAAATAAAAGGGGGAAGCTTTAAAAAAAATTTAAGCTATAGAAAACTATTAGTAGATACTTATGACATAGCAGCCTTTTACAAGTATTGCAATGTTATCATTCGCCTGCCCTTATCATCATAAATTAGAATGCATTAACATTATTATTAATTAATTATTATCTTTTATATTAGTACGATTAAATTGAGAAATTAGTTATGTCAAAATTAAATGTCAATAAATATATTCAAAACAATAAACGCCTTTTGTGTTGAATATTTACGATAGAACGTTGAATTTTTACGATAGAAACAAGCAACAAAAAGCAGGCGCTAAGTTAAATCTATAACACAGGTTAGCATAGATTCCGTTTGAAATTAAAACATAATAAGCTACCTACATAATCATTTCCAGCCTGTATAATACAGGGTGTTATTGACAGCCCTCCACAAAAACACAGGATTGATTCAGCTCCTTATTCTGAATCATATCCCACTGGAAATTTTCTCAGGAAAAAAAAAATTATGCCGTTTTTTCTGCTGATATTCCTTTATTTCAATGTAAAATTACGTTCTCTGTATGCAACACTCCATTTATGTAAATAAAACAGCTGAAAACAGCCTCGCTCAAGGTCGCTGCGCTGCCGTCCGCTACGTGCGTTTTGCCACGGTAACGATACGTTGCGTGTGAGGTAATAAAACAAAACTGGTTTTTTGGATTCCCTTAATGTTCCTGAAAGAATTACATGTACCGGTCATCTTAATATGATGTACTGAAGCCACCCTATCAGTTTGCGGAGGGCTGTCAATAACACCCTGTATAATTATAAAACTATAAAACTGATTCGCTATCTCCTACAGTTGACAGCACACTCCACGACCACCACGTAATGACTGCAAGTGAAGCGTGAACCTAATTCATAATTATTATTTCGCTATTAGCGGCCGCCGACTGGCCCCGATCACTTATTGATTGCTACATGTTGTATAAAAACTATATTATAAGGAAAATTAATGGAATATAGCTACTTGGTTGATCGTTCACACGCAGATTAATAAGGAGAGATAGATAGATAGATCAGAGGGTCTAGACAAGATGCCATCGCTTTCAAAGCGTTGACTTTCAACAAGATTGTCAAAAGCTTTTCGGTGGATGCCAATCTAATACATTTTTGACTGTTCTGTCATCGTTATCGCTGATAGAATATCACCTTGTCCAAGCCGTCAGGACATCAGGGTTCACTGAGAAGGTTATCATCTGCCTAGCTTTCTCCCAACTACATTGAGCTCGGTTTCCAATTTAACCGGATGAATATGAAACTCCTTGAGACTGGTTGTCAGACTTTTGGGTTTTTGATAACCCAAAACGACTGTCAAAAATCCATACATGGTCACCCATCTACGGACCAACCGCGGCAAGCGTAGCTTAACCTGATCGATCGACTCGTGCGGCTATTATTACTTAGCCACAAGCCCCCAAGGTAGACTGAGAGAGCATTTTGTGAAGATTATAATGATGAGTAAATACAGCTATTCTGTAATAATGAAGGTGATGAGTAAATACAGCTATTCTGTGATAATGAAGGTAATACTGAAAGGTTAAATTGGTGTGAATAGTAAGTAGGTAGGTTCCTATCTGAATCCCAGTGTTAAACCAGTAAGCAGGAGCCCATGACAAAGATAATATAGTACTAGTGTTTCTATGACTAGCAGGCCGGTGTCATTCAATAGCCTAAAGTTAAAGAGCATATCTAAAGCTTTTTAGAAACCACTAAATACCTTCACTGTCCCTACATAAAGAAAAACTATTAACGAAGTGTGAAAAAATACGACAGACTAATAAATAACTAAGACTTAATAATTTGATCATACCAATCCTTCACAAACAATACTAGTTCAACATTTTTTACTTAAATTCTTCGCAATTAGCTTACAAGATGGCATGCGAAAAAATCACGGTGATTAAGGCTCGGCACACATTAGGCGACGCGACAAATCGCCGCGACTATTAACTGGAGCAAGGGGTGCGATAAGTCGCGCGTGACAAATGACGCCACGGCTAATGATGTCGGGCTTAGTCGCAATGTGGTGGCGTTTGATTACATCTGTTCTACGGGAATGCGTGAATATTGTGAGTGGGGAAGAGGTTTCTGGCTAGATATGTATTGTAGTGACTTTGTTTTGTTGTGCCCGTGTTGTTGGGGAATGATCTGCGACTGTCTCCTCTTGTAACAGCTTAAATCCTGATAAAAAGTAGCAGAAATTTTCAGAAAAATGCGTTTTCTAATGTGGTATAACAGAATCAGAATCTACTTACTACTCGTGGTACCTAGAGTGCAGTGACTGTTAATGGTCAGAAAAAAATCACAGGCACTAGTCCATTGAATCAAAACTATTTGTTTTTTATTCGTACACGACATCAGTAGTGACTCTAGATGAACTATTTATCGCCTCTCTACCTACCTACTTGCAGTTTTATAGACTTTTCTAACAACATAACCCGATCTATCGCCAAAACTATAACAGTAACAATGTTATGCTGTCAATACGCTCGTATAAATCAAACATCTCATCTTGCGAGAGAAGATGCGAGACGTGACCTGCAAGCGTAACACTTTAAGTATATGCATTTTAATATTTTGGCATACTACAAAGGATTTTAAAATAATATAAGTATACACATCCATACACTCACGCCTTCTTCTAATGGGGGTAGGCAGAAACTATAGAACGCCACCTGCGACGATTCTTACAGAATAAGAGGCTACCATATAGCCAATCACAGCTTATTTTGCGCCAGTAGTGCATCAAAAAGCTTTAAAAATCGTTGTATATAAAGTGCACAGAAATGTTTAAAAGCAACTAAATCCTGGTAATATTCCCAAAAATGTATGTCGGAGTCATTCGTTTGACTATTCGGATAGCCAGCGCCATCTCGTGGCGCTCGGCAGAGTCTAGCCTGAGTTCGTGGGGGGACGAGAGCTACAGCTACAAGAACGGTGTGAGCAGAGCTCTTGAAATCATCGAAATATTGCATCGTATCGTACGAACAACATGTGCTTAGAAACGGTCTCGCGTTCCGTATCGTTGAGTTGTGTACCTACAGTGTGTGATTCGCCAGTGTGACTAACTTGTACGTAAATTGTAATCTGATTTGAACTGCAAACCGTTTTTCTATTGTGCTATAACCATATGTATAATACACATAATACGCCCACAGTAATTAAAATATGCCTAATGTTAACGAGAGACAGACATACCTTCTCCGTCATATAAATATTAAAGTAAAAGTACTTTCTTTACATTAATGAAAGCTAAAAGCCCACAGTCTACTACGTTAATCTACACATGAAGCGAGTGCATCAACTTATGAAGCAACAAACATAATTACACCGCGCACAAAAACATCAATTCATTCAAATTAATTACCTGTATACAACATGGCCGCTGTTTATTCGACATGGCTACTGAAACACCATTATCCCTATCAAGCCATTACCGAGCTCTCTTGTGAAAAATAATAGTTATTCACATAATTACCCGACCCTACCCTGAGCGAACGAGACAGACTCACTTCATTCGAACGTTGGAAAGAGAAAAGCATATTCTCTGCGGGCCGTCTTCGAACACTTAAGTAATTGAATGGTACGGAGGGTAAGACGGGTATAAAAGTATGAACGAAAAATGGAAAATAATATTATAAGTAAGGGTATCGTATGAAGGGGTCGGGAATCGTCGGGAATGGTCGGATTGCTCGTAAAGAGCTTTGATGAGCGTATGTTTGGACTGAGGTGTTTACTCGTAGGCTGCCGTTGGCACTAAATATACACTTACGTAGATGACACATTCTGAAGTTCAGAGCACTCTCGTGTAATGTATTTTCAGTAAGTACGTATATAACATAACGTTGTTTTGAAAACAATGCTTCGCGTTGAGTATGTCATGTATGTAAATGAACTCACTATCTCGGATTCACAGTGGAGTATTTTATAAAATAGTTTTATTTCACGTGTTATTTTTTACGACTAGTCTGTTAAGTTCAGTATGTAAGAAAATATTAAAAATGGAATGAAATGTCACTTATTTAAATCAGTTTAAATAACTACCATTATACATACTTTGAGATTACCTTTGAATGTGCTCGTTCATATAGTTTTTCTATTGTACCTTTTGAATGAGAGACTGAATAGCCAATCAAATCTCAATCAAACTTTTTATTGTCATCATCATCATTTCAGCCGAAAGACGTCCACTGCTGGACATAGGCCTGCCCCAAGCACCTCCACGTCGACCGATTCAGTGCTTTTCGTATCCAGTGGATTCCTGCAGCCTTAAAATAAAACATTTGTCTAATCTCAATCAACGTCGGTCGTACAGCCTTGTTCTCCAGTCAGCAACTCCTAATCTACTCAACATAACACAGCATTAGATCCATCTCCATTTAACCTTCTACAAGACTGCCAGCATGCGTCAAGTCGCAAGTCGCGTCATAAACTAAGACTGCCATCAACTCCGCGAATATAAAACCAAATGGCCCAATGATAATACGTATATATTACTATTGTGTTGTTTTGCCGTCGCATATTTTTTATTGCGACTGTGTATCGAGCCGGCCGATTTATTTTTATAACTTTATGTAACGTCGCACTGTCGTAAATGTGGAGCGGGACTTATTTATAGTGTCGATAGTTGTGTTGGATTGTCGCAGTTTTGAGTGAGGAGTTTTGATGGAGTTGCGAGTTGGGTTGTTTGGAAGACGCTGGTTTATGGCTTGGTTATTATTTTAGAGGGATTACAGACGCAGGTTAATAGGTTAATTGGTGATCTGGGCTGGTGTCCGTAACTGCACGACAAAGCATAGGTAGATGTATTTATAAAGCGCGCATTTTGCGTACGACGTAATAGAAGTAATGATAGTGCTGTGTGAATTTAGTTTATCTGGACAACGTGCTACCAACCTTTGACGGAGTCGTCACCATTACCTCACCACGATCACTATTGGCAGCCTTGCTCCACATACTGCTACTACATATCCCTGTATAGTTTAATATAAAATATAAACCTCGTTACAGCCTATAATTTTATCAGCTCTACATTTTAATGACTGCAACTGGTATATTTACGAGTACATTGTGTCGTTAAACAAGACTTCTGCCGACGCCCGCATGTCACGGTAACGTGAACTTATATGTTTGAGGCTATCAACATTGACGGCTAAAATATAGCCGATAAAGTTGTTGTAATAGACCTGGTATTATATCTTAAATCATGGCCAAAGCATATAGCTTTTTATGGCCAGCTACTCTAGGTTACCTAAATGCGACTGGATATATTTCAGCTTGAAGCAACTCCTATCTAATCTTTACTGGCTCCTCCTCCAGGGTCCTGAGTATCTGCTCATACCAGTTCTCCTTTCAATATAGAACCTTGTTCAGTAAGGACGTGAATTCGTGATTTAACCATCCCAAAGTAGCTTTAGAAACTTATTTGCACCCTGTCTCTTGGTTTTGATAACCAATAACGCCTCGTATTAACAACAAAAGCGTTAACCAAACTCGCAGCACCAAATATCATCGATGTGCCAAAATCAACTAAAATTTTATCCAATTAAGTGCTGTTGTTAACATAACGAGGAGACCTAATTCCGGACAGCCATGATACCCTTATAATGACATCGACATCTGGTCCGAATACCCAACCTTCAGTACAATCGACGACCGTCCTACGGGCTAATCATGAAAACGTATTTATGACCTAATTAAACTCATGTCGACCCGCGCGACGAGGACGGAACATATCAACCTCAACAGGAGCAAAAGAGACAGCCGACTCCCCAGGCCAGTGATTAATGATCGTTATATGGCTGGTTAAGTACCGTGTAATTTGCAAAACGACCCTTAATTACCGTAGAACACGGCTACTATCGCCGTCTTTGTCGTCTGTAAAGATTTCACGGGCGTGCGAGCGGGACGGCGGGTAGTTCGTGATGCGACTTTAAAGGCGGTATTTAATGAGGCATTATGATGTCGACCGCGCAGATTAGGTCCTCATGGAGATGAGAATTGTTTGCTGTTCTCTTTATATTTGGCTTGGCTGGTGAACAAACATGAGCATTTAGTACAGATTTAAAGCAAGACCGTCTGTGTTTGACTTTCACTCCACTAAATATAGGGGTTTTAAAATTTCGCTAAGTTTAATGCTCTTGGAATGAAACTTTTATTTTTCCGAATGTATTTTTGCTTTGTGAACTTTGTCATTTTATTTCAGCTCAACTTTGCCTTATGAAACTTCTCTCCTGATGTATATCTACAAACATCTAGATATCTACTGGAACTAGGTTACATTGTCTAAGCAATCATAAAATAAAAATACAAGCATAATAAAAAAGTTGCTGCTTCTGCACTGAAAATATTTTACAAAAGACACAACTACTCTTTTGTGCTATGTGCAGGTGTCACGTCTACCCAAATTACCATATCTATGCAAATTACGAATTAGCCTATCCTATTATCCCACCTGTATAAACCAATAATTTGGCAATACCAGTTCATGCTATTAACCCTCTGTTTCTCCCGCAGGTCTGGTTCCAAAACAGAAGAACAAAATGGCGGAAAAAGCACGCGGCCGAGATGGCGACCGCGAAACGTAAGCAAGAGGAGCTAGGGGAGGAGTGCGACGACCAGGAGCAGCACGACAACGAGTGCAGTGACGAGGAGGAAGCTAAGAGGCCAAGACTCGACATCCACCACATGCACCATCAGCTGCCGCACCGACAGTGATCACAAACCCCGGGCGATGTCCCCGCCCGAGACATGAACATCCCCAGTGCCACTTTCAGCCAGAACGATTCCTACTACCAGGATTTCTCTGGCTACAAAGAAGAGGAAGCTCCTTGTGACCTGTCAAACTGGCAAGTCCGCCGGTTTGAGGACATGACCAGATCTGGTGACAGTGACAATCTAAACAGTGACGGCGTCAGTGTCGACGAGGAGCAACCGATTAACTTCGCGTATTATCACTTTTAACGTTTTGTGGACGAATTGTGTTGCAAAAGGATGGGTTCTGTCGACTTGAGTGTAGAAATTAAAGACTTTTACGAACTATTATATAAAAAAATTATCATTCAATTGATATCTTTTTACAGTCACATTGTTTGTTAAAACTCTAAGACGAGTGTCGTGGATACTGTACGAGTAAGCGCTATGTAAAAACGATTATATTAAAATAATTAGCTTTACTTAACTGTAAATATTTATTGTATAAGTAGTCATGTGATAAATTATAAGTAATTTATTGATAATTTTAGATTTTACATGTATTTTGTGAGCATAAACGTGTAAATTGTATGAATCTTGATACCGGTGCCAATTTCCTATCTGTAGTTATATTTGAGTATAGAAGTAGATGTTATTTTGAAGTTATTATGTTTTTCCAATTTTTCGTAAAGCCAGTATAATTATTAATAGTAAGAGTAGTATCATATTATCCCCGCTCTCCCCTTTCATAAAAACTTGTTCACATAATGTTTAACTAATGGCATTATTTTTTATTGCCTTTTTTGTAATTATCCTGCTATAAACATCTATATAAGTAATAATACTCCGTCGGAGTGCATCCACCTTATTCAAACTGTATTATTTTGATATCTAACATACATTAGCATACTGCAGAAATAATGACAGGTAATTTATGTTAATGATGTGAACAAGTCATTATTTGTCAGAGTTTTTCATATACCGTTACTCGAAACTTGCTGAAAACTCATGAAGGCTAGATTTTTTTGCCGTCCGTCGGGAACTCAAAGTATTTTTACTTAATTCATTAGCTTTTGAACTCAACATTAATTTATTATTATGAACTGTGTTTTGGCATTATAAATGAGATCTTAGTACATGTTTAAAGTTTTATAAAGAAAGTTATATCAGTCCGCTTATCCATTCAATTTATCCTTTAAAAAACAGCATTATGTAATCATAATATTTTTTCATATTTAATATTAAGTCACACCTCTAGGGTACGACAACAACTTGTACAGATTTCTTCCTTAATAACTGTAAATATTAATATTTGTAACACTATTATGTCGTCGAGGCATCGCAATATGTATATTGTACATTTTACTATAAAGATGTAAATAGATAATAATATTTAAACGAATTTAACTATTGTAACTAAACTACGAGTAGACCACGCGACAGTATTACTATTTAAAAGATAAATGTGCATTATTTGTGTTTGGTTGCAAAAATTTTACTATTTTTTATTTTCACCGCTCCTTGGTATCTCAAATAGAAAAAGTTTTAGTAAACATTAATTTGATTTTTTAAATAATAACAACCTATAAAAAATAAAATACTGCTGAAATGTTTTCATAATAGATTGATTGGATTCATGTTCGGTTGACAGCAATAGCCTCGCCCCCCCTGTCACGTAGGACATAACTGGTGAAATGTGGGTGTACTACAGGTACACCAGCTCTGCTTAACCCTTCGGGGACCACAAGCGTGTTGTTATTAAATAAATTAAAATTAAATTAAATAATCATTTATTTCAGGAAGTTATTCCGATATTAAGAAGCACTGCAATTAGCAAGCACTACATTAATTTTTTTGTTATTGTGTTATTTTTTCATAATAACTTCTGTCTTCCTTTTACCACTGTAACAAATGTTTTGTCACCAATAATTGTTAACAAACTCACACAAAATTCATTCATTCATTTTTTTTTTCTCGGAAAAAATGAGTTGGTTACCTCAAATACTGCACATTTAACTCACCTAAATCTATAACACTAAAACTATAAGTTTACATAGAAAATGAGCTTCAAAAATAACGAGATTAATTCGCTTATAAATGCACAAAATATGAATAACTGTAAATGTCTGTAAAAGCTTGGAACAATGAGCACTAGAGGGCAATGACCTCTCAGTTACAGAAACTGCGTTTAAAGTAATCATGTGTAGATCTAACGAGCGTGGACATTCTACGTACTGTGGTTGAAATAAACAGTTAGTAAAAATATTATACGTTTTTGATTTTATTTTTATCGTCCATCTTCACCTTCATTGTAACTTGAAAAATTGCTAGAAGTTACTAAAGAGCAGATTAGGTTTAAGTTTCATGATATAATTGCATTTTTTTATTAAAAAAGGAAGTCAGTGAATTGTGATTCAGTCTAGCTGGTAAAGGACTTTATACTGTAAAGAACTTTCTGTAAAGAAGTTACTTACACGTAGCTGCCTAAAAGGAGAGTTCCATAGTATTTTTTTTTTTTACTATACTCAATTATAAAGCCTATAGTTAGCCATAATAAAATTTAAATCTGTCAATAAGGCTAATACCCACGGGAATCATGAAGCAAACTGAAAAACATTCATGAAAATACTTGTGTTACGGCTAAAAATCCAAGCACCTTGCAATTTGGATGAACACATTGCATGAATATATAGTAAGCGTAATGTTGGCGAGAGCTAGCCAATATTGAATGGGATATATACTCTATAGAAAAAGCTGAGGAGGACGTTCAGTGTGGCACAGTCTTGTGAACTGACAAATGTGTATTATTGCAGTAAGACAAGTAACATAATTGATGAAAAGGTAGATCTATCGAAATATCTAGTCAAGACAAAGAAAACACAAATAAATTGAACAAATCCACCTCATTCAAATAATCAGCCATCGCACAATGTAGAGACAGTAAGATTACCTCACTGAACAACATTCTCGAGCAAAATCCATTCCCGACACAATTCTCTGAAGAAAATCCGCATCTCCTCCCAAACAAAGGAAATTCGCGCAATCCTCAATTTTGAACCGTTTCAAATCTGTCAATAAAACATTGTACGCATCGGCGGCGTCCCGTTTATCGAACCGATACGTATGTACCAGCCTTACATCGGAAAAACCTTTAGGTAATCGAAGGAGGCGCGAGCGGGCAAAAATCGCGACGCCGCCCGTTGCCATGGCTACGGACCAAGACGGTAAACAACCACTTAGAGAAAATCAAACTTTATCTGAAGTAAAATAGAGTTGGCTTTTGAATGCTGGAGTTGGAGTTGTACTACTTGCGAAGCGGCTTGTAGTTATAAATGTAAAACATCGTTTACTGGCTGTTAGAGCGAGAGATCGGAGGGGGTGAAAGGGGGGTATTCTTTCATCTGTTGTGGCGAGCTTGGCGCGATAAGGTGCCGCTTCTACCTTTTATTTATGACTACATTTTAAAGCGGGGGTGAGTATGTTACGCAATTCGGCGTGTGATTTGACGGTGGGGTTGTAGATAATGTTGCTACTGATTTTGGTGATAGCACTTCTTTCTGCATGGAGTTCGTGAGGGAGGGACTCTTGGCTATGTAGGGACTTGGGTAAAATATGGTGTATGTAAGTACAAGACTTTTATGTAAAGGAAGAAATAAACAGTTGTGAGGCTGTGGTTTAATATTAAAGTGGTATCGATTCCACTGAGCTGTCTTTTGTAAGATGCAGAACATACATTACTATAGCAGAATCAGATGAACTGTGACTTTTAGTAGTCACAATTTTTTAACAGACTAGATCCTTTAATGCAGGATTAAGAATTATAAGCTAGTACAGAATATAAACGTCGGAAATTGTTATGGTCACAAAAGCGGGACATTAGAAGAATAGAACGTAAATATCGGTACTTAAATTAATAAAACTACTTTTAACAATGACCTGACTCGCTCACTACCCTTGTAGTGTCCCGCCTATAATAGACAGCCTTAGCCTTCTATAATAGACAGGCACTCGCACAGCTGTGTGTTTATAAACTTTAACTGTGCAATAAACTGAATTAATACAGCTTTACTGAATCTAGCCAAAATGACCACATCATTGACTTTAAATAGACATCCAAAATCGTAAATCAATAACCGTCAATCAAAACATACATAATTACAAGTAAACCATATTATTATTTAAAACATAACATTTACTGTCAAATCTAAAACAATAAAAGAAACTCCCATGTTACAAGTTGACAACACTTTTATAGAATTGAATAGGTACTCAAGTTCACACCTACTATGGATATTCATTACAAGACAAAATAATATAAATGTCAAACAACAATATATCAATATCAATTATTATGTCAATTTTACAAGTTACTGACAAATATGGAGAGAATGAAATATAATAGCTATTGGGAAATCGCTAGTTAAATGCCGTATATGAATAATAGATTCATGATGATTTATCAATGATAAATAAGATAATATGCAGGAAAGAGGTCAGTCAAAGACAGATGCTGGCAGATTGCGGAGGGTTCTGCAGGCAGACTGCGCAGGCCGCTAACTGACAGGTTAGTGTTTAGAGATACAGGAAACTCTTATGTACGTTTCATACATATCACTTCTACAGTAAGTAGGCTAGGGTATGGTTCTTGGTTTCTTGGTTTCACGGAACGCAGGAGGACTTGCCAGCAGAGGCTCAGCAAGAGGCCGGACAGGCCTTCGATAGGTCGCAATCAGCGTACGACTCCGGAACAGGCCGCAGGACTCCGGAAGCGCACAGTATCTGTGCAATTCTGGCGTCCTACGGTCACGGCTCTGCGTGCAGCGTTGGAGCAGCGTGCGTGCCATATGTAGAGGACTTACCCTCAGCGTGGGAGTAGTTTCCGTTAGGTTGGGACACAGAATCTTGAGGGTCAGGGAATAAATAGCTTTTGCTAGCTAAGCCAGTGGTTGCTTAAATGGTCGAGTGTTCTTAGAAAATTTGTGTTGTTCCATGATTTTAGTATTGTCCTTAGCCACTTACTAATTGAGAAATATTTAGCATCACTCTAATATTTACCGTTGAAACCCCTCACAACGCTACAGAATGGACATGCGGTGGGCTGCATATAAAACAAGATAATTATGGAAACCTGTACTACCTACTTACATAATGTCACCACGGCATTAAACTCATCAGATTTTGAAGACACAACCTGGAATCCAAAAACAGACCCGATTTTCCACACTGGCTTATGATGAAGAAAATCATCGTAAGTGTCGTAGGCTATAAGTACAATATCCACTTGGCATTTGTAACTCAAAAAAGAGCGTTAAGGACAATGCTCCGCTTAAAACAGATGGATTCGTGCAGAGACCATTTCATTAGGCTTAATAGTTTGACAGTGCCATGCCTCTATATACCTACTGGTTCTGCTAACCGGTTTTGTTAAGAACTTGCACAAATCTGAAACAGATGACCAACGACAAGTTAGAATTAATACACGTAGGAAAGACTTGCCTATCATAATCCAACCGAAAATAAACGTGGTTCATCACAGTTCTAGGTACC
Organism: Apamea sordens; assembly: GCA_945859715.1. Classification (NCBI taxonomy): domain Eukaryota; kingdom Metazoa; phylum Arthropoda; class Insecta; order Lepidoptera; family Noctuidae; genus Apamea; species Apamea sordens. The sequence continues at coordinate 17,470,596 of OX244008.1, read as the reverse complement.
AATCAGTATTTCTATACAACAAGCTTCCCGTAGAATTTAAAAGCATAAATAGCGCAAACTTATTTAAAAACAAATTAAAGACATATTACTAACAACTACTAATAACTAGTATTGAGGAAGGGCTATTACAGTGTCGATGAGTACCTAGATGATAAGCGACAATCGTAATATTATCGTTCTGGATATAACTTGTATAATAGTCCCATATTATACAAGTTGATATTATTATTAAGACATACCCACTATTTTAAATATTTGTTCTCCATAACTATACAATACTAAAACCCACCTATGAAGCACAATAAAAGCCGCACTTCATTTGATCTTCGCCGTTTTAATTGCTAAAACAAAAACCTTATATCTTCCACCTACATAGCTGAAATAAAACAAGCCAATATGGGTTAACTTCGAAACAAAGAGCGTGTCATAGTCGATACAGACGTAAGTGTCGGAGAACACACGTCAGTCATAAAGATCCTACGTGGACATAAAACTTGCGTTTAGTGTGCTAGACCCACTGGCCACACAGACCTGCGGCCGTATTCTGGATAACACCATGACAAGTTCAGTCGATCTCGAACATCCTGTCATTTTGGAACTTTTGGCGTAATCGCGGAACTCACTAACAGTAGCCACGGCTTTCATTTAGACAGTTCAACAACATTCATTGCATTATTTACGTTATTGAGCAGACAAATTTTTCGACCATATGAAGCAATGGATTAGCAATATCCTTCAAAATGATTCAGATTGAGATTGAAAAATCAGTAAATTCGCGAGTTCCTACTGAGTGTCTAACTCAAACTAACGGCTGATTAAAATTAAACCTATCTAGTGCGCGCTGAATCACAATAAAAATAGTAGTAAATTCGCGAGTTCCTACTGAGTGCCTAACTCAAACTATCGGCTGATTAAAATTAAACCTATCTAGTGCGCGCTGAATCACAATAAAAATAGTAGTAAATTCGCGAGTTCCTACTGAGTGCCTAACTCAAACTATCGGCTGATTAAAATTAAACCTATCTAGTGCGCGCTGAATCACAATAAAAATAGTAGTAAATTCGCGAGTTCCTACTGAGTGCCTAACTCAAACTATCGGCTGATTAAAATTAAACCTATCTAGTGCGCGCTGAATCACAATAAAAATAGTAGTAAAGAAGAAGAAGTAACTTGTTAGTAAATAATCGGGGTGAACACATTAGCCAGTTAGCAAGGCGCTGGTTGACTGTCCAGCGGGTACCAAATAGTCCTACAATTAATAAATCCTACAATGAATAGTCCTACATAATAGCGTTTTTTCTAGTTTTATTATTTAATTTTTATTCTTGAGTTGATTGTTATATTTTCTTTAATTTTGATTCATCGAACTTTATTTAGGTTTATTGTAATTTGAGGCAAACTTTTATCACCGAACATGTTTTTAAAATAAATGTTTAAATGGTAAACCCTCCCGAAAATACCCGAAAATGATGGTGCCTAAGACGAAGGCTTGCCTAGTTTGGTGCCAATGTAAAATCTCGGTAATCTTTTTTTATTTTAAAGTTCTTATTATTATAATTAAATACCGCCTCTCTTGGAGGATCACATTAAAGGAAGTTGCAGAAGGTGGAGTGTTTAGATTAAAATTTAGTTTTCTCTCCAGAATAAACCGTCTAATTGTGAAATATCTCGCATCATTCCAGGTCGATGAGTGATAGACGCACATATTTAAAGCATGTCGCGCGTGATTTACGCGCGTATGTCCCACGCACCAATTACCGGACCGCAGCGATCCGGCCGGCATTAGAACCGACCGATTTATTGAATGACAATAATCGTCAAATAAGACTTTGCGGTTTTTATACGCTGCGGTAGAGAAGACTTTGGGAGGTCTATGTTTATGCTCGTTACAGATTAGATAGAAGAGGTAAGCAGGGAGGTATGTGTATTCAATATGACCGGTATAGTATGAAAACTTTATCGCTATGTATACAGATAAGATGGATTTCACAGATAGTAGGTACCAATACATTTACCTTACTGCATGTAAAACATTTGGATATTTAAATGAATTATTCTTATAACAATATTGGAAGTAAGTACTTTGCAACATTATATAAACAGAATGATAATAACTAATGTCAACATTTAGGATTACAACTATAAAACAATAATTACTTAAGTCTAGCAACATTTAATTGAGTGTTCTCATTTATTTTTTTTATGATTTAGATTACTACCTATTAGGTATTAGGTAGGTACCTATTTATTGTCTTGTGAAAGGTCTAAGAGTATAGAAAGGGACTAAAGCATTATGTAAAGTAATCTGTTATCATCATCCTCTTGGTTCATTCTAACTATCATTGGGAGACTCTTGTTCAGCAATCGACCATTGATGCTTCTAATTACCGAACGGCAATTGGTAGATAATGTATTCATTTGGTAATTTGACATGTAAAGACCTTGTCAATGAGTTTAATAAATATCGAACACTTCAAACAAAACTCAGCCCAGACCTATTCAAGAAGAGCCAGGAAGAAAATGAAGAAACAGATGTGATTTTCCACGAGTTTTTTAGCGACCCAGGGTCATCAGCTGCAGGGTCATCCGCTGGGACACTTTAGCAACGTTATTCTCATTGTGCTAGCTTATGTTGACACCGGACACGAAGGAGTAGATAGACCCACCTAGAAGAGAGACATTCGATCAAAATCAATGAATGTTAATCATGGACCGACACACTCACATAAACTTTTAATAGTAAATAATGTGGCATCACATAAATAAGACATGTTCACATAAATAAGACATCAAATAAAGCCAGTTTGAGTGGCACACGTCGCCCGCGGCTGTCGTAAACGCAAATCATGCCGAGACAAACGTATCGAATGACCGACTTGTATAATTACCTGATTCAAAGTAATCATGCTGCAGTTTTATGACCTGGAGTTAGTTGAGATTGATTCCTAAATTCCTACACATAGTGATAAAATCCATCTTATCGACAAGATACAACGCAACTACGGATAGAAAGCCTCCCTGCCTAACATGGTTAGGACATAACATACTTATGCTCCCGGTAGTACGATCTTATGGGTAATTTCAGACCACCAGATGGGTTGTCTATACAGTAAGAATTAATCACCCAAGATAACTGAAGAGGCGGCCTCAGAACATAACAATACTGTATAGCGGTATCTACAACGCCACATGCGAACAACGCGTCATACTGACGTCACGCAAATCCTGCATCTCGCAAGCAGAGTTTACCGCGCACTTAGCATAGATACAATTTTCCAACATCAATCGTTGGGCAATAGCCCGCCAGAGACAACACCCGTCTGGTTGGAGGATCCTCCCTTTTCTATGGAGGATGAACTTTACACCCTGTTCCTCATACCTCTAAAACTGCAAGGCAATTTTTCATACCATATCACAATAGCATCTATAATAAAACAAACTCATTGGAACCCCTCAAGCGACAAGAGTTGTATTGTAGCTCTTGCATAAACATAGCATAGTATAATCTGCCGTTCCCACAGCTGGGACATAGGCCACCTCTCAGTGAGAGGGAGTGAGCCGTAATCTACCACGCGGGCCCAGTGCGGGTTGGCAGATGTCACTTGTCTTCGAATTTTTGCTTCTAAGATGATTTTCTCACGATGTTTTCCTTCACAGTTTTGAGAGCAGTGGTTAAGTAATTTAGTGATGAAGTAACACAAAGTAAAGTGCCTGCCTGGGTTGGAACCTACCTACGACCACCGGTGCTCAGGTAGTAGCTCTGTAGCTTAAAGTAATTTGCTAAATTATTTAGTATCTAGAATGTTCCATTTACTTTTATATTTCTACGACGCAGTAAATCCCAAAAATTGGGTCACAAGGTACCAATTAATAGCAGGTTAGTTGTGGTCATAACCATCTACTGAACATCATTCCATTACTTGTTTAACGACTGTTGTTAAAGGCCAAATAATAAACTTAAAGTTCCTATTAATTACGTGTGTGTGTGTGTGTACCTCATGCTAAATGCAGTTTTAACTTATGTTAATTAAGAGTAATCTGAGGCTCTCCATAATTGCCATCCGTACGTAACTGGTCACATATACATGACTTCTGTGTAATTGCCACCTTTGACTTCACTGTAATATAAAAAATAATTGATGTGGCACCAGATTATGACATCAGAATAAAGATTTGGCTACCTACTGGTAGGATATGTGGAGCATATCCCACTAATATATTTATTTATCTAAAATTGAAGTGTCGGTTTATAATGTCAAAATAACAGCTTTTACTAAATGCGTACTTATAACAAAAAAAAAAAAAAATTAAAACTGTTGTCTGTCTGTCTGTTTGTTCCGGCTCATCTTCGAAATGGCTGGATTGATTTTGACGGGACTTTCACGATTTTCACTGGCAGATAGCTGATGTTATAAGGAGTAATTTGGGCTACTTTTATTTTAGAAAAAGAAAAAAACAATTAGTAAATACGAAAGTGTGTATGTTTGTATTGAGGGTGTGTCATCATTCTTTAAATCAGCAACGCAGCAATGGTTCGGAGAGTACCTAGTGAGTGGCTATATTTATCTCGAAATGTGCACGGACTGTATATAAACAATGGGAGCGAAGCCGCGTATAAGCTAGTAATATCTTGGAGACCATGAGGAGCTCGTATGCCCACGTGGCTAAATAATAACAGCCGCAGGGGGTTAACACTCGCGACCTCACGGGGCTCAATATAACGCGTCACTCTTAACTTTTATTCTCAATCAACATTCGCCAAATTGATTTTTTAAACCCTTCAGTGTCCGATAATCTTAAGGGTGATAATTCTGGTCATCAATCGACACTAGGGGCTCTAAAGTGTTTGACACTAAACGGTTTATGGCCACAATAAACCGAGGGCCCGCAGTTCATTCACTTGAGACGGACGGACTTGTAGGAATTTTGTTTAATTAGCTTCAGATTGAGACTAGTGGTGGAGAAGGGATTTGTCTGTTTCAAACGTTTCTGAGGAGGTGAGAAATATTTTAAACATTGTTAATTTAATGGTGCTGCGATTTGAAAAACTGATAGACTGATAATACCAAATAAGTGTAAACGTATTTTCTTTCTAAATATCACAACTTTGCTCATCTATAAATATGTAAGCTGTCACGCCCTTTGTGCCTGGAAGCTTTTATTTAGGTAGTAAGTTTTCATTTTCATTTTAATTTTAATTAATTATGTTTTAGCTTGAGTACGTACTTATAGTTTTTACTATATTTTTTGGTATATTGGCGTGGCTTAGCTGACATATGGCAAATAATTTAATTTTATGTTCGGTGTCTTGTAATGTTAATTACTTAACACCTAGTATTGTATACAATCAAGTATCAAGTATTTTCTAACTGAACAGACAGCTGTGCTGCTGGGGAGTTTGTTGCGCCACTTCTTCTTCCCAGCGATAGCACTAGGAAGTGGTGAAGGGCGGGCGTTTTTGGGGGACTGTCTTTTGTAATTTTGACGTCCGAAAAGTGCTGACTCTCAGCCTAATTTGAATAAATGACTTTTGATTTTGATTTTGTCTATCTGGTTGTGAGGAAAAAAAGAGTTATGTTTTTGTGATTCCTTAACCAATATAATTGATCTAACTGTAAAATTAGTTTGCTTCAGAAACAAGAAAGCGATTGGTACACAAAAATGATAGGTCCTGTATCACTTTTGCCACGATTCCTGAAATAAGCTATTCTTAATAAGTATATGTACTACGAAGTATGAGCCAAAGATCAGCAAAGAAATTAAACTCTACCAATTACCAGGAGATCATTACAGCGAGGTGGTGTTCAATCCATCAACTGCAATGGCAACTATCACCACGCGGCCATCGGTTACAGGCCGGTCGCCTGCGATTGGCGATTTTATTAAAATTAATAACTCGGCTGGACGTGGGCTGTAAATGGGTGTATAATTCGTTGAGGTGTACTTATATGTGAGGTCTGTCTGTCTGCATGTCTGGGATAGATCTTTGGTGTAGGCTTTGGTATCTATTATTATTTAAACACTTTCTGTTGACGTTATGTCTACGGGTTCACGTAGCATAGGACTAACATTCAAAACAGTATTTTGGTCTTTCCATTCTCCAATGGGGGGGGGGGGGGGGGGTTACACCAGCACCCAAATTGCGTAATACACTAACAATCTCAATCTGATTTATTTTGAAAGACATTGTTTCATATGTTTGAAAAACTTGTCTGCTCAGTAACGAAAGTAACGCAAATACTTAGTGTGTTACGGAATGACCCCGCTTGTTTTGATATAAAATTGTTGCTCGCAAAATGCCAAATGATTTGCATTTGTAATTTTGCGAGCAACAATTTTACGCCCCATGCCAATTGCCAATACATAATTTTCTGTTTGTACGAATTCAATTAATGGTGCGCTAGGTACAATAACAATTAACTGTTTTTGACGTCTGAAAAGTTTACAAGATATTTTATCTAACCTAATTTAAAAATACCGGACTCAGCAAGCGAACCTGGGAACCTTCGCCACTGCAAGTTATACAGCCACTGAATAATCCCGAGGCGTCGGGATTTAACAACGGTAATACGATCGCGTATTGTAATTAACAATTTGCAGGCGAGCGCGCGCGCTGCTCGATGGAGTCCTAACGAGCGCCTGTATGATCATTATACTGCTGTACGACGTCATTATTTTAATTAAAACAATCCCAAATGATTGTCTTTTATTGCCCAGTGTTTTGGTTTTCTGATGACTGTATGAGTCACTTAGAGCGAGCTATGTACTGGGGGTAGTTCTGCGCTGAAAACTTAACTGAGAGCTTTCCCTTGACATTTACATTATTATTGATTACAGGAATTGGAACGGATGACATGAAAAAGGAGGTGATCGTGTAGAACCAGCCGTGTGACACAGCTATAAAGCCTGGAAAAGGGATACCTATACAATCTTTTCTATCACATTAGGATATTATTTTTGCGAGAGGAGGATAGACTAGATATTAATAGAGTCGATATTCTGTTCTAATCTATTCCACTCAAGTGTTCACTATTCACCACAATTCATCTACTATTATCTTCATTCTGTCACTCCAAACATTCAAGATATGCATGGAGAGCGAGTTATTGTCGCCAGTGTATCGACACCTATAGCCGTGTACACTGCAATGCAGAATGACAGGAACAACCAAATAAACGAGGTCTGCTGTTATTTCTATCATACTCAGATGTGCCTTTACTCTGCACTCTAGGTAAACAATTTCCAGGCTAAATAATGTACTTACTTGATGAATTTTGTCTTGAGGTCTTATAAAATAGAGATGGAGATCGGTGCATTGTTACTGACGTAATGTTAGTATAATATTTGGACTTTAAAAGAGACCTCTGAGTTTGTTTCGGCATTTCTTCTCAGAGATAAGTCAACGAGGAAATGCCTAAAAAGTTTTCTAAAAGATCTCTTTATAATAAACAGAAACGTGTACTTTTAGGTTATAGTATTTATCTATGGGCCTGCATTGCCTGAAATAAATAAATAATAAAATCGTAGCCAAGTCAAAATTGTAAATAGAATATTTAAAAAAAAAGTCATAAACACGGACAACTGTACCTATGTGGCTTATTGTATAGAAATAAATATAATTTCAACATCATCAATTCATTTCATCATTGAATCAAATCTGTAAGCCAGAAACAAAGATCAGATCAAATCAGATGCAAACAGCATACAAAGTTTCAGGGGTCGTTCTTGAAATTCTGTTCCTTACGAACTCTAAAACTCGCTAACCCCAACGTCATAGACAACAAACATCACAACTGAAACAGCATATATCCCCTGTCCCTGTTCCCGTGTCCCGCACTGTACCACATCGATCAAAAGCCAAGATCTGGTACCTCCGATAAAGCCTGACGGGACATTAAAACATTTTAAAATGCAATAAATAATTCCCTTAACGACGTTCTGTTCGGGCGGCTATTAATCAACTGCTCACTTCAAGCTACTTTTTATTACATGTAAATGAGTACCTCGTAATGCTGAGGTTTATGCTTACCATGGAGATGAGGATGTGTGAGTAGGAGGTGAGCAGGACTGGTGCAGATGAAACGTGAAGCTGATCAATTGACCAGCTTCATTATAGAAAACTTCATCAGTACTGTAATATTTGGGTTCTAGTAAAAAATTTCATCGTTATATTAATGGCGTTATTTGTATATAGAATTGCATAAATTACATCTAGTTAGGTACATACTAACTGAAACTGTTGTTTCGACATATTTGTTTTTAGACCAGTATTGAATAATTGAAGCACTTCATGAAAGCACCATTTTTCTTTTGAGGGAGGAATTTTCATGTCCCGGTTTTTAAAAGGACAAGTAAAAGGACCACTGATTAATGGTCCTTTGTAGAACAGTGTAGTGTATTGCAGAACATCATAATAGTCTTCTCCAGGAAGAAGAAATTAGGTACTGCTTTAACTTTCAGATCAATTCGGATTTCCTAAACAAAATGAAAACCTCGTCAAACCTCTGAGCTAAGCAGATACATCACCATCACGTGTAAATGACCTCACGTCTTAACATCTAAAGCTCGGTGCACACGAACTCACAGCCCAGCTTTATTACAAATATCACTAACAATCCGTCGGCCGGCGTCATTAAACCCCCATCGGCTCACAATGGCATAAATAACGACGGATTTATTCCTATATTTATTTATTTATATGTGTTATTTATTTATTGCCCGTCCGGTCTGCACTCAGCTTTATAGATTTTTTTATACTTGTCCTCTTGATCGAGATGTATTAAAATGTTTATTGTCTAATCTATTTGGGGATATTAAACAAACTTTTAATTTGGGTAAACATTCTTATTTGATTTCGATAAAGATTAGGATTTTGTTAAGGAATGCCTTATTTTTATGCCGTATTATGGATGGGTCAGAGGGGTGATAGGCACTGGAGATTTATTCGATCCTGGCTTACAACATAAGCCAAGGTATCTTGGCAGCTGCACTGCTTTACATTAGGTTTTAATACAGATTTAAACCTTTTTATGTCTAAAAATCCCGGTGGAGCAGACAAGACCAGATTCAGGTCAATTCTTGTAGTTTAAAACGTTCAAAATCTAGTCGTAGTTTCATCTCGGCGACAAACAAAGGTCAAAAACTTGTCAAAATGTAGGGAATTTAGACGTATTTTTGACAAATTGAGGCTGAGATCAGACTGTGAACGTTCTTAATATTACGAGAATTGCCCCTGTGGACTGAAAACTGCGTATTGGCAAGCGTAGTGTAAGGCGCCTCGATCGACGTGATCGACGACCTTAAGAAGGTGGCTGGGGCTGACTGGATGCGGAAGGCGGATGACAGGGTGTTGTGGCGCAGTCTGGGAGAGTTTTATGTCCAGCAGCGGATTGCGATAGGCCGAATTGATTGATGTCAAAAAATTACCTAGGTCAAATGATAATGGTGCCAGGAGGACAGACACCTACTTACTTAAAACATAGTAAAAACTAAAATTACATATTAACTAGTTTTCGATCAGCACTCTAATAGCGTAACTCATTTTAATGAGTTTTGAAGGATATTTCCAATCCATTGCTTCACATGTTTAATAAATTCGTCTGCCTAACAACGTGAAACAGCAATGAACGTGGTTGAGCTATCGAAATTAAAGATAATCGATCAATTTTCATTTTATGTGTGTTGCGCAATTACCCCGCTGGTTGTTGTACAGACGCCAGCACATCAAGCTACTACAATCTTTCAAATTTCTTTAATAGATTTTTAGCTTTATCGCTAAAGCATTAAGGTGCAAGGTTGATTGGGAAAATTTGACAGTTTTGGGTAGCTTGCGTCTGTACAAACCTATTATGAAATAGACATTAAGTACAAAAAATATTTCACTCTTTCATTAATTCCAATGAAAATCATCTTGCTAAAACTACTTATGTTGAAAAAATTATACTAGAACACAAGCAAATACAAGTGTAACTTAATGATTTGGGATACGTTTTTTGTCCGCCACATATCCTAAAGGAATATTTACTTTGAAAACAAAGTTTGTCAACTCGTCAAGGAAGTGAAACCGTAGAACTATCCTAGTATGTTATTGTTTATATTATACCATATTTTACCTTTTTGAAGCAATCAAGTTTTCATCAGTTCAATAAAAATATTCAGACGCTGTTTCCTATTAAAAACATCGTTAGTTTTTTTACTTTCTCATTTAAAAAAGACTATCCGCAACCCGCGGGTTTTGCTGCGTACTTAGATTTATTTCTAGGTTATACTTATCGCATGCAGTACACATTTAGTAATTATCATTAACATAAAAATACTAATAATAATTTCATAATTTAAATTTGGATTACAATGCAATTAATAAAATTAAATTAAATACAATTCGTCATTTAAAATAATAATTTATATTAAAAATAGAGATCAATAATAATGATGCCATGTCAAAAAAAATTAAAATGTTCCAAAATTATTTAAGTAAGTAATGTAAATATATGTAGATGTCATAATAATTATAATATAAACGACCGGATTCAATTAGAACTTTCCTTCATGTATCGAAGGACCAGAGGAACTGTTATCAGTAGTATATTTGGAAAACAGCTATTACATAAATTAAAGGTATACTTTACATAATATAATATCATCACGCCTGCTTTCCCGAAGGGTCAGACAGAGGTACAGCCACATTCCGCTAGTTACGTTTAGTCCCATATGTAACAGAGGGCGAGCGTATTGCCCACATTCCGCGCTGCTGCTGAGATATTTACTATGTAGGGTCATTAATTAATGATGTTTACAACAGTCTTGTTCTACGCATAATATCAACACAATAAAAATGTTAATACAGGAAAAAGTACCTACGGAGAGATGAACGTTGTTTTTTTTTTATAATCCTTACCTATAATCTGCCGCCGCGGCCGGCCCAGAAAGAGGTAGCGAGACGGCCTAGAAGCGCACCGCGAGGGTTGCATCGAGGAGGCACTAGAAAGGAATGCTTGGAAGGATTTGGGGGAGACCTTTAACCTTACTAAACCATTTTTTTTTAATTGCGACAATCAAACAAACCGTTCCCCTTACAATGTGTACAATAAACATAATTAACTAGCCTGCAACGTCAATTGAATCCATGTTTTCTTCACGGTGATTTAGCAAAGAGGTGTAAAACCACGGCCGAGCTAATTGACGGGAACGAATTACTATAAAGTTTGTAAATATGACGTTTTATACTATGTTCTTATGTAATTTGTAGCTCCCATTGTTGATACATTCTGCAGTGCGAATTAATTTAAAGGAAGCAGTTCATTAGTGGTGAAATTAAACAATGATCGAGACCGACAGTGAACTCTCTTTTTTTCTAACGTATTGTTGTTATTTTTTTGTTTGGATATTTGAGAGTTTCTATCGTTTTCATGTTCAAATAGGAATAGTAGATGACGAAGAATAAAACTAGTTCAGAGTTACCTATCATTAAGTGGGTCTTAAATAAATTAAATACCTAAAATTGTTTTTTGAAAGGTTCGTTTTATTTCCTAGGTTTCATGATAAGTATGCATTTTTAACTGTGGGAGAATTTGTGTTATCTCCAGACCTGAAAAAACCTTTCTTTGAGTAAAAACGGGTAAGTATCGTACAAAAAAAAACTTGAAATACGAAAAATATAGGTGCTGTCAAAGTCAAATTGTTACAATGGACATGCATTTGACTGTACATAGGTACTGAACGATTAGCAACTTAAGTTATGAAAACGAAGAGAAAATGATAGCGGCATGAAAAATCCTTCGCCTGACCCCACTACCAACCAGTCCAGCCTGCCCAGTACCTACCCAGGCAAGCCAACCAGACCAGCATCACTGCCATCAACAATAATCTATAAAGTCAGTTAATTCCAACCGTATCTGCTCATTAAGTCCGGCCCGACATCCGGTCACACAATACAGAACTCATCATAATTCAACCGACATCAAAGATCCAATAAATCTAACATTAATAACTCTATTCGTTTGTTGTGCCAGTTTTACGTTCACCTAAAATCAACCGTAACTCGCAGGTGATACGGTTGGTTTTTGAGTGAAGAGATGAGGGTATTTTAATCCCTGGCAATAAAAAGGTGTGGTATAAAACGGTAGCCAACAGGATTACCTATAGGTTTTGTATCAAAGTAGCGCTGACGGGTTGATGGTAGGGATGTGCTGGACTTTGTCGATGGACATGCGGTGAGGTTTTGTGATTTGAGCTAAATATTGTAATTGATATTTTATTTTAAATCACTAGTAGGTAGTAGGAAGGTAGTTGGGGTCTTTCTAAAGTCGATTTTTTTGCAATCTCTTTGGTATCCTCAACTGAGAAGAATCTAGCAGTTTAGTTGAAGAAATAAATATTTACATAAATATAATTTAAAAAAAAACGAGAACCTTACACGAGGAATATGGTAGTGATTTTAAACCGCCCAAGTTTGATTGTTCTTACATTTTTCATTTAAATCCTATTAAAATCAAAACTAGACATGAAACCTTCCATAATCCCTCGATTCTAAATATCGATACAGTCCCATCACTAGCCACTAATATTAATTATAAATGATTCAGGCGTCATTAGCGGTGGCAAAGATCTTGGCGATACAAAGACTGTCGCCGTCTCGCTCGCACCCACGGGCTACATGAGACCATGTTTATTGTAACGTGAGAACAGACTGGCACTTGTGGCATTTGGGACTTGGTGATACAGGCTGGGTGAGAACGCCTTTAGAGAGAAGAAAGGAGAAACTATAAAGCCTCACGGCTTTGACCCCTTTTCTCTGAGTCTTAGCAATCGTCGGTCCCCGGTTAACAATCAGCATGAAAAGAGCCTTCATGATCAGGTTTCGTTTTTGAAGCCCTTCTCCTCCAACAGTCACCCTTCGGGGTTCTTTTTAAATACGCCTAATTGCGTAAAATACTATTAATCACAACCTGAATCATTTTGAAGGATATTGCTAATCCATTGTTTCATTGTTCGAAAAATTGTTCTGCTCAACAACGTAAATAACGCAATGAATGTTGTTGAACTGTCAAAATGTAAGCCATTCCTTGCGCCTGGCAGATCTGCGACACTTGGAGTATTTTTGGAGGTGGAGGAGGCGAGATGCAGGATTTGCGTGACGTCAGTATGACGCGTTGTTCGCATGTGGCGTTGTAGGTACCGCTACATATTCATGAAAGTAAAAAAATCTATATTCCTGCATTACGCCATTCCTGTGTACTCTTTTGACTGTGGTGTTTTTAGAATAACCTAATAAAATGACATTGAAGTTGGCATGACATGGAAGAGGACTTGCTAAGGTCAGGTCTAACTCAGTGCAATCTATAATGTTTCACCATTTTGTGAATATTACTGCGGAGTTAGATATGTATTAATAGGTATCATAAAGTTATCTTCTAATTGGATTTATGAGTTCTCCTGAACTCCATCCAAATCTTCCTGCAGCCGCTAAAGTTTACACACCCCAATATATTAAACCCTATTATTAAAACCGTGCTTATAAAACCGGCTTCACACCGCTCAAAGTAATTTAATTTTTTTCTCCATCCTAATAACATAAACTTATTAACTGCAATAGCAATAAAAACCATGAATGGACCCATAGAAACGGCTGGATCCCACAAAATCCACCCCCTATACAAGCCTGCGCGCGCGCATCCATTCATGTTGTTTTTTCTGCACGTTTACCTGCAACTTCCTTCCTACAACGATCCATTACCATGAATGACATTCCTACGGCCTGACAGTTAAATGGATACCCTGACACTTATGTGGTGATACATTAAAAACTCCATTACGAAACTCTACCTTATCTCTAAATAAACAAAGTTAAAATTCGTTCAAAAACCAATTTCCGATTGATGGCGTAACAACCTTATATTTACGCCTGACCAAACACTTTTCCACTCTTCCTAACCTCCAAATAAGGTTCAATTTAAAATGTATTTTCATTTTCCAACAGCAATACGTGGTTATTATTTTTTCCTAGCGCGTAAACGATACGTACGCTCGACGTAAACTCCTGCGCATTGTTGAGCGGTGCCACACTGTCTGCCGAGACGGTTTTTGTTCAAATTTAGAACGCGTTTTTTTGACGGATAACTTAAAGCTAATGATACTTGACGTTGACGATACGGTGTCAAGTTAGTTAGTAATTATGGACAAAATAAATGGTCAGTAACTTGGATAAATGTCATTAAGAAAGATTACTAATGATCTTGATGAGTGATATGATAAAGCACTTGATGTTACGTTTGTTTTTTTAGCATTAAATATCTTAGAGGTACCACTAAGTATTAAATTCTGTCGCGTCGACTGAAAGAACCCACCCCACATCTGCACAAAATTTGGTCCTTTAAGTTCCTGGTCAGTAATTTCATAAGTAAAGGATAATGACAAATAGATACGGTAGTATCACGTAGTCAGGGTGGCAGGCACATAGACGAGCTGACGCGCGTCCTGTGATTTTCTGAACTGACATTTTCGTCGATAATTAAAATAATTGCTGTTTCATACATGTTGACCGCGCAGGTGCGCAGCTCACACTTGTTTATGAAACCACAGTTTTTTTTTTTTATAAGTAACCCGCTTAAAATTTCTTCATTAGGGGGCTAGAATCAGGTGCTGAATCCATGGTTATAGTTTGCGCGTTGATATTATATACCCTATGTGTATTACCATATTTATCATTTTCCTTTACATATGGAATTGTATAAATAACATCATAGTTTTCTTTAATAATGCGAAGTACCTTATTTAGTTATTGTTATTAATGTGAGACCCGTCATTTGTCCACACAAATACAAAACGTTAACAGATCTAACTTGTACTAAATTAAATTCCGTTTCTCCGCCTATAGCAGACACTTTTAATTAAATATATCACTTTACGAATTCTATCACATCTACAATAGATAATTCCTTTCCGTCCGATCTGCCCCAACAATTAGCTGTCACATTACGTGCGACATCACATACAAAAACAACCCAATAATTCCCAAGAAGTATCAGTGACTGTCGAAGTGACGAATAAAGTCAACTACACAATAGAAGTGTTCGATTGTTGCAAAAAATATACTATTTCCTATGCGTGTTGCAGCTGCTTGAAAGACGTCAGACGTTTTTGGTAATTGCCGATTTCGATTAGGATACAAATTACAACTGGATTTTTTATTACTATGGTTTACGTTTAACCAGTAGTTAATTTATGCGTATGTGTGTTTTCGTTATTTCTGTACTACTTGGTCATAATTAGAAACAGAATTACAGAAGCTTAATTAAGCTACAATAAAATTTCACACTTTTCTTAATCTGTAAAACCGTAGCTTACGTCAGTCCCAAACCAACTTCAATAGAACCGATGACAACTGACCTGTCTGTCAGAGTGACTGAACGTGTTCAGTTAGAAAGTTTGTAAGAAGACTAGATTCGCTCCACCAACGTCACAGTACCGGTAACAGCAGCGACACTTCCACAAAGCAACCGGAGCGGAAATACGGCACATAAAGGTGCTATCAAAGAGTCACGTTTTTTCCACCCTGCCCACCCCCTGATATAATAGTCAATAGCTTTAAGAGTCCATTCTTACTACTTAAATGTCGCGTAAAATTATTGTTCCGCTTTTTTGTCGAGCCTCGGATTTTGGATAATTGTATGAAAGTGCGTTATGATTGCAACATGCGAGTTTTGCGGAAAAAAAAGGTTTTGTGTAGATGAGATTAATTTGGGCAAACATACACCCTATTTATTTTTAGTTCCCCTGTCTATTTAAAGATTTAAATGTGATAGCTGATTGATGAAATATAAAAACGGAGTAGGTATTGAGGTACCTATAATTAGTTTAGTGATTGTAAACCTACTCTATACTTTTACAGAAACCTCCCAACTATCACTATTTGACTGTTTGTAAAAATAGGCTGTTAAGTTAACTCAGAAAATGCAAACAATGAGATTAAAAAGTCACATAGGTACTTAGTTGTTGCTTGAGTTGATCAGTAAGTTCTTAGTTTGTAAGTTGTTCCTTTGAACCGCCGCCGCGCCGCGCCGCCAGGGCAACACGATGCAAGCTAGCTTAATAGCACATGCTTGGTTGGTTAGACAGGCTAAGAAAATGCTTGTATCATGGCAACCCTGGAGCCATAATCCACCACGCGGGCCCAGTGCGGGTTGGCGGATGTCACATATGTCTTGGAATTTTTGGTTCTAGGACAAACCGGCTTCCTTACGATGCTTTCCTTCACCGTTTTAAAAGCAGTGGTGATGAAATAATTTACACAAAGCAAAGTGCCTGCTTGGGTTTGAATCCACGACTTACAACTCGTAAGTCGCGGCCGCTATCACTGGGCCACCACTGCTCTCCAGAGATGACGAGAACACCATCAGATTCTCGCATTAGTAAACCAATAATCAAGACACCTAAAAACAATTAGCAGGTCCATCAACGGAAACTAAAGGTCGCGACACATCTCACATGTCAGCGACATATCTCACGTGTAGTGTGACTTGTGACGGCTTGTTGACGTTTGACATCCTAACACAACAAGGATGTCGTGACAGCATCCATGCTAATAGAGCAAGAGCCCGTGAACCCCAGACCTTCGTTATTTTATAAAAGCTGAAAGTTTGTCAGCGCATGCTCCCAACACAGGTCAGAACGATGGAACATTATGAAGTTTGGGTCATCGTGGCTTTGGCAGATAAACGGTACTAAAGGTGTGTAAAATACCGACCTGAATTCATCAAATAATAAAGTGTGATTTTTTGGTATTACCTTCAGAATATTATTAAAAATCATGTCATCCATTGCCAGACACTTAACATCGTGGCAACCCCTTGCCAGACACCCTCAATGTTCATGAAATTATAATTCTACTTACGTTATAGTATAAAAGCTGATTTTTATATATAATACTTGGGTAATAATTAGATGATGTTTCCTCACTAGCCAGACATTTTTGATAGTTCCAACCCCTTGCCAGACATGTTTTACAATTCTGATTTATTTGAACGATTTCAACAGGGTTACTTCGGTATTAAAAGGACAAGTAAGCAATTGTAAAGGCAACCCATTGATCTGGTTTTAGAGCAGACTATGCACGAGACTTACTTACTTACGAGATGCTACACGAAGACTTACATACTTTACTAATTCAATTTTAGCCCGTCAACGGTGGGCTCGAAACCTTGATGTAAGATCTACAGTCATTAGTTACGTTTACAAAGAATTGGGACTACAAACTCACCAAGATGTTTAGTCGGATTTGAATCAGCACAATATTCAGAAAAATATTAAACAACTAGAAATTTATTGAAACATTTGAACAGTTTATTAATCCCTTCAGCTCGGAAGTATTACCAAAAGATCTTTCATCTGGTAAAGCCGCTGGGCGGAACTGGTAGAGTCTGGGGGCACGGGAGTGCCCCCGCCAAGCCGAGCCAAGCGAAGCGCAAGGGCACTGCCTACCTTTTCTCGAAGCACTTCGTCGTATTTTTGAACCTTCTTAACTTGGGCTTGGATTATACCAGATAAACAAAATTTTCGGAATATGATGTCAGTGGTTGACTTATTAAACCTATAAAGTTTCAATTGCATAGCTTTTATACTTTAGATTTTATTGATATCTAAAATACCCCGATTTCGTCACTGACTCACTGATGATCATCAATATTCTTAAGGTACTTCCTGAAGTCCTAGAAAGCTGAAATTTGGTATGTAAGCTAGTAATAGTACACAAACAACAAAAAAATCTAAATTAAATAAAACTTGTAATTTTTACCCCCCCCCCCCCCCCCCCCCAACCCCTTAAACTAGGGGGTGAAAGGTGAAAGTTTGTATGAGAATTCCGTAAATTTTGACGCTAGAGGTCTGAAAATTCATATAGGGGGTCCTTGTTATAAATAATAAGATATGTATTTCAGGATTTTTAGTACTTAAATCATAAGCAACTTACAAAAAGAAATGAAATCCCACAAAAACATTTCATGTTAAATGTTGCCAAGGCGAGACCATTGTAGCTCGCACTGTCAAAAAGTAATCAGATCTCATTTAGAGCCAACCTTCTAACTCTACACGCCCTAACTCTACAAGGCCTAACTTAGCAAACTCTACACCTTAGTCAAAATATATGGCTTGGCCGTTTCGTTACTACAAGAACCGTTGTATAACAGTTTTTCATCTTACGCTCATGTGAATGTAGCGAAATGGCCAAGCCACATATTTTGACTAAGATGTAGAGTTTGCGAAGTTGATTGTGATCAGAAGTGTCGACACTGACATTGTAGCTATCATGCTTGATCATATGCACCATCTACAAAATGATTCACTTATTTGGATGGTGATAGGCACTGGGAACAACTTGAGGTACGTAGACCTCACAAAGATATACGTAAAGTTAGGAAAATCTTTTTGCTCTTGAGCTTGCCAGGATTCCATGCGATCATCGAAAAGGAAAGTTGAGGCCTTTTAAAATATTAAAAAAAACAGAAGAGTATCAAAAAGCTTTCATTAAATTCGGTAAACACGAATTATTTGAAAATAATGATGAACAACAAAGCACTTTTGATATTATTCAACAGTTTATATGTGAGGTATACAATGTTGGTTCGATAACTGATGTTGATGCAGCACGGCTTCAACTATTCGTTAATACGTATCAGGTCTCAGATAAAAAAAAAAAAAAATATAAAAAAAAAAAAAAAAAAAAAAAAAAAAAAAAAAAAATATATATATACATATATAAAAACAACAACAACACAACACAACTAAAAATATATATATATATATATTTTAGTTGTAGTTTATTTTTAAGCACTATAAATGTATGGAAAATTTGCCACTCCTGATAAATGTACACCTTTTTGTAATCGTTTTTATTAAATAAATTATTATTATTATTATTTTATTATTAGATATTATTAAAGCGTTTAGTCGTAAAAAATTGCGAACTTAACTCAAATCTCTTCTTATGATTTACAGTCATGATTGTCTGGCAAGGGGTTGGAACTATCAAAAATGTCTGGCTAGTGAGGAAACATCATCTAATTATTACCCAAGCATTATGTATAAAAATCAGCTTTTATACTATAACGTAAGTAGAATTATAATTTCATGAACATTGAGGGTGTCTGGCAAGGGGTTGCCACGATGTTAAGTGTCTGGCAATGGATGACATGATTTTTAATAATATTCTGAAGGTAATACCAAAAAATCACACTTTATTATTTGATGAATTCAGGTCGGTATTTTACACACCTTTAGTACCGTTTATCTGCCAAAGCCACGATAACCCAAACTTCATAATGTTCCATCGTTCTTACCTGTGTTGGGAGCATGCGCTGACAAACTTTCAGCTTTTATAAAATAACGAAGGTCTGGGGTTCACGGGCTCTTAGGCTATAATGTTACGTGCTGGTTTTGTTGAGAAAGAAACTTAATTTTTGTTATGGGGGATATATTTAGCTAGCGATAACTGAAAACCTGAAAAGGGTATTAAACGTTGTATAATCAAAGTGTCTCGATCTTATTGTTATATAATATTCTAAACACATAGGCATTAATGTACAGTCAGGCCGGGCCGTCGAGAGAATGCGTTCTTGAAACCTCATGAACACATTCTCCCGCGCCGTGCTTTAGTATTCTAGTAGCTTATACATAGAGATCAAATTCGCAAATGCACTCGGTAAGTATTTGTTTGTATGACTGCCAGGTATCAAGAACGGTCGGCCGCATTGTAGACCAGACTTTGTCACTAAATAAATCACTTAATAAAATATTTTGTAATCGATTTAATATTTTGACACATATTTTTGTTGATTTACTATCCTTTGTTGCTTGTAAAGACCCACAGTACACACAAGAGTGTCATTCTAGAAACGGCCACATTAACAAAAAAAACCATTTCTAAACTGACATCTGATCTTCTTGACACCTTTAGCAACATCGCAATAAGAATAATTATAACACATTAGCCCTAATGTAAAACGTAAGCCCATACGATTTCCTCGTATTCTAATACCTTGGAAAGTTCGTTAGTTAATTGGCCATATAATATGAAATGGTGCTCAACACATAAGTCCCTCGGGGCTGGAGGCCTGGAGCAATCTTTGTACGAGAGTGTCAATAAACTCGCCTCGACGTTTAATACACCGCCGGACAAAAGCTACGGAACTCTTTTATTTTTCATACGCTTAGGGGCCCGTGAGGTTACGGACTATTAGAGATATTTTATATTTATAGAAAGGAGTAGGGTTGTTTGAAAGTGAGGATTTCGTACAGGGGTTTTGGAAATATAACGGTTTATTGCGATCTGGCTGCTAAATGGAGGATTTGACCAACAAAAGATGGCGGGGTAGTTGCGTAACACACTATCAATGAATTTCATTTTGACAGTTCAACAACATTCATTGCGTTACTTACGTTGTTGAACAGACACATTTTTCGAACATAATGGAGCAATGGATTAGCAATATCCTTCACAATGATTCAGATTAATATTGATATTGTGTTACGCATATACGATTAGGCATCTACGATTAAAATCTGTATAGCACATAAATGTATAAGTATGTATTTTTCTTTGACTGCACTCAACAGCTAAATAGGACTGAATTAGAATCTGTACCACTCTATTTTTTCTAGTTATATAAAACTTATTAATTAGCTAACGTACAGAACCACACGTGGAAGCCGCCTACCGGGTTCTCCGTCAATACCAGTAGCCGACAATAGGCGCTCATTTATCAGACTCAACTTAGCCCTTTTTATTTTTCCCCCGCACGGCGTCGAACGCGCTACCTGATCACTGGCGACCGCTACTTATGCTCCGAATTAATGACCACTATATACCCTTTGTGAGGTTAAGTTGTGTATGATAAGGTCGAGGAAATGATGGGTGGCAGTTATTATCTTTAATTAATGAGAGATTGTAGTTTATGTGAAATTCATTGTAAAGTTTGGGAGGATTGACTGTAATCACCTTTCTTTGTTGGGGGATTTCTGATGGAGGCACTTACAATTATTATTGGACGTGGTGACGGAGCTCTGGCTACTTACTTAACTATTGTACTGGAAGCTGTATACAATAGAGAACACTAGTTACTGAAAATAAGTAACAGAACATAATTATGAAACGACAAATTTACTGAACGATAAAAATCATCGTAGCCATTCGGCGGCCAACTTATGCATGTTCACTAATAGGTAGATTCAATATTTAAACATTCATGCACTTTACTTTAGTTTTTATTTCTAACAAGTAAAACTACTTAAAAAAATATTACATACATACATTGTTATTGTTACAATAATAGGCAGCCTCCTCCCGGTCTATACAAAATATATTCTAAATATGTACTTACTTCTCAATTTCTGATGATCCATTAATTTACCAAGTTCAACCAAAAGTAACAAAGTTTTCATTTTTATTTTGTCACTGTTCAAGAGTATCTACTTGCAACTCCTTCATCATCCTGGAAGGATGTCTTTTTTCCCCATAGTCTAATGATTTATTCCTACTTTACGTTAAGTTCATAATAATATCACCTCATTTTGAATCTCTAATTTAATTTGACCTAGATATTACTACGATGGAAGATCAAAATTAATCCTTGGGAAATATAATAGTGTCATTATACGTTTTACTGTCTCCAATAAGGTCCAATAAGAACTCAGTATCATTTGGTCTTTCCGTAGTAGTCAGAAGTGATGGAGAACCCCTAGATTGAGTCCTAATTTCAGGTTTTCTATCTAATGGAAGCGTAATATCGGCACTTGGATCGTCATCGGCATCTCTAAACACTGTATCGTTTTCAAGATCTTCTCTAGCGAGAGGTAACACTTTCGGGCTTTGGTTGTCTTTGGTTCTTCTATTAGAATGCCTGAGACGTGACTCAGGTGGACTATCTTTAAGTTTTTCTAACCTAATGCCTTCGGTGAACTCGTTGTATGATCGTCTGAAATAATTTGGATGTTTTTTTATATTTCTGTTTCTCAAGTACGGGTGGACGTAGAACGGATCCGGTTTTCGGACAGCTGTCTTTTTACTAGAAGGCTTGACAGGACTTGTCTTGTCATTCCAGGGGAACTCCAGTTTAAGCTCGTCCTTTGGCTCTTTGTCTTGGCGACTATCCGATTTGCTCCTTAAAAGTGATTGTGATTTAAGTTCACCAGTTTTATTTTCGTCAGGACTTAGTGCATCATTCCATGGATATTCAAGATGCAGTACGTCAGTTGTATCCTTAACATTTTCTTTTTCTTTAGAGTTCCGTAGCTGTGATTTCGATCTGAGAGCAGTTTGTTTACTTTTTTTGTCATTGTCAGAGCTCAGTGCATCATTCCACGGATATTCAAGATGCAGTACATCAGTAGTATCCTTAGCATTTTCTTTTTCTTTAGAGTCCCGTAGCTGTGATTTCGATCTGAGAGCAGTTTGTTTACTTTTTTTGTCATTATCAGAGCTCAGTGCATCATTCCACGGATATTCAAGGTGCAGTACATCAGTAGTATCCTTAGCATTATCTTTTTCTTTAGAGTTCCGTAGCTGTGATTTCGATCTGAGAGCAGTTTGTTTACTTTTTTTGTCATTGTCAGAGCTCAGTGCATCATTCCACGGATATTCAAGATGCAGTACATCAGTAGTATCCTTAGCATTATCTTTTTCTTTAGAGTTCCTTAACTGTGATTTCGATCTGAGAGCAGATAGTTTACTTTTCTCGTCATTATCAGAGCTTAGTGCATCATTCCATGGATATTCAAGATGCAGTACATCAGTAGTATCCTTAGCATTATCCTTTTCTTTAGAGTTCCGTAGCTGTGATTTCGATCTGAGAGCAGTTTGTTTACTTTTTTTGTCATTGTCAGAGCTCAGTGCATCATTCCACGGAAATTCAAGATGTAGTGTATCATCAGTATCCTTTGACTTGGATGGATTTTCATCAGCATTTCTTAAGAGCGGTGGTTTAAGGCTCAAATGGTCCTGATTTGTTGAACGTAAGGCAGATAATACACTTGAAAAATGGTCATCAAAATTCAGTCTGTCATCTTGATCTTCATTTCGGAAGTTGAAGTTGAGTTTCTCTTTTCTTCTACTGTTACGTAGTTTGTTACTCTTGTCTTCATGATAAGGTACTAGATTCTTAACAGGATTGTCATCAAACAACTTTTTAAGGGCTTTTCTTTTATTTCCGTGTCTTCTTAGACTTCTATTGTTACTACGATTGGCAAGTTCATGGTATCTTCGAAGTGGTAATGCAGAGTTTGGAATATCTACACTTCCTAAATGTAAAACGGGAATATTGCTAAGATTATCCTCTTCAGCACTAAGCTTATTGTTTTCTCTTCTACTGTACTGGTTATTCGAAGGTCCACTTCTTCTTAAAGTTACTGGTACGAGGTTTAATTCATCTAAAGTCTCTGAAAGTAATTCTGACAAATCAGAGGCGACACCTTCATCAAGAGTTAGTTTGTTATTAGGTGACAGTGAAAGTCTCAGAAAGTTTCTACGATTACTTTTTCTATTGTTATTATTTTTCTGATCACCGCTTCTTAGCAACGAAGAGTCGAGGTTCAAGTTCTCCAAGCTTGCGAAGCGCAAAAGTGTTAATTGACCAGTTTTATCGTCATCGGAAAACAACTCATTATTTAATGACGATTCAAGACCAGCGTTATCATTACTCTTCCTGTTATCATTTGTTAATTTACGGCTTCTTAGTCGTGGTTTGAGTCCACGGAAGGGTGACAGATGATTGGAAATGTTGTCATCAAGGTTAAGTCCATCACCATGTCTTCTATTGTAAAGATAGTTATTACCACGGCCTGTTTGTTCAGGGCTTCCTAGTTTTGGTTTTCCGATGGGTATTTCATCTGGTTTATCATCATCAGTTACAAGAAGAATTGTATCTATATAGACATCAGGAATATCTTTTACGGGAGATGGCTCGTGGATACGCGATGCGGGTAAGTCATATTGGTGATTATTATATTCTTTACGGTAATTTCGTCTCCTGTTTGCAGTACTCAGCAGGCTGTCGACAGCATCTTCATCAAGATCTAATTTATCAATAGGTGACTCATCAGGGCTTAAACTTCTTCTATTATTTGGTAGTTCGATAAGTGACAGGAGTGATCGAAGGTAGCTGGTCTCTTCTCCTAGATGGGATGTGTCCTCAGGGTTGCTACTTTCTAGAGATGAAACTTCGACGCTTAAGTCATCACTTACTTTTCTATAATAGTTGCGAGTTGGACTCTGTCTAAGATTTGATGGTCCATTTCTTATGTATGGTCGTCTGAAGTTCGATAAGGAAGAATGTGATTGAAGGCTATCAACATAGTTGTTTGAGTTAATTCTGCCGAGAGAGGCTGATTCGAGGCTTACATCGCTTTCTGTTCCAGTGTTGTATCTCAGATAATCATTTTGCCTCTGATTTGGTCGGACTGATCTAAAACTGTAGTCTTCGAAGCTTGAATAGTCATCATCAGATTGTTCACTGTCACTGGCTGGTAACCCTCTTGAAGACAGTGGTACGAAAATGTCAGAGTCCGGAATTCTTCGTGTTTGTCCGGAGTTTACGAAACGTGCTGACGGAATCAGCGGGTTGCCATTGTAACCACGATTGTTCAGCGCAGCGTTAAATTCAATTTGTAAAACCTGTAAACGTAATGCGGAAGAAATTAAAACCTGTCGCAATAAATGAACATAATATGTTATGTTAATAACAAATGTGACGCTTTCGACGTAACTCAATGTTGTGAGTGTGATATTAAATTAATTTGTTGTTTAGTTAATTTTAAAATTCACCACGGTCACAGTGTAGAGTGTACTTAAACATTTTTTTATTAGCTACATAATTGTAATGGTAATTTTTGTTCAATATTAATCAATAATTCAGTCGCTCCGTGTAAAATACTGGTATTCAGCTGCATCCGGTTAGACTGGAAGCCGACCCCAACATAGTTGGGAAAAGGCAGGCAGATGATGATTAATCAATAATTGAAAACCAAGCTCCAAATCCATCTCAGGATCTTTGAAAAGCCACTCATCCATTCGCTTGTTTAAACAACAGATTGATCTATTAAAAGCTATGAGATCTTGACGCACATCACAGTTTAGTTTTACAGAGTCAGTGAACTTCAGAAAACCACGTAACTAATAGTAAAACGTATCTAAAGATCAAAGATTGGTTATAAAAGAACATGTAGGTAATAGAAAATTATTCGAATCAATTGTTTGATCTCTAGGAAAAATATGTAGAATATTCAGGACAAAGCATTATCTTTAAGGAAAAAGTCCTACGAAGCTTAAACAGACTTCATATTAAAGCACTAGTTCAAATACATTGATGATGACACACGAAAAAAGATAAGGTATGATAAAGAACTTGAAAAATAGTCAAATAAAACAATAATAAATCAAGATCTGCATGGTCTGTACTATTTAGAGAAGGAAGAATGTACCAAAACTTACGAAGTGTAGTCATCATGTCGAGGATGGAAAATAAACAAAGAATAGAAAACATTGACTTATGAAAAGTATGAGAAGTACATCACACAAGTTTAAAGCAAATATTTTCCTGAAATCTAAAAAGAGAGGTTCGAAACAAAGCCAGGTTGCTTCCACAGAATATAGAAGGAGTTTATTAAACAGAGGTTAATTATGAATGTAGAAAGATATAAAGAAAGTCTTACCAGAACAAACAAAGGTATTTCCATTTTCATTCAATATTTAAAACATAATCCGCATACAACGACACAAGCGTGTTCCTTCGATCGCCGCGAACCTTTGTTTAATAAGTAATGTTTTCTGTACGTATCGACTTGTTAAGAAAATTAAAACATGCATCACCAAGCTGATTATTTGTTCTTTAATAACTTGTTAACTAATAATAAGTTAATAAAGAACAAATAATCAGCTTTTGCTTTTGCTTTTTTTAGGGTTTTTGTTCCGATTTTTGTAATATTTGGCGCTATGACGTGGGGAATTACGGTAATGGTACATTATTATTAACATGTGTATTATGTACCGACGTTATGCCTTGTAGAGTTATGTAAGTGTGCATTATGGCAGCTAACGTGGTTGTTATTGCATTACCATGGTTGAATGCTTTTACCATGATGTCACTTCATAATTGTGTGGATAACAATAGGTGTGCAATTTCTATATCAAATTCATACACATATGGACGTCAAGGTAACTATTTTATTTGGTAAACTAGCAATACAGTCACCGCAACACAAAAGCAACAAGCATGATTAGGTAGGTAAAGTAGACTTGATCGTCGTGACTTCGTCTCTATCTTTCAATTTAAACAGTAAAATGAAGATTTTCAAAACTTTGAAACGCTTTTCAAAATTGCCAATTTTTTTTCAATCTTACTCGCTCGTTCCATCACAGACCTCACCCATCCCTTTCCATCAGGCGTGATCAAGGCCATTTAGCAATAAAAATAAAAAAAATAAAAAAAACTCAGTGTTGCCTGGAAAAGATCGCAGAAAGCGATAAGGCCGCCCTTTGTATGTACATATGTTTTATTTTAAAAATTGTATTGGTTTTTGTTATGTATTTTATGTATACAGTATATATAAAATATATATAAATAAAAACTATTTTCCAACCACTTTTGCACTTTTGCATTTCTATAAATAAGGTTAAGATACCTCAGCAGTAGATGTTTGCTGCGATGGTGGGCTGGTGGGCATAATGAACCAAACTAGTCCAAAATGATTACTACAGCAAATCTAAGTAAGTCATTTGCTGTTTCGTCGCATGCGGTAAGTTCTATGACCAGCTAAACAGAGCCATTATATTTTAATTTAGTTCAAGTGTGTCGTTTTGTAGTGTGTATAAAACTAAGCTGGTATAAAGTACGACTCCTGCGCAGGTATTAAAGCGCGGTTTTAAATAAAGTCCGTATTACATGCGGATGAGTTATGTCAAGTGGATAGAATGTTAGTAAACTGATAATACATAAGTTGAATGGGTACTTATGTGGAGATGTTTTCTGCACATGTTGACAAGGTATCCAATGTGACAATGATATGTCCTTTTGACTTATCTATATTTTCTGTAGCGTAGCGTGTTATAATTATTGTTTTGACTCGACGTTAATATTTTGTAGGTAAATTCATTTGGAATTCGCCAATTCCAGAAGTAGAATAATATGGCAAATTCGATGACATGTGACATCTATCCACCTGCACAGGACCCGTGTGGTAATGTACAGCCCACTCCCTCTCGAAGAGAGGAGACCTGTTTCCCAGCAGTGGGGACCTAATAGGCTTATTATGCTAATATGGCACAGAAAACGGTACAACACTCTACATATTCCATCGCCATATAAACCTTACCTAACAGCACTGCACCGCTGCAACATTGCCAGTAAACAAATATATACATTTAATAAGTTTTTATTGCCATAATCTGGACATAATTTACGTTGATAAGCAGATCATACCGCCGTAAGTCTGAGGCCACAATGAGCAGTTTGTTTTATTTTAATTCACCTTTATAATCTTTTGAATTCACTGAACTCACCGTTTATATTTGCGTGTGCTATATTTAATTTTGTATTGTGGAGTAGTGGCGTAAAGGTAGAGGAAACGTTTACTGAATACTAGGGGTGTGGGTTCAAAACCTCGCTACCAATGTGGCTTTTCAATTTGATTTTTAATTTTAAGTTTATCTTAGACACCTTTGACATTCAGTGAAGAAAAACAGATTGAGAAAGCCTGTACCGAATTATCTGAACCGCCATGTATGGTTCTGATTATGTCCTTGTGACGTATGTGGTCTGAAAACTTTAATCAATCTCCCTAGCCTTTACCCAACTATGTCCGCGGTTATATCTACGGCTTCCAGTCTAATGGGATGCAGCTGAATACCAGTAATTTACATGGGGCGACCGCCTATCTGTCATCCACAACTCAGTTACTGGGTAATACGATACTGTCCTTGGTAAGAATGGTAGTCAGATTTTTGGATGTCTGACTACCCGTAATGACTGTCAACGATTTACGAAAGACAGCCGACCAACGACTTAACCTATCCACGAACGAGCGAGAGAGCGTATACGTACCTATTATGGTGTTATAAGTAGGTACGCGATCCGGTAAATAATTAATTTCGCTAAAAGTGTGACATATGCCCCAAAAAATCATACCAAACAAACCCCATTGTTGCGCAGATTGCTGTACAGGCCCAATTAATACTAACATTAGCACACAATCACAAATATGTTCGAAAAACACATTTTATACAGAAAAACTACACACATTGCGATCATACACAACTGTCAATCCAAACGTCACTTTTGGAAAATCGACAAAATCCTATTATAGTATCCATAACAATTGTGTGGGTCATATTACACCCGCCAACCTTACATAAACACCCCGCTAAACTGAAATAAACTTTATGACACAGCAATAAGGGTGTGTACAACAGCTTATGTTAAGTATGTTTGTAGTGGAATATTGAATATTTAGGGACAATCGGTGTGAAAAGTGGTGCCGATCTATTACGGGTAATCGGATTAGGTGGACGTGTCATTTCTATGGGATTAAGGTAAAATGGCAACGAGTAATAATTGTGTATATTTTGCGAAGCACAGTGAAAGGAATCGTGGATTGATTCTGTTAGTTTACGCCGTTTAATATAGGTGACATGATAACAAAGAACCTCCTTAACTTGTAGGAGAGCCGGTTGTAGTGAAACTGATAGCTACGGATTTACTTTCGGTACATTAAATCAACGTCGCCCTTGATTATGTTTAGGAGAGACTCATGTTAATTTTAACCCGGAACTACAAAGAGACATCTACACATCCATAGGTAACCATAATTGTGTTTTTTTGAGAAATAAACGTTTTGCAAGTACCCAACTAAATTCTCTGATTTTTAATTTACTCAATCAAAATGATAGCTAGTAATGTCATATTGACAAAAAGGTCGATTGCAGCTGTCCTTTTACTGTAAAAAATTAAAAATCAGAATTTAGTCATGTCCAGTCCAACCACCACCAAACTAAGTAGTTAAGTAGCGCCATCTATCATCACAATAGGAACCAACTTCTAATGTGTTCTCGAAATACTTAACAAAAGTCGACCTATAATAAACGGTAAATACTTATTTTTTGTTACAATTTGTCAATACACACATCTGCTATACCGGGTTCGATTCCCGACCCGATTGTTACAGCTCAGACAAATTGTCGATCAATGAATACGCGTAATGACACGCATGATTTCATAGCTCAAGTGTGGAGCCCCATTCATTACGCGATTGACTTTTAACGACATTTACTTTTGCAAGAGATTAACAGAGGCAATTCCCGTATTTTTAAGAACTGATGCATTTTAAACTCAGTCTCAATCTGTCAAAAATACCTCTTCCACCTACATTTTTTACACTGATTGTCACAGAGATACGATTGCGACATGAATTTGAATGATCTTAAGTACGAAATTGGCCTTCTGACGGGGAATGCTCGTAATTTTAAGAACGTGCACAGTCTGATATCAGTCTCATTTTTGACAAGTTTTTGAGATTTGTTTTGTCGCCGAGATGAGACTGCGACTAGATTTTGAACGTTTTAAATGACGAGAATTAACCTTCTGATATTGGTAGAAAACACTATTCGTACTTTTGGCATTGCTAGTGTTAGTAGGTACTTACCCATAAAGTATTGAGTTTTTATGTTGTTGAATAAATACTTTGTAATTGAAGAAGATCTACAATTACTAAATATTTGTAAAGATCATCTCGCAAGCTTGCAATCAATAAAACTATAAAAAAACACCAATATTGTGCTAAAAGTCAAACACTGACCGATTCTTAAAAACACCACAAAAAAAAAACGTCCATGCATCCGGTCAGGAAGTCCATTTTATTCACTAAACTCATTATTTATTGTTACCCAACTAAATAATATCTTCGTCAACAAAGGACGCGACTTCACGCGACAATCGCACAAGTTAAGCGCAGCGTGAATGGCACACTTAAAAGGTGCGAGATACAGGCATATGTTTGGTAAAGGTGCCTGTGAATGTGCCTATTTATTCGCTCGGAAGTAATTTATTGGAGAGTAAAATATTGAATTTGTAACTGTAACAGAATTAATTGGCGAGTCAATGAAGTGACGATTAGCGAAATAATTTATTGATAGCAGCGTCATGGTCCAACGACTAATATGTTGGAATAGCTGGTAAACCGATGTTAGGCCGAGTTTTATTTGCATCTTTTACTATGAACAAAATTATATCTAATGTAATAGTTTTATTCATGGTCACTTACTTGTTTTATTTGTGTTTTACAATATGGATAGGTAAGGCAACATTGAGATAATCAGCGTCGTGGTCTCGTGGACTGCCAAAAAGTCCAGTCTGTGAGCTGAACGCTTATACACAAACGTTCAAAAGAGGTTAGCATAATCAGCCTATGCTCCCACTGGAGGACACAGGCCTCCGTACTTCGACGGGCCCTGCGCTGGTTGGTAGATGTCAAACGTGTCGGTTTCCTCAAAATATTTTCCTTCACCATTTTGCGAGCAGTGGTGATGAAATAATTTACTCAAAGTAAAGCGCCTGCCTGGGTTCGAACCCACGACCTACAACTCGTAAGTCAGGCCAGTAACCACTGGGCCACCACTGCTCTCTAAACAAAAGACGTTTACAAATCTGAAAATATACGAAATAGACATTTCTTATTTTATTCCAAGTGGTACAAGTCCGAGGGGTCCCACTTGTCCCGCAGGGCTATTACCCTTTGTTTTCCCACTTAACGTTACGACGGTTAAGATTTACCGTCATGTGTAGACCGGCGACTGCCCGACTAATCGCAGCGACTAACGACTAGTCGTAAGGGGTGTGATCGTGCTCAATTAGATAGGGGTAACTGAGTGGTCAAGATGTTAAATGGGATCCTAATTTGTTGTGCCCTTTTAGATCCCCCTTTAGATAAACGACTACATATTGTAGATATATTCTCTTGTTTGTTTGTCTATTGCAATCAAACTAGATACATATTTGCCTCCATGAAAAAGGTGGTATTCAGCTGCATCCGGTTAGACTGGAAGCTAACCCCACCATAGTTGGGAAAATCTAGGCAGATGATGATGACATTATTTGTCAATAATTCGCACCGGAGTCAACTAGGCGAAGTATAATAAGTGCAGGTTCTTTTTCTATGTTTTATCATTCAGTCCAATCTCGTTATTGACTATGACTATGAAAAGATGATAATTTTCTGTTATCTATTAGGTATTGACTTGAGGTATTCATTAGAAGATGTTTACTGGTTGGCTGGTAACAGCATTCAAATTAAAATGAAGGACATTTATACAAGAAAACTAAGATCCAATTAGACCCTTGTAGGAATAATAAACGTATCTATGAGAACATTTCTCCTCAAAAATGTTGTTAAGAAACGACTTTCCTCAAATCATGAGGATTTCGTTGACAAGAAACAAATAGCTGAAGGAATTTAAATTCAAAAACTAATAAAAGTGTTTTCAGCGAGAAGCGGAACCTTCATATTATCGCATAAACTGAACGAATGAGCGGGATGTAGCGACAGCAGCACAAACTGTATGGAACTCTTGTTTTATACCTTTTAATACGAATTAAGATGAACCCAAGTTATCGGGAGGAGGCAGGTGTAGACCACGATAGCTAGGGTTTATCTGACGGATTTCGTGCTTAGATAGTAGTAGAAGTTACGGGCGTTTTCTACTCCGCATTACCTACGGACATAATAATTAGATGACCACATATTTGTTTGTTTTTAGTTACTTTTACTTGTTTTTTGTAGTTATTTTGTTTATTTTGATTAATTGTTACTCCTGCCTTATAGTTAATAAGTCTGTTTTTATTAAAATTGTTACTGTACAATAACTAGGATGTATACCTATCTGTGATGTTATGCACGTTTTTCCGAAATGAAAAAACAAACAAAACAAATACCTACTTAAAATATTCATTAAAAACAATTTAAAAAGTCACACAAAAAAGTCGTCATCTTATGCAAACCGTACAGCAAAAGATAGATTTTTCAAAAATTTAACAGCCTGTCATTGGGGCTCTGTCCGGGGGTTCGCGGGGGCGGGGGCGAGGGGACGGAAAGTAATCAACAATTTAAAATTGGGGGCTAATCTCGCGCCCGCCGTAATCGCCGGTGATCGGTCTCCGCCGGATAAGGGAGGCTGCTCATGTAGACACACTTGACAGGTGGCAAGTTGCTTTTGGGTTATCTTTAAGAATATTGTCAGGATGCTGTGATTTAGGGTTTGCAATATAGTAATGCAACTTTCACTCTTTGATTTCAGTGACGTTGATAAGGGACATTATGAAATCTGCCGATTTATTCTGTAAAAATCTCACCGTGGAAGATTAAGTGAAGTTTAAAGTGGGCTTTAAGTGAGCTGTCAATTTATAGTTTCAATCCTAAAACCAGGAGGAAAAACTGGAATAGTTAGACAGCTCACTTCATATAAGTTATCACGGTGAGATTTCTATAGATGAGGCTGATTCATAAAGTTTTCCTGAGGGTCACAGACTTGATGCTCAATGAGGTAAATCAAAATCCATGTTTTAGAACTTACATGAACTTTTAAATGCACAAGGGTCAACTAAAGACTTTTTGCTTGCCTCGTTTCAAATGGGTTTTTAGAAAAAAAAAGGAAAAACAACTCAAGACATCCGTTTAGGAAATTAGTTTCCAATCAAGAAGGCGTTAAAAGGCAAACAGTCGGCAGTGTTAACACATGTCCCCACTTATCTCACGTATTTGTCAGACACAGTCCTCACAACTCAACTTTGACTAACTTCCTATTCTAAAATCTTTGTTAAAATAATAAAAGCTCCTCTCATGTGAAAACCCCTCAAGGTGTTTGTTTCTCCGACAAATTGACGCGTCACTTATCTTGCGTCCTTCTCATACTAATACGCCTCCTGAACAAGGTTTATCGTCGTCCCTTTCTCACTAAATAACGAATAACAAACATAATCCTTGCTTAATGGTCAGTCGGATTATTTCGGCTATCGTGATGTTTGATGGAATGAACGAATAGGCTGTTGTAGGCCTCTAAAGCAAGCTGAAGCGGCAGTGGGCTGGCTATGTTTTTCAAAGGGCCGATAACCGGTGGAGCAGACGTGTCCTGGAATGCAGACCGCGTATCGGCAAGCGTAGTGTAGATGGACCAACAACCTTAAAGAGGTGGCTGGGACAGACTGGATGCGGAAGGCGGAGGACAGAGTGTTGTGGCGCAGCCTGGGAGAGCCATACAAATAAGTAGTTGACTACTACAATGCAATAAGGTGTAGCTGTGCAGCAGCAATTATGTCGCAACAGGAATAGCTTGTCTGGGGCTCCCCCGCGCTGACCTCGTGCAGGTAAACACGTATCAAGGTAGGACAGTCCTCCTCTTCCTTGACAACTAATAAAATTACGTAATAATCACTTAATTGCGATAAATTTACGAGTAGTAGTATTCTAAGCACTGCTTAGAATTACTTTATATTTGATCAACATTTTCTTTAAAGTTTTTGACGGGACGGAACTTTCATATGACAGTCCTTATAATTTAAGGCTATATGCCAGTCAAACAGAAGGGGACATAAATATTTTAAATTAGGTAACTTTATTTATTAAGATTCAGTAAAACTCTTGACACAGCTAGAAGGCGTCGCGGCAGACACCGCAGAAGATGGCGGGAGGTGCTGGACAAAACAAACGACGAGTGGTCTACTTTAGCCCTGGATCGAAAGAGCTGGAAGTCATGAGGAGAGGCCTTTGCCCAGCAGTGGGATGATGCAGGCTGGCAGTAACCAGTAACTGTAACGCTCTTTTATTACCTATGTTATGTTGTTTATGTTTTCTTTTTTTTTCTTTTATGTGTTTATATGGGCCTTGATGCCTGAAATAAATGGATAAATAAATAAATAAATTAACCGACTTCAAAACCGACTTTTTTATTTTAGTTATCTCAGAACTCCGTTATGTAAGTACCAATAAGCCGATATGCAAAATTCTTTTCTTTATTTTATTTCTTTTGGGGAAATGGGGATACAAACAATAGAGACATGTATATTATGAAACATCTAAAATGTCTTAACATAATATTAAAAATGTAACTCAAAATATAAGTACCTCTACATTTTCCACAGACTACAAACCAATTTTTTTTGTAAAAAAAAAATAACTGTAACTTGAACTTCTGCCTGTTACTTCTGCTTACCTAAATATATGTTTTCACGGATCGGGCAAAGTGTTATTGTGTTTTTCCATATGAAATTTGTCGCGAGCAGCCCGGAGTGTGAGTTTATAATAATAATCTTTATTTTCTTTTCTCTACACGGTTCTTCTACAAGGTTTACATAGCTATAAACAGGGACAAGAAATATAGCGTTTTGACAAAATCCAAAAATATGATCCTTTGTGAGAGACTGGCGTCCATACTAGGATACCCTGTGTGACGGATCACCAGGCTCTCACCCCGAATTAAACCTAATTAACATTAGCATTACATTACAACGGTTAATTTTATAACTCTAGACAAATTATGTAGGGAAAAAAAAAGAAAACATGTACAGACGTCAGCAGGTCAAGCTACCCGAAACTGTCAAATTTTCCCAATCAACCTTGAACCTTAATACTGCAGCAATAAAGTTGAAAATCTATTAAAGAAATTTGACAGATTGTAGTAGCTTGATGTGCTGGCGTCTGTACTATCATAACTTTAAAAAATTAACCAAAAGAAAAAAAAATAGAACAATAAAAAATAATAAAATAGGTATAGTGTAATGTGTGTGTAGTGTGCAGGTGAAGTGTGCTGAGAAGCTGAGATGTGGGTGTGTAGGGTGTTAGTTACAGTAAAGTATCCGAAATTATTAAATATTACGAAGGAACTATGAGTAGCTGCTCCGTGGCATCATAGTCCAATTTTTCTAAGCAGGCTGAGAGTGTTTTTTTGCAACGCTGTTTGGGTAGGGCGTATATAGACAAAATTCCGTATAGGCGGTTGATGGCACTATATTTTTTTTTATAGCCTCGGACCCTATTACATGGAACTTAATCATAACTGGTGAAATGCATTTTCCACCAGTCAACCTTAGGGTAATGCAGAGACAAAACATGGCAGGTGCAACTTACGGGATAAATAGTTAGGAATGACTATAAAATACAATAATAAATACCTACTAAAACACTGGTGTTATGTTACGTAGGTACTTATGTTATACATATATTCCAGGAAGGCTGAATATAACCACAGTAGGATTATATTAGGTAGGTAACCTACTTATGTAGTTGGTACCTAATATAATATTAAAAAATTAAGCAATACGTAAGAACCTACCTACCTAGATAGATAATGATCATTAGTGTAAAGCCGAGACTTAACTCAATACAAATCAATATCATTTCAAAACTGACCTTGTGCTGTCAT
The DNA here is from genome assembly GCA_945859715.1 of Apamea sordens. Lineage (NCBI taxonomy): Eukaryota > Metazoa > Arthropoda > Insecta > Lepidoptera > Noctuidae > Apamea > Apamea sordens. Next base: position 17,435,150 of record OX244008.1, on the reverse strand, counting down.
CATTAAGAGAGCCCAACTGTTCTAAACATTAATTAGTAATTAACGGTCAGACTGATCAATCCGGACTGACGGCTTGACAGCTTTCTGTTGGGGTGGATGTCAAGGGCAATGTCGCGCAGTTGATTGATACATAATAATGTTGCTAAAATAATTTTATTGTGAATGTTGTTATAAGTTTTGAGTTAATAAAGAGCTGCAATATGTATATTATGAAACCGGTCGCCTAAAAATTGTGAACTTGTTGCATTGCAAACTTGTTTTTGAGGTTTTCTATAAAGACAACACATAACAAAGAAGTAAAAGACCGTCAAAAACATTAGATCACAAAAAATAGAATAAGGTAATCTAAAATAAGCAATAGAGTAAGGATATAAAGTAGTGTTGTTATTAAACTTGCTTCCCTCTTTGGACATAGCGTGAATATATTTCGCTACAGAAATCACATGTAGCGACATCTAGGAGACTTGAGTAGAACTACTGAAAAAATGACTTGCCTTGTTTACTTTTGTGTTTGTCTGAAGTTTACTAAACGACCACCGTTCGTAGTTTTAACAGTATAAAATAGATGGCGCTTTAACAAGAAACGTAGGTTGATGGGTCAATAATACCAGCACCATAAGATAGATGGCGTTACAAAGTACAAAACTCAAGTATTGATAAGATAATAAAAATATACTTCGTGTTACTACAGTTAAAAGTACGTCAATACTCGAATAAAAAAAGTGGCCTAAACAATATGGGTCTTACTACAAAAACTTAAACACTTGTTGAACGAGTGTTTAATGTCAGTGTTATGTCAAAGTCCACATAATTGTGTCGTGTTTAAAAGGTGTTCAGCCTAAACAACTGATAAACACTGGTTTGTGGTAGTCAGGTATTCGTCTAGTTTTAAACAACAAAGGCAATTATAGGACTAGTCGAATTGAAAATGAAATTCATGACCATGACAAGACATTTGCTGTTTCAGCCAGCGAGACAGCAATTGGCATGCTTTTGTTTAGATTATTTTAATTGATCTGGAAATCGAATCCAGGCCTCGCCTGTCTTTAGACCAACCTGCGGGGGTAATTGCGTAACGCACTTACAATGGTAATTCAACAACTTTCATTGCGTTATTTATGTTGTTACGCCGACGAATTTTTCAAACATATGCAGCAATGGTTTAGGAAATTCCATAAAAAAGCCTTCCAATTGTGTGTTACACATTTGGGGCGCAGGGGCCGTAGGTAGATGTATCAGGTACATTTTGAATGCATAATTGTTTCTACATATTTGCCCAGTATTCGTAACTGATTTTATTTCTTTCGCACTGGAAACAGTAAATTATGGCACTAGCACGTCTAGTACTTATAGCCCCTGGTCATTACAAAGGACAGTAAAACAATATTAAATTATGGAAAACTATTTATTTCTCATCCTGACTATAGTACACTAGACTACATCATACAGAGTAGGTACAGCGCTCTTCGGACACTAGATACTAAATCTTTTATTACTCTAATGATATCAATTTACAATTTTGTGTTTTTGACTTTTTTTCTCATATGTACAGTGGACACTAGGTTATTAAGCTTCAAAAAATATTTCTTGAGTTATTCTTCTGAAAATACTGAACTAGGTAGGATGTACTAAAGGCATTTTATTATAATACTATAAAAATATTCGTAAGTAAGTAAATAGTGTTACAGACAGTGACTGACTTTAGTTTTAATGAAAATATGGTTATAGATTCGGCCTTGTATGAATAAAACCAGGCAACTTAGTAATTAGCCCCAAAAGCCTTGTTAAATAGATACAATCCAACTCAACGCAAAGTATGGTGGTGTTTTTAAATGAAATAAACAATGTCTGACGATTTCGTATGTTGGGGTAAGTTCGGAGCTGGGAAAAGACTCGGATATCTATGGATAAGACCGTGCAAATAAAAATGTTCACAGCCTTTTAAAAAATGCAAAATTAACCGGGACTTTGATTCGAACGGTTTCATCCTAGTGCCGAACTTACCCCAACATAGTCTATTATAATTACAATAATAAAGCGGTATTTGAGCGAAAGAAGGGAAGACATAACGAAGCACAAAATACAGAAAAGGTACTTCTTTAAATTATTTATCTAGAACAACGGAAACGTATCGTTTAAACATTGTTACACTTTGTTGCTTGAGTAAAAAAATCAATGCTAACTTATTTATTTAATGGTGCTGACAGAAATACACACAGTTTTTGGAAAATTAAATTTAGCTGGCATATTGTAAAGCAAACATATTGGCAAGCATACATTACAACCGCATCGCCGCAGAGCGGTGCGGCGCCTGAAGTACACTGATTCATACGAAATGCACGAAAGGGATGTAGGAGGTTTTTTGAGTTGCGTTGCGGCCTTCCCAAATGTGCGCCCGCCTTAAAAGTCATGCAGTCAGCATGTCTAGATTGGCTGTTTTTTTTTTCAGTCAGCCAGCAGCAGTTACAATTTGACAATCTGTCAGCTAATTGTTAGGACCTATGTTACTTGGCCTGTATACTATACAGGGTGTTTAACAAATAAAAAATGTGGAGTTGTTTTCTACAATTTTATCTAGTTGTCTGTAAGATTATGACATGCGTAGAAACTCGCAATTATTATTGATTTTCGTTTGTACTATTTTATCAGCTGAATGAGTAATAAGGACTATGATATTGTTATATAAAATTAGCATGGCATACCTATAAAATAAATATCGAATACAATATCAATATAAAATCGTATGTACAGACGCCAGCACATCAAGCTACTACAAGCTGTCAAATTTCTTCAATAGATTTTCAACTTTATAGCTAAAGAGGTAAGGTTCAAGGTCGATTAAGAAAATTTGACAGTTTCAAGTAGCTTGACCTTCTGGCTGGCGTCTATACTTCAAACATTGCATCGGCTCTATTTTTTTGTAGTTTTCCAAAAGTAAGTAGGTACTTAGTATCTAATACTATACGATTATTGCACAAAATTAATAAACACCGTAGTTTATTACAATCACTGCATAAAAACTGCAAAAAAAAGCTTAAAAAACTATCTACTAATAACAGTGCTGCCAAATTAAATTACGAACACAAAATATTTTGTACTTACAAAGTTAAAAACACTATTTGAAATAACCGCTTTAAATTTTAATTTTAATCTGGCAACACTCGTATACATATAGTTCTGAGATTTGTCCAACAGATGGCGTTATTATAAGTTTCCTAAGTTATTAGCGAACATCAAACCGAAACGTAAATGTTATTCGTATCTAAACTACATACACAAAGTAAGCTTGTACAAAAACTTTAATAGCCCACACAAACTCAAAAATATTTACAAAAAGGGCTCCCCATACATTATTGTACTTTATTTTTCGTCCAAACAATTTTTGTGTGTACGGTAGAACCCACGGTTCTTTAAAACTAACAGAATTATTTTGCAGTAGTTTCAAAATAATGATATGAATTCCTTAATAATTATCTTCTATAGTGTTCAGTATTAATATCAAATTGTCTTATGTTCGAAACAATGAGATGGAGCCCTCAGACTTATAGATCAGTCACCACAAAGATTTTGATAAAACGATACAATTATAATTTGGTTCGGCCTTTTATAATATTCTCTCTCGCACCGACAGCACCTAATCTACTATCAAATCCATTTTTCTCTGTATGACCCTGATAATTTTGTTTTCTAAGAATTGAACACCCAGTATCTGCTAGGCCAATCAAAAACTACTGTCAGAAGCAGCCAATCACAGCATTCGTAGCAGTAAACCTACGTTTTCCTGGTAGAGTTTTCCCGTCAACTTTTAGGGTTCTGTACCTCAAAAGGAAAAACGGAACCCTTATAAGATCACTTCGTTATCCGTCTTTTTCCCAGGAAAAACCTTTTTCTCAGGAACTCGTGGAGTTATCAAGTTGAAATTAATATCAAACACTCATGGCTGCAATCCCTTGAAGCAATAAAACAATCAAACTTCTAAGTCTACGCAATCAAGCGTTTATATTCCGTTTATGTCTCATATTTGACACTCGCAAGGGAATTAAAACCAAACGGATACTTCCCGTTGGCCTAGAATCATGAAAATTGGCTAGAAGCACAAGTAAAGGAAAAAATCCGAGTACGGACTCGCATTTGGCCGGTTTTTTTTTTGTCTTTTCGTTTCCGACTTATTTTATAACGGACGTCATGAAAGCTGTCGTTTTCACCAGTAGCTATTTCAAATTAATGTGTCAAAAAACGCTCTGCATTTGGACATTAAGGCATTGGCGGTCACCGTTCTTCTAAGAAGCTTTATCGTAAATTTGACAATCTGTCACCTTTGTCCATTTTCATTGGCCTTTCAGAAACCGTGTGTATTCTAGACTCGTAATTAAACTTTTATTACCAAACGGTTTCTAAGAAAGCAGTCACTGATCTCAAGTTCAACCCTTAACCTAAACTTTACATCTCAACATTACTCAGACTATCAAACTTCATCTCTTTAACTTCCTCAGGGTTAAAACTCTTCACAGACACCTTGCCGTCTCCCGATAGGTCTGTACTTGATAGCTTATTCGTAATCTTAGTTATCGATATACGACTCTCGATATCATTCGAATCACATATACTTTCTAATATTACACCTTTTTCTACTTTCCTCGGCTTCGGTAGGACTTGGTTCACTTTTGTGCTTCTCAACTTTTCACTTAGTAGTTTGTTACAAGTTTTTCGGGACATGTCTAAGGCTAACGGGTCTTCTTGAGGAGTTTCCTTCTTGTCTTCTGGCTTGTTCTGTTGCTTCATCTCCGCAACTTCTGCATTCGACACGTTGTCTTTCTTCTTCCATTTCGTTCTTCTATTTTGGAACCAAATTTTTACCTGAAATTAAGAGAAGGGAATTTATTAATAGGTGGAATAGAAAATTACTCGCGTTATGTTCTTGTAAATGAACGTAAGGTCGTCGAATATTCGTCTAACGGTCATATAAATACGGTAGTGTAAATACCTAACAGGAATATTGTATGAATAGATTTTGTTTATTTAAGTTAGCACGTGATATCTAACAGTACCTACCTAACAATTAAATCCAACAAACATAAAATGAACCCTTGAACTTTCTCTACTGTGTCGGATATTGTAACAATAATCAGAGGTGCTCCCTAATTCTGACAGTTGCCATGGGACTTAGCACGAGTGTGTGTGAGTGTGCGCGAGTGTGTGCGAGTTTGTGTGCGAGTGTATCGGTTAACAAACAGTTAATTACGAGCTGATCGATCTCAGCCCGGGGGAACTGCTAGTGAGGAGGCGTTGTCGATATCGATATTTGTAAGTGGAGAATCTAGGAGGGATAATCCTCCTAGATTCTCCACGCGTTTCTGTTTTAAATACATTATCTTAGAATTAACAGTTGGATGTAAGGTGAATTCTTCACAATGTTGTTTAAAAGGTATCTCAACATTATAATTAAACAGTGGTTCCAACAAGCAGTCACTTCATAGTCAGTCATTTATACATATTATGAATAGATAAATCTGATAAGTAGGATAAGGACCTACTAAAACATCTAGTTAGCCATCTCAAAATATCGTTCAAATACTCTTGCAAGTAAAAATAATCTTTCTAAATGAGTAGCAGAAATCATTCCACCGTCCACGGTGACCGCTAACCATTACACTAACAATAAAACCACAAGTACACAGTCATAACTAAGTAGGTACTCTAACTAAAGTAAGTAGTTGAGCAGGGCGTGAACTTATCTCGTAAAATAATCGTAAAAACAACACCACTTAGATGCACTTGTGGGGGAACGTTAGCACCCCATAATGCATCTTGTGGTAGAAACTTGTCTGATTTTCTTAACAATATCTTGTACACGTCGATGATTTTTCTGAATGAATAAATATCATTTATTGTATTTAATCTTGTAGTTTATAATTAACTACAAGATTAAATACAATAAATGTTGGAAACTTTTTGATCACTTCTATTTCCATGTGGTCGCGTGTTTCATTGTGAAGTAAACCATTTTTTTTTTCTGTCGTTTTCCCAAAAACCCTGGCTCGTTTCTCGTACACGTGAAGCAGGTAATTCTTTAAGGAATCTAAGAGAAAAATTAAGGCTTTTATTACGTTGTGGGTAGATAACATTCCATTATTTGCTTCGTGTTTTAACATTATTTATGTTGCTTGATATTTTTGATGTTGTGCTGAAAATTAAAATTGAAAATGTGCGGATTCCCGTTTCTCGTAGCACAGATGTTAGAGCGTTTTGTGACAGCCACTGTATTCATCAGGCTGCATCGTTCATCGCCAGTCTAAGGTATAACTCACCCGGGAATATTTATCGGTTTTAAAAAGTATTTCTTTCACTACAATGCTCGTACAACTTAAAGTGACATAACGTGACGCATAAGTATTTGGGTGGATCGCGGCGCTTCGCATACCTCTTCCTACATTATTTTCGTACATGTTGTATGAACCTTCGCAAACAAGCCAAGCAACAGTGGTTCTGTTTCGCACAGGTTCACAGCATTATACTGACCGATGGCCGTTTAGTGAGGATGTAACGCATATTTTCCTCCAATTAGTTATTTTATGTGTTCTTTTTGCGTTTTGTTTTCCCTAAATACACGTATTTTCTTTCTTTCTAACTACAGGCGGCCCGCACCGTGCGGCCTGATGCGGCTGAACGCTCGCTCAGGTTCTACGCTGGTGGGAAGAATAGCTAATAGATACTTATATGCTGTTTCTCAGTGACATGTACGAACTCCTCCATTTTCGAACAGGCTCATTTCACGTCTAATACTATTTGCCAACCCCAATTCATTTGGTACTTGTACTTCAGGATCTGAGGATTTCATACACTTGTTAATTTCCAGCTGTAACTTTTCCTTTAATGTCAATTGGGGTTCCTGACCTTAGCTCATCATCTGTTTGTGATCCTGACCTTTTTCCTTCTTCCGTGTCATCTCGACTATTAAGTCTTTTAACAATACCCTTTATTTGCGTCCTCACTAAAGCCTGTGTCGGAACTGGAAATAAGTCATGCCATTCCAAATCCGATAATAACTGATTTTCATCATCCATTCGTAGATTTTGTAAATAATTCATCACTTCGTCGTTGCTTTATACGTTCCACTAAGGATGTTTTCATTTTTTTGGCAAGTGCTGAGTTTTTGCTAGACAGTTTTATAAGAAATTTCAAAGCAGCATCAGCTGTGCATAAATTAGCATCTCGCCGACAGATTGCTTCTATTGTCAATTTAGCTTTTAGGGGAATTGCCTTAGGAGTATTGCATTGAAATATTTCGAGTGGGGAAGTCCCTTCTAAATTCTACGACAAACATATTATTAGGACTTTACCTGTGTAGTGTATGTATAGTAGACCGATTAGCGATCTATATCTATCTAGATACCGATCTAGCGGATATAGGTTGTTTTTTGTCGATAAGTAAATAATGCTATTAATATAATCTCGGGAAGGTATTATTATTAAGGCGCAACGGACTACGGAATACAAACTAGATTTGTTTGTGGCAATCCCGAAAATCTCGAGATTAGCCAAGTACAGTCCCGGGATTTTCGGGGCCAGAAAACGGTGGGTATCCCGACCGTTTTGTACCGAACCGACCGATAATTTGTATTCTCTAGCTGTAAAGTGCTCTAAGCTTAACGGTGAGTTTAAAATGAGCTGCGATAAGGCTCCCGCAGACAGGCGCAAGACGACAGCGCCACGCGACAACAATTTTTATGAAAACTTCATGGAAATTGCTCTACCAGTGTCTCGTCGCACCGTCGTGTAGCGCCTGTCTGCTAGAGTACTCAGCCGTAAGTATGTCGGCACATTGATCAGTTTGCCACTTTGCTGCGATCAAATTGTGTTCATTGCACCGCCACTGATTACATTGAGCAGCGCGCCCTCGGCGGTCAAGTAGTGCGTTTGACTATTAGCGCTAATTAGAGAAAGCATGCTTTACTCATTGCTAATACTGACCTATTTCTACTATTATATAGCCAGCATAGTCTAATGGCTGACATTACCGATGCTCAAAGGAGAAATTAGTATTATTTATAGCTAATAAGGTTGGCGCAGGAAGCGGATAGATAGAGCATACCTGATATACTTAGAGATAAAGTTACAATGAATGTCTCATGTTTCTAGCAGAACCCCGTTGAGCCCACACCCTTCAAATCAGAACAAATCAACACTGTCTAGCACAGTGTCTTGCTTGCAGAAAGCCACTATTCCCCAATGAGATCTAAATCTGAGTTAAAGTTGCCTCTACCAAAATTAAAGTCAAATCATTAATTTCAAGTAAGTCATCAGACATACAAATGCCTAAGGAATAGAAAATGATGCTCATTTTAACTAACACTAGGCATTAATTTAACCCTTGCCATTGTGTTTTGCGTGGATCCACGTTCATACGAAGAGAGACGAACGTGGATCCACGCAAGACACAAATGCTTTTTAATTGTTTCTGTTATTACGGCATTCCACCGGCTAAATGTCGCCTGGTGTAGTGTCAGTAAAAACGGGCATCCTTTACTTTAGACCCTACCAAAAAACTTTGGAAGAACAAACTTAGTGAACATTTTTGTCCATCTATTCGCGCCCCCCACCCTACCCCCACAGGTCACGACTCACGCCACAGATGATAAACGCGGCCGTATGATTTACAACGATGGCTGCACACAGACACACGGACACATGCCGCACAATGGCGCGCCATGTAATTGCCGAGCAAATTAATCCGGGTAACATGTGACATTTGACTCTGACTATCCGTATACACAGTACACCTTTAGCAGTTAGGATGTGGGCATAGAGGGCTTAATGTTATCCGGCTTCTGGGTCGAAAAATTGGACAGAAACTTAGTTACGAGGCATGATAAGAAGTACTAACATGGATTTATACAGGTTGGCAGGGACACCGGGGTCCCGGGGTTCATAGAAATGGATGGAAAAGCTACAAATTTCTCTAATAACCGACGAAATATTTCAACGCAGCGCGCAGGCGTGGTCAGAATCATGTGCTGAATTCATAGTTTCAGTTTGCGCGTCGATGTCCCTGCCACCCTGTATTCCAGCTAATATTTTAGACTTGATTAGTCAATGTAAAATACTTGTAGCAAAAACGCTACCCAACATGAAAACGGTTGATTTATTGATATCAATGTACTCTGCGTGGTGAAATTGAGATATGCTCTAACCGCAGCCAAAATTTGTGCCGTAAAAGTATGTAAACTGCTGACTAATGGGCCCCTAATTAACATCCCAAAAGGGTGTAATGTGAGCAAGATAAAAATGTATTTTCCATGAACACCAAAAAAATATTCCCCCCGCTGTGCCCACACCCTAACGTCACAATGCAATCCACTTGCTTGCAAACATGAAGATAATTATTATTGATTGCGCATTAAGCACGCGTGACTGAAACAGATATACATAACACCCTACGCGTGAGCGAGAGGTCAGAGGTACGAGATGGATTGATAGTGTTACATGTCAAAGGAGCGCTAATTGGACGTTTGTGTCAAACGGGGGTAGGCAGGACGAGAGGTGTTATGATGGAGTTACGGCCGCGGGTTTAGGTGTTATCTCTGGTAGAAGCGACAGCCGACTATGTGAGGTAGGGCGGTTCAAGGCAGAGGAAGGAGCAGCATAAACAATACGAGTAATGTAACATGTTTGAGTTTTTTGAGCGGCAGTCGGGTATATAATATGTAATTCTGGTAGTTATAACGATATCATCATCAGCCTACTAAGTAGTTATTAGGTAATATTATATTATAAAGGTTGCTGGATATTTATAACATGTTATTTACATAATTACATTACATCATCCATTCATGTGAAGTTGCTGCGGCTTAAGTTGAAACAGCTGGTCAGTCCATAGAGATTTCCATCACATTTGCTGACCTAGAACGCCATTCGTAAAATCACTAAACTACAAAGACAACCTGATTTATATAATAACTAAGCGGCAGATTCCTATTAATTAGTAACACGTGAGTAATGAACACAGTTCCTAGGAATTGTAGCAAGTTCCTCAGCTCCTCCGAGAGGCACAATGAGACAGACGCGAGGACGACGCGCTACCAATGAGTGCGGGAATGTCGACTAATTGGAAATGTTTAGAGGACATTGTGATGAACTTACTTACATTTTACACGTGTTTTATTTTATATTTATTTTAAACTCAAGGAAATTTTCAAGGGGACGGTCAGTTAGGAAGACAAAGCTTCCCATTCCAAAGCGAGTAGGTACCTATGGAGAAGAACGGGCAAGAAACTCCACGGACACTCTTTTATATCAAAATAATATGGTTACAAAGCATTGGGTTACATCATTCATGTTGTAATTATACATGTGAGAACGATGCAGAACGTTAATACCGTCCTTAATGAAAGATAAAAAAAAACAATTCAAATACCTATTAATGTAAACTAAAAGGGTCACTTTTTCTTCCGATTCAAGATCATCATCTGTCTAGCTTTTTCCCAACATACAACAACATTTACATGGAGGAATTGTCCAACTCATCTCCATAACCCAGTGACTGGGTAACAGCATACCACTTGGTAAGACTGGTTGTCAGACTTTCCGATTCCCGAGATTATTTATAAATCAGTCCGATTTACTAAAATTTCAATTCAATTCGTCTTTATTGTGGATCATAGGATAGTGTACATAATACAGCTGGTGTTAATTTAGTGTTTTGCGAACAGCTATGTCCTGTCCCTAGGGCGTAAAATAAAATGTAGGTAAAGTCAAATCATTTATTTCAATTAGGCACATAAAAAGGCACTTTTTAAAGGTACATAAAGTGAGTTTACATGCATGTCAACAATAATATTATAACAAATCACAAATTTTACGATACAAATTTCAAATTACATTACAAATTTTCAGGCTTTTATGAAGATAGAACTCTTGATTGCTTGAAAAATTCTGTTCGTTTCGATTGCTGAATTATGCTTCGTTTTAATATTTTGGAAGTGAATCATTAGTCATTTAAATTGGCTCATTGTTAAAAACTAGTAAATCATGGACATGAACATTCATAAACAAGTACTTACTTAAAAGGTTTGTGGCTAGGCAAAAATAATTGAACATCTAAAAATAAATACTTATCTGATAGTTTAATTGAGCTAATTTGACCTACCTACACAAACTACCGACATTGTCCTCGTCTACACTGTCAGATAAGATTACCAACAATACATCTCAAGTCCTAAACCCACTATCCGACTGACTAATCAAACACAACGTTTCCAGATTATCGAGCAGTGTGCCGCCGCATCAATTAGCCGCACAATAACATCACTATCATAAGGCCCGCTGTTCACGGTAGTTCAGGCAATCAATATTACCGCGGAGCGTCGCTTTGTTCGGGAGATCAGTGCACAGGACCCTATTAGTCCGGACAGCCGTGTAGGGACGGGCGAGTATCGGGGGATTTGTCGATGATTCGGTTGTTTAGGGCTTGTGTGTATTGAGGTTTTGTGTTTCGTGTTCGGTTTGGTATCATGGGTAGGGTTTTGATTAAGTTATGTTTTTGAACATGTTGCTCGGCTGTAGTGCTTGCTGTAGGCACTTCCGACTAAACTAATCAACCCCTCGATTGACAACAAAAACAAATACAAAATTTTAAAAAGGCGCATTGAAACTGGTTATTTTTAACAGAATTTTAACTTTTATATTGAATTTACAGACATAAAAAAGACTAAACTTTTATTAGTGAAGGTGTTTTTCTCAAACCTTATAAGTATTATATAGGAACTATACTTTCATACACTAACATTATTATCAACCTCCCTATACCTAGATATATGTAGTAACAAAACTACATACACACGACCCACATAATAAGGAAGCTGCAATCAATAGCGCAGTGTCTCAAATGTCTTGTTCGCAAGATCATTGTACATGACCCTATTAGTGCAGGCAATTGACTAGGGAGGGGACAATATCGATATAATGCTGCGAGTCAACGGATTAATAGGGTGCGGTTTGTATTTTTAGTATAAATACAGGATGGGGGAGTGAAAGCCGGTGAACTACACACAATCCTATTATTGCTGATTTTTGGATAGGGTTGCGATATCAAAATAAAATAAAAAAATGTTCGTTTTCTTTTTTTCTTACATGATCAAATTAACCAAAAAAATTAGCTTGTTAATAACAAAGATTTTCATTTGACTATAGGACTTTGATTTACCAAAAAATAACCAGAAGTAATTTCCACACTACCAAGTTATTCCTTTAAGTAACTCTTTAGCCAGTAGGTACTATATATTTTATACTAAACACGACCTCTACCTGTGTTTATTTACAAAATTCTTGGTAATTATAAGTAAACAATTAATTGAGAGGCGCACAATACACAAACAGTGAGCAGTCAATAGCACACGGTGTCGCAAGCGGCGTGTTCGCGAGATCATTGTACACGACCCTATTAGTGACGGGTTTGCGTAGGGAGGGGGGACACCGGGATACTGTCGACACAAATATATCGATATTTTTTTAAGTTTATGTTTCTATTTGCTATGGAGCGGGAGATTATCGATACTAAATATATTTTATCGATAGTGTAGCTATAAAAAAGAACTTGTGTTTATTGTACCAGGATTCCTAGAAATACCATTAATCATACCTAGAAATAATTATGCAAATAAATAGTGTAAAAAAACGGTGTTAAGCTTAATTGAATGCACCACTTTGAGACAGGATTATTTTATCATACAAGCGTGTGATTTATATGAAATCGTTATAAAATCAATGAACAGTATAAAGCCAGTATTTAATTACTGATTGCAAATAAATTTATGGCCCAACAGAAATATTAACACTGCGCTGATATTGCACATTTACTGAATACGATTAACAAAGTGATTGTATTGTTGATATAAATAGCAGGGATTAACAAGTAATTGTTTAATTGCGCGGCTCTGTAAATGCACGACAAGTCTATATTTAGGTTACGTAAATGTCACGTTTTACGAAAAAGTGAAAGTCTTTATTCCCTAGACCCTATAAAGTGTCTTGAAAACAATATTATGATAGAACTTTACGCGAAGTTTTCCCAGCAAACAGAAAAATGTTGACGTTGTACTATTTAGATTCATACTGACGCTAAACCTTTCACACAACATTGACCTTCCAACATACTTCTAAACGAAAACACCTTAAATCCAGCTGAAAAACATCTCCGCAATAAAAAAATCGTTAAAATGACATCGATCCATCGAGCGAGCCGTCCATCACTACGCTATCTAAGCCGCCGGCGATCGAAGCCAATGACTAAGCCCCGTTAATCGAACAATTATTCATTGAAGATAGTCATCCCTCCTCATCCCACCCCCTCGCCCTCCTCACCCCCGCGAGGACGAACAATCAATTATTTCACCCCCCTTTGTTCTTCTGGGACTGTTTGCAAGATAGGCTGCGTAACTTTTGGTGCAAGGTGGCTCTTTTTCTTCGGGTGTTGTATCTAATTAGTGAGATTGTAATAGTTTGTGTCTCAATGTAAAACACAGATTACAAATCAGTTCCCTAACTACGTAACACGACTTTTAATCACATTCTGAATCATTTTGAAGGATATTGCTTATCCATTGCTTCATATGTTCGAAAATTTTATCTGTTCATCAACGTAAATAACGCAATGCATGTTGTCGAACTGTCAATTTATTTTATTTATTTATTTATCCTCACACTGGAACGCTATACGGCGGTCTGACCTCGCCTACATTGTTTAATCTTTACATGAACGAACTGATCGTCTCGCTCAGCAGTCAACATGTCGGATGCTATATTGACGGAGTCTGTGTCAACAATATGAGTTATGCGGACGACATGGTGCTGCTGAGCGCGTCGATCTGTGGGCTGAGGAGACTGCTCAGTACGTGTACGGAATACGCGCATGGACATGGTTTGAAATATAATGGGAAGAAAAGCCAATACATGGTTTTTCAGGCCATCGGTGTGTCGAGCCCTATGTATATTCCGAGTGTTTATCTCGATGGTGTTCCAATAGACCGAGTGGCCCAATTTAAATATCTAGGGCATCTACTCACCGAGGACCTTAAAGACCATGCTGACATGGACCGGGAGCGGAGGGCGCTGTCGGTACGAGCCAACATGATAGCCCGCAGGTTTTCGCGTTGTACTACGGGTGTGAAGGTCACGCTTTTTAGAGCGTACTGCACATCCCTATATACGTGTAGCCTGTGGGCAGACTATAGTGTAAAGGCATACAGTGCCCTCCGTGTCCAGTTCAACAACGCGTTCCGGGCGGTGTTGGGGCTGCCCCGTTTCTGTAGCGCATCAGGGATGTTCGCGATGGCGCGCACTGATTGTTTCCATGCTTCTATGCGTAAGCGGTGCGCATCCCTGGTGCGCCGGGTGCGGGCCAGCCCCAATGCTATCCTGGCAATGATCGCGAACAGGTTGGACTGCCCTTATATCCGGCATTGCTGTGGCAGGCATGTTGCTGTTCCTATGCCGGCTAGAAGGTTGTAGTTATGAAGTGTATTTTTGTTTTTATATTTTTATTTTTGTGACCTTTAATGTATTGAATAAGTTTAATTTAATTTATTGTATTTTTAATTTAATTTAATTTATTTATTTTATGTTTGTATGTAAATTGTATGTAATTGTGTGTAATTGTATGCCTAATAATTAGTATGAGTCTTTTGTTACTTGATTATCAATAAATAATAAAAAAAAAAAAAAATATACGGCAATATGAAAGCCATCGCTGCTTCCTAAGCATCAAACTGCGGTTGTCATGTCATTCTATGTTAAATTTAGACGGACGAAAAAAACATCATACAGAAATCTAGACGTCACCTACAGAATAGACAGGAAACGGTAATCTTTTCTAAAAATTTACCCTACAACCCTACTATCCTACAACCCTACTATCCTACAACCCTACTATCCTACAACCCTACTCACATCCTACTAATATTATAAAATGTAAAACTTTGTATGTTTATTATGATGTTTGTTACTCAAATCACGCAAAAACGGCTTAACGGATTTGGATGAAATTTTCACACAGATAGTTTATAACCTGGATCAATACATAGGATAATTTTCATCCCGGTGCACGGTGGTACGTTTGGGTGAAGTCACGGGGAAAAGCTAGTGGACTGATATATTTATGAATGCACAAAACATGGCACTGAATAGCTATAGACACTGCAGAACAGTTACAACACAATAACAAGTAGGAACCTAATTATAAAGTTATATAACACTAAATAAGCTCTCAATACTCTATAATCACCATCAAATTAGTGAAAGTTTATACTCTACAATCTACATGATACTATTAACAGTTAATAGATATCGATGCTACGTTAATCGTGACCGAACGCGAGTCCGCTCGATTGAATCGGTAACCAGTATCGATTCTATCGATCAATCGGTTTAGACAAGCAAATCGATTTGAGTAATTAAATTATTATCGTTTTGCATTCCAATGGGTTTGTACGTGGTTTGTGATTCGTTAATTAGGTATCGATTTGATTGCATTAATTTGTTTCACACATGTGAGCTTGTTATGGCATGCCATTTAGAATGTGAGGATAATTAGTTTGTGTGAAAGTGAGGTATTTATTAAGCAAAGTTATGAGTTCTGTGTATCATTATATTTAAAGGTAGGTACAGTCACCAAAAGAGATAAGTAACGAGGGTCGTCGGATATAGTTAAAATTTAGTAAGAAACCGATGGAAGTTTTCGAATGAAATTTAATATGATGAATGAACTGTTTATTTTCATTCATTTTATTTTATTTTATTCAAAAACATCCATCGGTTTCTGACTAAACTTCAACTGTATCCGACGACCCTGGTTACTTATCTCCTTTGTGAACTGTACATTAGCTATTAGGTATCTATCATGCCCACTGCTGAACTAAGTTTGAGATGTAATAAACTGACTACTGAGGTCATGCTTCGACGTAGATACGAGTATGTTCCCGTCTATTATATTTTGCTCTTGTGGTTTGATAGTTGTGCGATAATGACAGGAATAACGTGTAGCCAAAGAACGCGCTAAGTAACGTTTTAGATTTCGACCTGAGGCCTCTTGCATGGACAAACGAGAATCTAAAATCACCTGGGGGCCAACTCCGAAGTGCAAAGTGCGAATTTTCCGATCGGACCGACACATGGCCGAACCGAATAATAATGAAAAATTCAAAAAAAGATCGGATCAGCTCAGTCGGGTCGGGACCATAGTCAATATTCGAAAGAGTGTAGGAGTGTAGGATCGGAACCGACCGAACCAAATAGTAACTTCGTAGCAGGAAACGGCCGAACATTCGGCCGATACTACTTCGGAGTAGACCCCCAGCTTGGGACACTGATTGATGATGATGATCGTAGTTTGTTTTTATAAGCAGACTTCTGTCTATCCTTTTTAAGCAGTCACTGAGTTACATGATGGAAAAGTATGACTTTCTTTTCTAAGACCCTTACGAACCAAGAACAGAAGGCCATGAGATATACTTAAAACGTAAAAAAACATCTGATTTCCGACAATCACTGTCAAAAACTATTCAAAAATGTAGGTAGGTAAATTAAAGGTTTTTATTGACAGATTGAGACAGATTAGAATGCTAACGAGCACCTCGTTGCCCCCTCTGCTAGCTGCACCCTAATTACGTAACACACTATCAATCACAATCTTAATCATTTTGAAGGATATTGCTAATCCATTGCCTCATTTGGTCGAAAAATTTGTCTGCTCAACAACGTAAATAACGCAATGAATGTTAACAAATTAAAGCCGTTCCTACTGTTGTATGTTACGCAGTGACCCCGCAGGTTGAGGCACCGGCCATTAGTCACTTCCTGCAACACATAGATACAGTCGATCAAATCCGCTATTCTCAAGCGAGACCACGACAATTACAAGTCAACACAGCTATAGCAATGTCCTGTACAATATAACCTGGATGAGCTGTCAAACTTGACAGTTGAACGGCTGTTAGCATTGACGCCAAATGACAGTGTTGCTAGCTATTGGCATTGTATCAACCGGGATGTTATTAGCCTAGAGAATAGCATTGATAGCTGGTAAGTAGGTAGTTATATTGACAGTGAGCATTGGGTAGCGTGCATTGTAGCGCAGGATGAGAGAGTCTAGTTGGAGAATTTGGTAGGCTAATTTGATCGAATAAAGCATCGAAGCAGAACGGTTTTTATAGAAAAAGTGCCAGAGTGGCAATTAGGAATCTATATCTTATCTACATATTATATCTTCTATACTAATCTATCTAGAGTTTTTGTTTGTTTGTACGCGCTAATCTCTGATACTACGAGATGGATTTGAAAAATTAATTTGCATTTGATAGTCCAATTCTTAAGAAAGGTTATAGGCTATTTAATATCACGCTATAACCCTTAGGAGTTAAACAAATAGAAAGAAAAATCAGAAAGAACGCTAAATGAAGACCAAGTAATAGCGCGGCGGAGCGCATGCGGTGCGACGCGCGAAGGGGTGGCTCGGAGCGCGAAATTTCACGCGGACAGAGTCGCGGGCAGAACCTATAGGTAATGATCGTGACCTCAGATAGCTTGTCGACGAACGAGCTGCTACTAGCATAACTTTAGGTAGAGTTTGAGGTGATTGCATTAATCAAAGAAGAAAGAGAACTTACCTATTCTTACATGAGTAAGAAATAAAATAATACAAAGAGTAATGATTTGCATTAGTAGATGTCACTTATGCCTCTCTTAGGCTGCGTCTCTACATCTTAAATGAAAGACTATACCAAATTCGAAGGCATGTAACATCTACCAAACCGCACTGGGCCCCCGTGGTGGATTACGGCCCACTCCCTCTCACCGAGAGGAGGCCTGTGTTCCAGCAGTGCGAACATTTAGGCTGATGATTATGCTTATGCTGTAAGTATCAAAGTTTAAGCCAGTAGATAGTGTAAGTAAGTACCTACACTAAGTAGATAGTGTAGGTAGGTACTAGGGTCCCATAAATTCAAGCAATCAATTCACTGATCAATGGAACAGAAAACAATATCGCATCATATCGATACTCCATAGTTGAAAGCGCATTATAATGAACAGCCTGATAAATAACTGTTACATATTCAATTAAACTGTTATGCACATATTTCCGGATCGCGGCCATATTTTACGGTCAATTAACTTTTAATTATTATAAAGCCTTATGGAGTTGGCTGCACTGACGCGATTCTGGTTTATTTTTGTTCTATATTACTTCAATAAGACCTAGTATAAGATTACTGCCATGTGCCACAGGGAAACAGTCTAAGTGATATGTTCAACTCTTCTTGGCCTTTGCACCCAAATGCCCTCATAATTGACACGCCTATATTCTGAAGTTAGCATAGGGTTAGTTTTCCTAAAGACTTACTAACACACAATACTATTGTAGTATTTGCTAACACAGACTATCATACTATGTGGACCTAGGAAAGTATGACATACCTACATTTTTTTACTATTCAACTTTTGTGAGACAATCAGTGTTCTTGCGGAACAGACAGGAGGTTGCTTCTGTCCTTCCTCCTGGCGTGGTCTTTTAAATATTTGACACCATTGTTGTTGTAATATCAAGAATCAAATAAATCATTTTTTGCGCTAAGAAAAATGTATTTTTATGTAAGTACAATATCAACATTAAACGGTATTATTACTTTTATTATGAACCTTTAGCTATAAGTAAGTAAGTTTTCAACAGCCTTATCTTATAATAGTAGTAAACTCTTCCATAAATTCTCATTGTTTATATATCTTAATCAGCATCACAAATAACAAATCATGTAATTAGATACAGAACTCGATATAGATACATTTCATCCTAAACAGAAACTATTCACGCAAGAAAATCCGCGGGATTACCTGCAAGTATAACATAAAAGCGCAAGCTTGCTCATCAGTCAATGTGTGTGTAGTCGTTATGTTGTGTGCGTGTGTGTATGAGTACGATCTGTTTATAATTAAGTGCAGATATTACTCCGCGCCGTATGAACGATCAAAAGGTTGCGGAGAGGAAGAGTGGCTGGAAGAGATGTGGGATCGTGATTCGGTTTAAAATTATACATACAGGTAGGTTATTTGTTTGTTCGTTCGAGACCGGGTTATTGAAACTCGAAAAATGTAGTGATAAAAATAATCTACGATTTTGAAAAAAGAAGTAAAAGACATTTATTGCCAAGGTTTCTATCAGCGTTTTGGCGGCTTCAGACTTAATAATAATAATATTCCTTCCATTTACCGTAAGTTGCTCGTGTCAAAAATTAACCCAAAAAGTATCGTCACATTAGGTAATTACCAACAACCTAGAAATCTTCAAGCCATGAATAAGAATCATTTGCAAGAGATATGAGTGGGCACAGAGTACATATGTTGACAAATATAACATACATACATCAAATTATATAATGTTATATTTTCTTTCAACTGTAAAACTGTTTAATATAAGCAACCTTTTAAAAAAACAGGTTAAGTAGAGCAACATGGCCACTTCCATTCCTCCAGCATCCTCGCGCGGGAGGACGTGTATAATTCATTTAGTTGCCATATTATTTCATCTCATTAAGCGGCTCGCTACAGGTGAATACCGTCCAATTATAGCAGTGTGTGGAGCTGGGGGCTGTGGGGCTGTGCAGCGAGGAGTCGTGTGGAACTGGCACTGATAGGGTGGGTGCTTCCGTCATTCCTAATAAGGATATGACAAAATTGGTTATAACTGAGAAAAGTTGCGAATTGCTGTGGTAATGAGGCAAGGTTTTTCATTGACTTTAAATAACTGACTGTCTCGTTGGTCCAGTGGTCGCAAGCGCGACTGCTGAGCAAGAGGTACTGCGTTCGATTTCCGGGTCGGGCAAAGTGTTAATGGCTTTTTATTGGTTCGCGACACAATTTCTTTTGAAAATTTCATGAAAACTGTTAACCACCAAAATCGCACGTGTCTGCGGAAGTTTAAGTTAACGCGGGACTATGTCTCCCACACCCATCGGAACCGACTTATGTTTACCGGTAACCCGCTTCTTCATGCAAGCACCCTTAGGCAAGACACCGCGATACAGCTACCTAGTTTGAAGTATAGCCCGTAATTGATGCGTTGTGTGAGATATAGCTCGGTAACAATATTCTCTGGCTCAGGAAGCGCGCCGGATGCTGTGTAGATGCGTCCATCCATCTCCCGGCTATCTGCATACATTTGTACTTCAGTGTAGTACCTATATGGTGATTACATTACGTTTGATATACCTACAGTTAAGGCTTTGTATCTATAGGGTGTTTTATGGTGCCTCAAAGTTTTCATTTTTAGCCCCTGACGTAAACAGAACTGTATTATAAGACTTATGAGTGTTATTAAAAATATTAAAATATTATATTAAATATATTATAAGCGCCTACGTCGTCCTTTTTGGCTGTCTGTGATAAAGAAACTCTCGAACAGATTTGACCAATTTAATCGCGGTTTTTATCTCTAATTAAATAATTTTCGGTGCAGCATATCTGCTTCTTCCATACATCTCTATTTACAGTCATCTCAGTAGGTAGTAGTTCTAACTTAAAACAGTTTCACCTTTGGTCTGCGTACAGGCACCTTTGTGGAAGAAAAATTAACGTGTTTTGTATTATTATCGTGTATTAAAACGATGCTAAAGAAAAAATCCAGTTGTAATCTGATTGAAGATCAGTCCAGTCTATAGTCTAGTTCTAAATCCAATCTAGAATAACTTAGAAGGCTTAGACCTGCCGATCGATTCTGTAAAAATCTCACCGTGAAAAGTTAAGTGAAGTGAGCTTAGAGTAAGCTGTCAACAGTGTCAATCCCTAACATTAGTTGGAATGACAGCTCACTCCACGATCACTTCACCTAAGTTTTCACGGTGAGATGGTTACAGAATCGCACTCCAGCTCTCTTACAACTAACTCAGTTTGCACGATTATACGCGCTTGATCGGTATCGATCTGTCATGGCCGACTAGGTCTGTTTAAAAATACATCACTATCGAGTCGTCAGCTGCCTTCAGGCGACTTGTGAGGCATTTCCTGAAACTTGACTATATTACAGGTTCTAATCAGGGGGAGTTTATTTGTGTAGTTACGTTAGAGTGGCAGGGTTTGTGATTTTTGATTGTGGTTTCTGCTGATTTTTATGATGGAAGGGGTTAATACTTGAGGTGTGTATATCGGTTGATTAGAACATCTGAAGACCAATTCTGGTAATTTAAAACGTTCAAAATCTAGTCGCAGTCTCATCTCGGCGACAAACAAATGTCAAGAACTTGTCAAAATGTAGGGAAAGTAGAGGTATTTATGAATTATGACAGATTGAGACTGAGATCAGACTGTGAACGTTCTCAAAATTACGAGAATTGCCCCTCAGATTTCAGATGGACTGTTTACACGCGTGCGATTTCCATAAAATGGCACACAATAATTGAATGCAAGTTTTATTCAAGTATTGAATGTGATTTTATTATATCTGTTTGTGCTATTTAATTAGTACGTGCTGTGTACACTGATACCAGTTTTGAACGGCAACGAACTTCCGTATCGTGAATTTCGAAACAAGAGAAGAAGCAGCTTTAACCGCTACGCATATCGTACAAATACTGTGCCTATTCAAAAACAAGGAAAAAAAATAGAGCAGTTTCATGCCTTTTTAAAAGCAATATCGATAACAAGTGCAATAAAAATCCCCGCGTCACATAAATAGCAGCAGATGACAGATTGATGCTCCAGCCAGTTAACGACACTATAACGTCATTCCAGTCAATTGTCCCTCGCCCGCGGCGCTCACGCAGTGGTAATGGTATTGTTTTTATGGGAGGTCTGTTAAATTGTCATGAATATAATATGCCTAAAGTTTATTCATTCGAATCCTTATTACCGATTGATGTCATTTACACTTCAACGAATACCAACCTTACGTTAGTGACAATAAAGTTAATTTCAGAATGATTAGTAGCTACTGATAAAAATGTTGTAGTTGTTATGTGGTGGGTTTTACAGTTGTTTTTGTTGTTTAAAAACACATATTTGTTTACATATTTAGAAACTAAATCGCGAACGCAATATAAGTACATCATCATCATCTGCCTAGCCTTTTCCCAACTAAGTATGTCGGTGTCGGCAGTATTTTACATGGAGCGACTGCCCATCTGACCTCCACAACCCAGTAACTGGATAACCATACCCGTTGGTAAGACTGGTTGTCAAACTTTCGGGCTTCTGAAAACCCGTAACGACTGTCAAAGATCCACGAATGACAGCCAGGACCACCGGCATAACGTGCTTTCCGAGGTAAAGATGGTCACACAACCACGGACCAACCGCGGCAAGCGTAGACTAGGATATTATGCCTCAGTAAGAAACCTATGTTGAGGTTCACCTGCAGTCGACGGGATCAAAGTGATCGTTTTCAGTTTACTGTACTGTTACAAATATCCTGCTGCACTCGCCATATCGAATAATGATATTTCTTTTCTTATTATTGCCCGACAATCGACAATCATCTTTCACACATAGATAACACCACTTCTGTATTTCCCGAAGGGTTAGTCAGAGGTGTGGGGTGCTGGGTGTCATCTCTCATACAGTTACTAAGCATCTTCGTCCATTCGTCGGGGCAATTCTCGTAATTTTAAGAACGTTCACAGTCTGATCTCAGTCTCAATCTGTCATAAATACCTCAATTTCCCTACATTTTGACAAGTTTTTGACATTTGTTTGTCGACGAGATGAGACTGTGTTAGATTTTGAACGTTTTAAATTACGAGAATTGGCCTTCAGTTCGCTATGCGAACTTCTTACGTTCAATCCGATTCGAGGGAAACATAGTACCCACACTGCACCAATTCTAAGAACTAACACCTTAACACGTACTAAACATCCTCAATTGAAGCCAACAAAGTGCTCGATATTAGTTCCAGATAGCGCTGGAGATGATAGCTGAAGCGCTGAGGCACTGAGGCGCTGCAGCGCTGCAAAGCTGAGCAGACATCAAAGTCGGCCTCTTGAGAGGCGCGCCGTGATACAAATGTTGTGCGGATGCAATCTCGATGCTTATGGACCACGGATGTGCAGCTACTGGATGGGGCTTGTTATCCGAATAATACACATACACACAGGTATTAAAGTAAGATTCTTTAGAGGGAATGTTTCTCAATACAAAACGTTAATAGCTTGCTATACACTTTGTGATGGACTAAATTACTTATAACTTTCCACAGCTGAATAGAGAACGCTATAGGTAATCAAAACAGCAGGAAATATTGTTTAAAAACAAGGATAAGGACAATTCAATTATGTTAATCCTATCGGAGGCACTGTCTTGAATCTAACAAGAGTTTTACCTTAACTAGAACGAAACTTGTCCCTTCAATATTCCCTCGTCTCCCAGTGCTCTTCCTCAGGTGATATTATTAAATAACGGAAACCCTAGTCGCTCAATCGCATGTCATATCACATCTTCTAGTCCAAGGTTAGACGTAAGCGAATTGGCCAACATTTGACAAGCTCCTCAGTCACAAGCAGACAGTGACGAAGTGTCCCACTTCCAGTCTAGATCAGATGCCAAATTAAATCTGAATTATAGCGCATTTAGACGATAGTAAATACTGGCAAGCTTTTAACTTGTCATGGCGGTATTTGAAGAATGTTTATGTATCTGAATGATGGTTGGTATTTAAATGGCGTCGTTATGATATTGCGCTGGATGTAAATTGTTTATGAGGTTCGTTTCTAAATTGAGGGAAGTGGTATTGAAGTTTTCCGTTTTGCTATTGGTCTGGAAATATTAATAGTGGGGCTTTTCCAAAGCAACTCTTTTAGCTATTAAAAAAGGATTTTCTCTGTAATTTTTAAACGTCTTCCTTAATTTTCCGAGATGTAAGTACCCTATAGTCTTTTTCAATGTCAAGCTACAACCGACAGTGCCCTATATGAGTTACAGTAACCAGGATTTTGTAAAAATGTCTTGATTTAAAAGAGTGTCCGTGGAGTTTCTTGCCCGTTCTTCTCCATAGAGATCTACGCTTTGGAATGGGCAACTAGCTTCAACTTTCTGACTAACTGACCGACTATTTAATTTTGACAATTCAAAAGTGCCTGTAAATGGTTTAATTGAAATAAATGATTTGAGTTTGAGTTTGACAGAACATTACATACACAACTGTGAAACCTAGTACTTAAAACTGACAGTTGTTTTGCTAGGTTAATGAGACTCAACTTCCTATCTAGGTATCCTAGTTTTCCAAGAACCCTACCACGCTCACGACCGAACACTCTCCTCACCCTGCCACATCTAGTCTCCCTAACCCATCGTCAGTTAGCACTCCTCTATCGCAATATCTGCAAGTGTATGCGCCGAGCAGTTTTTGGCACCGTCGGACTTGCCAACTTGCCGAGTGGCACAAACTTGGCACTCCACCAATTTATATTTAAACTCTATTAAATAAAATGCCACTTTGTACTAACATGCTTTTGATAAATTTTATTAAGGATCTGTGCACACAGACGCGGAACATGCAATGCTTGTGTGTGGGTGAGGTGATTATATTAGGTAGGTTATAATTGTTGGTCATTCGAACTTGTTAACTAAATTGTCTATTTCAAAATCATTTAGAAATTAACGTAAATAGGCAGTAGTTACCTACTTTAGAAATGGTTTTTATCTTTCGTTTGAGATTGTTTAGTGTCGAAACAGCGCAATGCAGTTCAAGCTTTGTTCGATTCTCACAGCAAGCGTGAGCAGTTAAATTCAAACCACTTCCCAATCAAATAAAAATAATATATCGTTCCAAGCTTCAACGAAATCCAATACAACCCAAAATATATCATTCCACAAAATTCCTTGACACAGAAACAAGTTTAACGAGAAACAAGAAATTCGACAAATGAGCGTCACTTCCTCTCATCGGCCATCAAGAGCCACATAATTACTGCTCATTAACAAACATCATCAATGGCCCGAATCAATGCCAAACAAAACATCAATTAGACAACTCATTGAATTGCAAAACGAAAACCTGCGCCAACGCAGCCGGCGCTCGACGCTCATTGGCCGACAGAATCTGGGCCTACCGTTCTCCCCTCCCATTGGTGGAACAGAACAATTTGGCAAACTTTCAAACGGGCGGGGCTTGGGAAAAGTTTCAAACAAATGAGTTTCTATACTAGTCTGATGACAGGCGAAGTTATCTAGTGTATTAAGGTTAGTGTGCACTATCCGTCGTTTATTTGTGACAGATGACATTCTCATTTATGACATGTGGCTATTTGATGGTGTCGGTAATGAGCCAGTCATTTTAAAAGCATTTTATTCATTTGAAGCGTTTTATGAGGTCTGTTTTCTTAGAGGAAGTAATTGATTAGTTTCATATTCTGTTTTTTTATAAACACGATTTTTTTAATAAGCTTTTCCGCTACAGCAGTTTCGTGAAAACTATTAGTCATGTTTCGAGAAAATCTCTTAGCTATTTTTCGACCTGTTTTACGATAGAAAACACAATAAAACCGAACAATTTTCACTTAAAATCCAAACGAACAATACAAAAACAGTTTCTAAACTAAAAACAACATTCCTATAAACGTTTTAAACGGCAATTACAATTCATTCTCATTATAAATACCTGTAAAATAAAACAATTCCCCCACGCGACGAGAAAGTCGCATTTACCGGCCCTTAAAATAACTCGCGGGCAATCTCCGAGGTGCTAATTAGGTAACCCTAATCGGGAATGGTCACTCGTGAGCATCGGGCCTTATGCAGATAAGATGCTGTAGATAAAGGGCTTGCTCTTAAGTGGATGTTGCTGAACTGGGAGGTGTAGTGGCATTTATAATGCTCGGTGTTTGTTGTTAAGTGGAAAATAAAGGCTGTAGGAGTCGAGTTGATTTTGACATCAAGTACGGAGATTTGAGAGATAAGATACTTAATATCAAACAGAGGACTCCTACAGAATTAGAACAAGGATCTCATTAGGTACAGAATACTTACTTTGCCAAAGACAAATTGGTGATCTCTGGCCACAATTAGCAATATTTGTTGCTCTACGTTGTTATGAGGTTTATAAGTACGTTGTTGCGAATAAAAGAGCTTACAACTCATCCTGCATGTGGTGGCAGGAACTAGCTTACTGTGACCACAGACTGCCTTTCTCAAACAGCGGCAATTGCGATACACACTAACAGTAGGAAAGGCTTTCATTTTGACAGTTCAGCAACATTCATTGCGTTATTTACGTTGTTGAGTGGTCAAATTTTTCGATCACATGTAGCAATGGATTAGCAATATCTTTCAATATGATTTAGATTGTGGTTGTGTTGGATACGCAATTAGGGTGCAGGATGGACGACGCAATTTTATATTTTAGTGCGGTTTTATCATTACTATTCAAACGGACGACCATTACCAATCACTACTGTTCTTGTAAATTATGTTGGAGAATTACTATGATTTTTGATTTTGTTAAGATGACTAATGGATGACGCACCTAATTATAATTCCTTAACTGTCCTCAAAACCTGTTTAAAAAAAAACAATAATTATATCTAAACGCAAGATTAGAGCAATTAATTCTAAACTTCACAAACTCGTATTAATTATCCATAAGAAGCTTCGTTATCAATACAATATAATTTGGAACTGAACCGACGGGTCTATTAATATTTAAACGATCGCTTTGCTAAGAGCCTTATCGATACTCGTTCAATAAAATCGATGATAGATAATCGAATTATCTGAGACTTCCTAATATCGAGAGCAGATAATAATCTAATTGATGTTTCTACATCAATGACGAGGGTTCGTGTATTGTATCCGAAACCGGATGGCGGACGACCACAGACTAATTAATAACATGAGGTAGATGAGACATTGACCATTGACATGTTCAGGGAAAGGAAATCAGGGATCCTGTCTGTTATGTAAAATAGTTCTATTTCTCCTAATAACTTTAGTGGACTTTTCATTCGTTTTTTTTTTTATAAAGCCGTTTGATTCCAAGCCGCTGTTTTGAATTGAAAAGTTTGGTCAAAAGTCAAAATCCAAGAAATTTTAGTTGTTTGCAAAAGGGAATAAGGTTCCCTTTCAACTTGCAGGCTGGCAGAAAAAAGATTCTGGTCGCATTCGATCACTCAAATGAACCTAAAATCAGTAAAAAATTGTAGAAGAGACGATTGTTTATTGTAAGGCAGATTTGTTTTAGTCGCGCTAGAGTGCACATCTTCTTGAAAATAAATAGATAAAATTCGATGTATACCTTCTTGTCAATAGTCGATGTCTCGTCTGCCCTCAGTTGCAGCTTCCGTGTTATCACTGTCATAACCTAATCCTAATCGATTACTTGCCCCATAATCACCCTCTCCATAGGTACAAACGATTACTACTCATTTGCAATCCTACATCCTTGTAACTCATATACTCTTTGTCCCGTACCCCGGACGCCGCGCCGGCTCGCTCGGGACCACCGGCGGAGATATTAGCATAAAAATGCCCGGACACGCGCCTTAATTGATCGCGACTGTACCTACTACCTACCTACCTGGCCGGCTTGTTCGAGTGCGAGTATTAAATTATATTCTAAGTGGGCTTAATTGGCGCGTGTTTAGACTACGTGTAGGCATTATAGTGTTTGATTGTCTGTTTTTAGTGACTGTTTTTTAGTCTTTGGTGGATTTGTGTTTTGTTTTCTGGGTTTTGTGGAGAGATTAAAAGGCCCTTGAAATGGATTATTTTTAATAATCTGCAGTGCGACTCTGTAACCATCTCAACGTGAAAACTTAGGTGAAGTGAGCTCACTTCACTCGATCGCTACGGATTGACAGTATTGACAGCTCATGTGAAGTTCACTTCACCTAAGTATTCACGGTGAGGTTTTTACAGAATCGATCGGATGCTTGTTTAAAATTGACGTTTAAACGTTTCGGCAACCGGAAAAGTGATACAACATGCCTTCAGTTTAAAATATAGTTTTCTAATATTATAGCATTTTCTTTCAGATAATATTTTAAAATATTTGTTTCCGAGGTGCAACTTTTCTTTGGGTGCTCTGTAATCAATCTCTCAATTGTTTTTTAAATAACTTCATTATCATTCAGATTAATTAATTCTTACCCATTCTCCGTGTTTTTCCCTAATACCTCAACAACCCCTTAAAAAGAGCATTTCCACCAACGGAAGTCATGTCCGCGTGTGTATAGGTAAATCTGCGGAGTGTTCAGCGGCGACACAATTAGGAGAGCGCAGAGCACACATTTTTAATTGTGCTGCTGTGCCGAATTACGTGGGTTTTAATAGCCTCTGTGTTGCGATTTTGTGAATTCGCTGAAGAGTTATGATTTTCCCGGAAAATACCCTCCATGAAAAAAATAGCTTTTAGCTTTTTCGTTAGAACATTGCCTATAAAAACCACATTCGCTATCTACGTATTATGTATTTTTCCGGGAAGGTATCCCGAAATAGACACTGTTCAATTTTAAACAAAATCAGTGAAAATTGAAAACACTTTGCTATAAAAATATTGGCATTGGAAATTGTTGAATAAAAGTTCAAAATGATTACCGTCTAGCTGACCCAACAGACGTTGTGTCCAAACAGTGCATACAAATATCCTATTCAAAAATTACTTTAAATTTTTCCCATTTTTCCCGGCAAACTTAATATTTTATATTTTTTTATTTGCCTTGCTCTAAAAACCTTATTCAGACTATTATGAACATTTTAAAATATAAAAGCCAAATCGGTACAGCCGCTGTCAAATGATGCACTTACCAACGAACAGCATTTCATTTTTATTCATCTGTATAAATTAAACAAATGTTTATAATTTTAAAGTCATAGGTATGTGTTACGCTCGCGAATTCCATTAAAAAAATGAATTTTGCGGGCTACCCTAGCATTTCCCCCTTAACTGGGGTTTCTGCAGATAATAACCATATCTCTCCTGTACATCCACCAGCTTATGGTAAGGTTCATTGAAGAAAATCAGCAGAACCCTCCTGAGCGAACAACAACAGTGACTGTCACCAATTCCTTTGCCAGTGATACCAAAATCACTCATAATGATTAATTACCATTTATTTTTTATAAGACATTTGTTAATGTCTGACGACTGTGACGTTGTCCCACTGCTGGGCAAAGGCTTCCTTACTCTCTTTCCACTTTCTCTATCCAGAGCTGCCAAGAACCAATCTTTATTAAAGGAGTCCAAACTCCAACTCATCCCGCCGTCAAGGCTGCAATTACCTAAGGCACTCTATTAATCTAACATCATCATCATCTGCCTAGCCTTTTCCCAACTATGTTGGGGTCGGCTTCTAGTCTAACCGGATGCAGCTGAATACCAGTATTTTACATTGAGTGACTGCCTATCTGACCTCCACAACCCAGTTACTGGGTAATACGATACCCCTTGGTAAGACTGGTTGAAAGACTTTCGGGCTTCTGACTACCCGTAACGACTGTCAAAGATCCACGAATGACAGCCGGGACCAACGGCTTAACGTGCTTTCCGAGGCACAGAGGGGTCTCGGTATGTAAAGATGGTCACCCATCCACAGACCAACCGCGGCAAGCGTAGCTTAAACTGACCGATCGACCTGTGCGGCTGATATTATTTAGCCACGGGCCACTATTAATCTAACAAACATCTTATATCAAAATCATCGCTACATAAACATACATTAAAAGCTCCCTCTACCGGCCTATACATACTCCGTACATTCCAACACATCACGACACTTATACATCCACAAAACTATGTGAATATACATAGTGTTCACCGCACTATGAATGTATGTACGTTAACACCATCGGCATGTACAAAGGTTGACCGCAAGTCAATCACAGCTTGCGGTCACATACATAACGTTATCACTAAGCTTAAGCACATTGATATGATTACGCGATTACATATCAATCTGTCTGTGGTACTATGGGTATGACATCTGCATACTAATTTTGTAATGCAATGGAAACTGACTTTCATTTTGATAGCATTTTGACAGGTAACCAATATTTAGTAACTATTTTATGATTTAAAAGAGTGTCTGTTGACTTTCTTGCCCGTTCTTCTCCATAGGAACTTACTACGCTTTGTAATGGTCAAATAGCTTCATTTTTCTGACTGACCGACCCCTTGACAATTCAATAGTGTCTGTAATGCTTTGAGTCTGAGTTTGATAGATTGACAAAGCATTGTTTTGGCAATTTGACTGGTTTATTAGTGGTCGCATGCGTGGCTGCTGAGTACATGGTCTTGGGTTCGATCCACAGACGAAGCAAAGTTAATAGGTGTCTTTTTAGTAATTAAATTAAGTACGTCATGCCTGGTTACTCGCATCAGGGTCCCCTTTGTATTCTGAGGCTTAAACATGAGGCAAACTGTCGGTGTACTATAATATACTACTCTGCCTACCTCTTCGGGTAATACAAACGAGATTTTATATTATGTTATTTATTTATAACAAATGTTTCATTAATTGTGAAAAACTATCACAATCGTATTAATCACTAGGAATTAAAGTTTCTATATATTAAGTATATGAATTCCATCAACTGTTGACGTTAATATTGATCTTTAAAAGAATAAACTCAACTAAACCTACCCTCAGCTGGATTCGATAAAGGCTTTACCCAAAAAATAAATTAATCCTTATCAAAACCACCTTCACAAAATAATCTAAAATTCTAAACAACAGCTGATACTGCAGCACCCTCTCACCCAATTAGCATAGCTCCGAGCTACCTCTGATACAATTAACAATAACACTTCATTACTACGCCATCCCCCCTTGCACAAAAATGTTGACGACCCCCCTACAACCCTGTGCGACCCCATAGGAACCACCGTGTGACATAGCACACATTGCGCGCGGGGCTGAATACGGGTGTTTGGTGATAAGTATGTTCTTACTGTTACATTGTAAAACTGTAACTTGCAAAGGAGGTGGTTTCAGATCGAAAAAACTTTGAAAGTTGTGTTGAAAATGGACTAACATTAAGCTGGATTCGCATTGGGTAGGTAAAGGAAAAACTTTTTCAATATTTGCTAGAAATAGATACGCTAAGCTTAGTTTGAAATAAGGAAAATCACAGGTAAAAGAAAATACAACCAGAAGGAAAATAATTTAGTCTCGTCTTTCTGATAATTCCTCTGTCTAAATAGATTGATATATTATGATAGTCTAAAATCACAGACTCACTCATCCACAAAATATATCTGAATCATTGCAGCCAACAAAATCTAAAGACAGCTAAAGAATGAAGGGTTTTCCGCAATTACGCCCCCAGGGGTCAGACGTTCACATTTTTTACACAAACAAAATACCGAGCAGAAAAAATGACGCGCAATAAAAAATACTGTCAACCAATAAATCAATGGATAAACATAAATTTGTCCATCAGAATGCCTGCTCATCACTTCCGAAGGGCCCCTGACTGCGGTATGTAGCGCACGTGCGTTATCTACCCGCCATCACCCCGGGCCCCGCGGCAAGAGAGGCCCCCGCAATTTAGGGGCCCTTAATGACAAGGGACTTTCAAATAATGAATTGGGTGTCGAGATTCTTTTTGTTCAGAGTTTAGGCTTGTGTTATTGAATGAGTTGCTTGATTGGTTGGGAATTGTGAATCATTATTTTACACTGTTACTATGATAAGTTTCTTAGGTTCGTTTTTCGGGATAACTCATCATCATCATTCTCTTCACTTCTCCCAATTTATTTGATGTCAGCGCAACATCTCTTTTCCTATCAGTCGTCATCTCGGTAGTTATTAGTTTCGGAATAAACCCAGAATTTTAATTTTAAAGAAATGTGCCACAGATATGGCTTAATATCTGAAAAATAGGGTGAGCAGTGGTGGCCTAGTGGTAACGGTCGCCACTTACGAGTTGTAGGTCGTAGGTTCAAACCCAATCAGGCGCTTGACTTTGTGTTAATTGTTTCATCACCACTGCTCTCAAAAGAATGAAGAAAAACATCGTGAAGAAACCGGCATGCCCTAGAACCAAAAAGTTGAAAGCATGTCACATCTACCAACCCGCACTGGGCCCACGTAGTGGAATCAGTGTCAAACCTATATGTAACGCTAATTGTTATTTTGAAAACAAAAAACATATTATAATTATTAATGTTTTTTTAATGAGTTGATTGCAATATGTGGTTAGCTAGTGACCTCGACGATTGATCATATTATTCTTGCCTGAACAACCGGCAGCTAGTTCGTCATGCTCCCTTAGATGTCACTGCTTGCGGTAGCGTCGGGGGTCGGGTTGCTTCCTTCCCACAAATATGGCGAGGGGGGTAATGGCTGATCTTTGCGTTATGCTCGTGAACGGGTGCTGCTTGTGATTATTTGTCGTCTTGCTGACAATGGTTTTATTATTGTTAACTTATTTATTTATTTTACTTCGATGGTGCTAGTTTATCATTTGTTACTTCAAAGTTTATCATTTGTGACTTCAAGTGACAGCTACCTATGTTAATAGAACCCAGCAATGCATAGGTAAATATGTAAGGTGTCACGCCCTTTATGCCTGCAAGCTTTTATTTGGGTAGTAAGTTTTTATTTACATTTTAATTTTAATTAATTATTTTTTTTATTTTTCATTACTTAATGCTCAAATCTTTATTGCATTCCATATGTGTTATATGTATAGATGGTATATACAAGGTAAAATCAATCATGGGCCCTGTCGGGCACAGTAAAATTTAGGAGAGAGGAAGAGAGCTAAGTGGCAATTCAAATAATTAAATATTATTAGATGTGCTTAATTGGGTGTATAATTATGTATATATATATATTATTAGGTTTGTGTATATAGGTATAGTATATTAGTTATTTTATGTATTGCGTAAGAATATGTAGGTAATTATTATGTAAAAAGTAGATATTAACAACACAATGTCATTTTCTTCAAAAACTTAAAAAAAATATATCGATCAATATAAACCATCTTTCTTTACACTAACTACATTAAATCATCTATCACACTATAAAACCGCTATTTCGCATAAAATCACACAATTTCCGTTGGATACATCCCAATATTCATTTTTAAAGAGCTTTTCAAATTATCACTCATTAAAGTTTCACGGCTCGTTCGTACGTCATCAAAGCAATTTAAAACCGTATTACTGAATTTTTAAAGTTGATATTTGGGTAATGAATCACGCTATAAACTTTGTAACACGAACTTCGAAATGGTCACTGTGACGTCGTCTAAGGGTGGGTTTACAGTGCTGGTTGACAAGCTGGTGTGGAGAAGTGATTATTAAAATAAATGATCTGATAAGTTACGTAGTTAAAGCACTCATAACAATAGTTTCAGTAGGTAATTAGAAAAGGGAAAATATTTTCTTTCAGTAACTTAGACTTTATTCAGCTGCTGAATAAAATTCTTTCGCAGATAATAATTATATTTCTTTACTTATTTATTAATTACCAACCAACTTATATTAACAGTTTGCACCACACATACAACATGTCATACACATGTAATACTATCATAAAATTAAGTTCTAATAAAAATGGATGAAATTAAATGAAATGAAACAAAATTTGTAAAAATTAGATAAAATAAGATAAAATTAAACAAAATTAGATAGAAATAGAATTATTAATCATAAGAAACTGTTTTATTTAATTTATCTACTCCTAGGAGATTATACTGCGAGTGGCAATGGACTCCAGGTATCGAGTAGCAGTGTGCAGGACTTCCAGTTCAGTACTCGCGAAGACATCTGAGGGTTCAGCGTATAACAGAATGTTGTTAACCTGACTATCATCCTCATCTGACTATACTTAATTCTGATTGCCTCGTCGGTCTAGTGGTCGCCAGCACTACCGCTAGGCTCGAGGTCCTGGGTGCGATTCCCGGGTCGGGCAGTCTTATTGGATTTTACCATCTGGAATTTTTCAGTAGCAGCCCGGAGACTGGATGGCGATAGCTTCGTCGCCCTATTACGTGTGGGACTTAAAAATCATCATCTGCCTAGCCTTTTCCCAACTATGTTGGGGTCGGCTTCCAGTCTAACCGGATGCAGCTGAATACCAGTATTTTACATGGAGCGACTGCCTATCTGACCTCCACAACCCAGTGACTGGGTAATACGATACCCCTTGGTAAGACTGGTTGTCAGACTTTCGGGCTTCTGACTACCCGTAACGACTGTCAAAGATCCACGAGAATACAGGGAATGACAGCCGGGACCAATGGCTTAACGTGCTTTCCGAGGCACGGAGGGGTCTTGGTTTGAAAAAATGGTCACCCATCCACGGACCAACCGCGGCAAGCGTAGCTTAACCTGATCGATCGACCCGTGCGGCTGTTATTACTTAGCCACAAGCCCCTCTGTGTGGGACTTAAAGATAACTGGCGAAATGTGGTTGTACTATAGGCGTGTTGTTATATATTTTTTTATTATTAGCCATTAATGTCCCACTGTTGGGTGCAGGCCTGTGAGGGGCCCGTGGCTAAATAATAACAGCCGCACAGGTCGATCGGTCAGGTTAAGCTACGCTTGCCGCGGTTGGTCTGTGGATGGGTGACCATCTTTACATACCGAAACCCCTCCGTGCCTCGGAAAGCACGTTAAGCCGTTGGTCCCGGCTGTCATTCGTGGATCTTTGACAGTCGTTACGGGTAGTCAGAAGCCCGAAAGTCTGACAACCAGTCTTACCAAGGGGTATCGTATTACCCAGTAACTGGGTTGTGGAGGTCAGATAGGCAGTCGCTCCATGTAAAATACTGGTATTCAGCTGCATCCGGTGAGACTGGAAGCCGACCCCAACATAGTTGGGAAAAGGCTAGGCAGATGATGATGTTGGGTGCAGGCCTCTCTAGTCTCCTTCCACCTCTCTCTGTCCAAGCTGTATGTTATGTTAGAAAATAATCCTTTATGAAATTCAGAAACTAAAATACTTATAAATATTAAGAACAATAAACAATCAAACATATTTGCGAAATACAAAACCTCTAGTGTCCCCTAATAGGTACAACAACCATTTTCTCGGAAAACCATTCTTACAGATTTCGGAAAACAAAGTTTAGTGGCTCAAGTTAAATAAACAAACACCTTCCCAAACAACAGACACGCAGACTACTCACTAATCTGTCTTCAACACATAAAAATAACGTTAAAAACTGTTCGAAACAATGTTATGAAAGTTTCAGTTTCAGTAGAAGTTGGTCAATTGATCTACTACGTGGAAATGTTGATGTTGATACGCGGAACACACGGCGGGGATCGAACGGACTAATTGTGATTGAAAATATCCTGCGGTTGTGATTGTGTGCTAGTGGGAGGCTAGCTGCAAGCGATGGGCTCTGAAGGTTCTGTGTTTGAGTGTTTTATTCATAGAGATATTATAGTTTTGGAATGCCTCGTTGGTTTAATAATCGCAAGAGCTACTGCTGAACATGAGGTCCTGGGTGTGATTCCCGGGTCGAGCAAAGCATTATTAGGTTTTTCTATCTGGTATTTCTCAGTCGGAGTCTGGATTTGTGGGCGGTAGATGGCAAGACGCTCGCCATCTAGTACATGGGGCTTCAAGCGAAATGTGAGTGTACTGTAGGCACAGCTCTGCCCAACCCTTCGGAGAAACTTGAAGGCGTGATAATATGTTATGTAAATATTTTTGTTTTCGTTGACTTGACTCCGAAAATGTGCTGAAGTTAATAAAAAAGCAGTTTGTATATTACGATCTTCTTATTTATTAGTTTCCGACTGTCTAATTTATCAAGAGAAAGAGTTCTATGTAAATTATATTTATTTTATTAAGCGGCCAATTTAATCTTATTAATAATTTCAACACATTTTTTTCGGTATACTTTCGTGACACCTAATTGATGGCAGTACGTTGACCCATCGCCCACAAAATAAATCGATTCGCTCCAATTTACTCAATTCACAGAAATAAAAACTACACCGTGCGACCTATGTGATACAATTTGTCACATTCAACCAGGAATTTCATAAAAATGAACACAAGAAGTAGAAGTAATACACCGCTGAAATAAATATCTTTCGCATCGCATAGCTCTCACTCCGCCACGTCCTACATACGTCACATCGAATGGACTTAAGTATGCCGTCTAAAATTCCTGTAAAGTCATTTTTCAGCGCAGAACACATCGTTGGTTGTCGTCGAGCCATGTCGTTGCCGATTAAAAAATAAACTTCACAGAATCGCGCTATATCTGACATATCTTGCAGAGGATTAGTTGCTTTAATATTTAGATCAACGATGCATTTTGATGTTTGTATTAATCTTAACTGTTTAGAAGAATTAGTAGCTGTTTAGAATTTAATGGAAGAGGTAATTTTTTGTGTGAATTATTAATCCGTTTTGACACTTGAACATTGTGATTTCGTAGATTTTTTTAATGTAAATAAAAATCTTGTGCCAAGATGTTTTGATAAACAGGCGCTTTAGGTAGAAGAAAAAAGCTTGTGTACAAAAAGCAATCGTTTGAAATCCGGATTTAGCGTCTCTCAAAGCATACGTTTCGTAGATTCCGCATATTAAACAAATTATGCCTACCGTGGACTATATGGGATTTAAACATAACTGGCGAATTATAGATGTACTATATACTGAGTTCGCGATTTAAATTCCAAATACATAAACAAATATGTGTTTTTGGAAAAACAACTTTTAAACTCGCACGTGCGCTGTTTCCTACAACTTGCAACTTCAAACATTTTATGACTTTTTCAATAATAAGTACTAGTAATTCTGAAATCATTTTAATCTAAACTAGTGTATAGGTAGGTAGGTACATCGCGGCATCACCCTTCGGGAAATACGTGTTATGTTATGTTCTGTAACATTTTTCTAAGAAAGACAAAACAAGGTACATCGTTGCAACTGTAGATTTTTCCTATTAATCGTTGATTACATTTTCCACGAACGCTTGGCTTATGTTGAATCTAATCCTCTGTGGCTTGTTTGAAATACAATGGCTTTATAATAGATAAGCGATATTGTAGAGTTGTCTCACTTCCAACGCCAAATAATTTTATCAGAGGGTTAATTTTGAAATGTTGACAGTTCTTCCATACAAAAACTATCGGACGTCAATTTTATTCCTCGAATAAAAGTTATCTGGCGATGGAAAAACCAGCCCTTATTATAAGAAACTTTTAGTTTTCTTATTGTTTATCTTCCATCTATTAGTTAGTTAATTAGTTGTTTCTTGGAAATAATACTCGTGTTATATAATAAAATAACTATGAGGCTCTCGTTAGGCGGTTGGATGAAGAGCATGACTCAGAAGGCAGTACTCCTTGATACGGCTCGCATTGTGAGGAGATTCCCGTCTCTGGGGCCCTAAGCCCCTGTGCCTTGGATCCTGATACCGGCGGACTACTATTTTTTTAAATGTTTTTATAAAAATATATAATAAATAAACGGAATAATAAAATGACTACTATAGTGGTAACAGTCGGTATTACCTTCCCTCCGTCCGGTGAAATCATTGACGAAAATCGTAACTTTGAAGAAAAGGGTGAAGTACGCACCGTTGCTGGACCGCTATCATTTTGTGCCCATTGCCGTGGAGACCATGGGTGCTTGGGGCGCTGAGGCTAGGAAGCTCATTGGCGAGATAGGGCACAAGCTCTGTGACAAAACGGGGGACCCCCGCTCCGGCTCGTTCTTGGTGCAAAGGTTAGCCATTGCCATCCAACGTGGCAATGCAGCAAGCGTTTTGGGCACCTTTGCGCCGGGAACAGTTAGGGGCGGGTTATTTGACTAGGCTGACGTGTGGTTGGTCCTTATATTATATAATTGTGTTTTATTGCTTTAAGTTTCATTTTAGAATAAATGCGTGTAAAAGTGTTTGTACTTTGAAGATCATATTATTTAATTATATTAAAAGGAACAGCCAACACTCACAAGAACTAACAACTAGATTAACAAAATCGTTTTGTGGTCATAATATTTTCCAAGCCTAATATTGAAAACGTATTGGCATAGAATTATTCAAAGGCGAGGCTAAAGTCAAATCGTTGATTTCAAATGGGCATATATATGTATATAAAACGCACTTTTGAACGTCAAAATTGTAGTGTTATTAGTGCTGAGCTTATAGTGTTGTGGGTTAACTATCGTAGCTATAGTTAGTAGTTGATCGAGTTTTCACATAAACAACTGCGTCCTACGAATGCTTGAGTTGACGACCACACAACCAAACGAATTTATCTCATGTCACATAAAATTTTCATAAATTCCTTGATCCGGAAAAAACAAATAATCGACGACGTTAGACTATATTTTAATTCAGATGTATGTTTTTAATTTCAGCGGAATTGATTTCTAAGAACGTTATAACGGGCGGTGGATGGCAAATGCGCGAGATCAAACCGCGCGGCATATCCGTCGTGCGGCCGGCGTGCGCGCAGCTATACTTCGATCGAGAGGTAGGGCTGGCAATTTTACTCTAAGTTAGTATTAATAAATCAAGTGAGAATTATACAATTTTTGAACAATGTTTAAGTTATAACCGTCAGCATATAGAGACAAAGATCCAAGCTGCAGACACCGACCGGAATTCAGGTTTTTAAAAACCATTTCGTGCTCGAGTACTGCTCATTAGTTTTAATTTCAGTGATCTGACTTCAGGGGAAAATAATAATTTTACTACTTGCTGCTTTTCTGCGACTAGACCCAACATGTGTTTTTACTAAGATATCTTGTTTTTGGTGCTACCAAAAATCCATACATAAGCTGAGATAGAGAAACAGGACAAATTATAAAATTATATCGAAGGCAATTGAAGACGTGCATTTGCAAAGAAGTCCAACATTGGCTACGCAAAAAAGACCATAAATATATCACTTCAATCCTTTCTTAATGTTGCAACCCTACTCAATGTAACCTGATGACGGGAAGCGGACAATTAACGAGACGGGTGCGCCCGCGCAACGTTATGAGATCTGCTTCTGTGCTCGAGGATGTGTCCTGAGCTCATTATGCGTAAGAGGAATCACAAGTGATATCCGTCCAAGACGCTATTGGAAATGTCATAGGACTTGTGGTCTTAAGTAGCTTTTAAGAGTTTTGTGAAGAGCTAAAGAATCAGGAAAGCGATGAAGATGAAGGAAAGCAATTCAGATAACAATGTGACGTAAATGATGAAGGCCTACGAGTATGTCCAACACAGTCTATAATGTATGATGGAGGAAACATTAAATATGACTTTTGGCCCGTTCTTCTCCATAGGCTACGGTTTGGAACGGGCCACTAGCTTCATCTTTCTGACTGACTAACCCCTTGACATTTTAAAACTGCCTGTAATTCGTTTATTTGAAACAAATGCTTTGAGTTTGAGTTTTAAGTTTTATTTAGTTTGAATAAGTAGCAGACAAAATGTAGGATAGAACTTAGCTAATAAAAATGCAAAGTTATAAAAACTGCGTTATTCGTACTAGTGTAAAGAGTCCACAAATAGTAAACATTTAAGAACGTTTTCTTTGAAAAATCTAAAACTCGATCATCGTCGTTGGGGTCGGCTTCCTCCAATAACTTCATCCCACTCGTTTCCCCTATTTGGTCACACCTCATTCTTAACCCAACCTTAGATGCTAACAATTCAAAAATAGCTCTCAGTAATCAATAGAGATCCGACAATTCGCTACACAACAATTGTTCTCGATTGTACCCGTAACCCGGTGGGAGCTGGGGTCGGCTAATTAACCCCGACTGTACCCGAAGGAGCCCGACGGAGCCCGATGGTTCCCGACGAGGGTCCGAATGTAATAGGGTTATGATCGCTATGATTATCTTGTTGTAAGGGTACAGTAATTAAAGGTGGGGCAGCTGTACTGGTATTATAGAGGGATTTCGCTAAAGAACTCAAAAAGTGCTGATCGGTTTTTTTTACAGAGTACAATAAAGTGTTTTAGACTTTTAGAAGCAAGCGTGATCAATTAAAACATTAATAACATCCGAAAGAATAGAAATAACTGAGCTGAAGTAGTAAGAATTGGAAAGCTGAGAATGTTCAGTTCATAGCATTTAGTATTAAGGGTAAACATTTGCAGTGCTTAAAATAATTAATTACTTAGTAATCCACATCTAAACACTCATCAGACTTGAACTTTAAATCCAATTTAAATTCCATTAACGCTAACATAGTTACAATCACCTACGACAATGACACTTGTAAAGTTCAAACCACAATTCGATCCACCTACTTAGACAACAGAACACACTCACAAACGCACGAACAACATCACCACGGTCTATTTAAAATAGACACTTACTAAACCAAACGCAGAACCATTCAGAAACATCAAACAGTAATAATTGCAAAGACATACGGATCCGAAATAGCCGCGATGAATCAGGGTTCTCTGCGGCAATCAAACGCATTAGGCGGACATGGAGCTCTGAAACCTATGATGTCGCATCTGAGCGGAGCCAAATTGCTCACTCCATAACGCGGTGTTAAATG
Source organism: Apamea sordens (assembly GCA_945859715.1). NCBI lineage: Eukaryota > Metazoa > Arthropoda > Insecta > Lepidoptera > Noctuidae > Apamea > Apamea sordens. The sequence continues at coordinate 17,394,685 of OX244008.1, read as the reverse complement.
CGAGGCTGTAAATCGTAGCTCTATGTCGGATAGTTTCAATATTAAGGGGGAGGAGAATCTCTGAAAGTATTTCCGATGCGATAACAGGCCTATTTCAGCAAGATGAGACCTTAATTAAGTTGCATGAGCATAACGCTGCAGTATATGCTTTTTACAACGACACCTTTCCTGTAATTTTATATTCTCTATATCTACGAAAATGTCGTTTAGATATGTTATAGAACTTCAATGTCTAAATAGGATGAAACGATAATGAAAAGTTACTAGAGTCAATTCACCAAATTAAATGCTCCGAAACGACCTCCAATTAAACGAAATAGTTCTTAGTAATTAAGTATGTGCGTATTATCTTAAGTAGCCGAAATGCCCGGTAACTGATCATACCCCGAGATTGGATCCACCCCAACCGTTCAACATCTACCTACAAATTACGGGCAGCAGTGCGGTGCCTTGTTATTAAGCGGCTAATATGAAGCCTAGCTCGTGAATATGGATGAGTTTGGAGCGAGCTGGTAATTTTCTACGAAGACGACGTGCCGATACAAGGATAGATAATCAGGCTTGGGGGAATCGTTTAAGTAGAAAGGTTTTCTTTTATTAAGGCTTTATATGTCGATGAATACATAATACTATAATAATATAGTGATGTGATACTGATGAATAACATTTATTTTGTATTCAAGTTGGTATTCATTTTCAGTGTGTAAATTAAAATCATCATCATCATCTGCGTAGCTTTTTCCCAACTATGTTGGGGTCGGCTTCCAGTGAAACCGGACGCAGATGAATACCTACCAGTATTTTATCTCCTCCACAACCCAGTTACTGGGTAACACGATACCCGTAATATTTACAAGATTCGTACAAAAAGCTTTGTGTCAAGTCTCAATAGGAATTGAAGTACGCCAAAAGAAAATAAAGAAGAATCCCAAGAGTCGCCTCCTTAACCGCCATTTTCGAACATCGCCGTATTATTGTCGCGTACGTCATACACCGACATGTACACCACACTTTGATCTACTACAGAAACGACATCCACTCTTAACACCCACGCAATAAAGATCACATTCCAATGCAACACAATTTATAGACTGGGCTCTATCATTACCATTTTAGCAAAGTTTTTCTTGTTGGTTTGTAAACTTTGTGAGGTTGAGTTAAGGTTGGTTTTCGTTTGGGTTGGTGTGCAGACGAGCAATACCGAGTGTGTTTGACACACGTATAATTGGCGAGAAATGGGCCGCACTCCCTTTATAAACTGTTGCTTAAAGGTTTCACTACATTAAGGCGTAACGTGTGGAACATTTCGAGTGACGACTTTTGTTTTAGTTTCGTTATGCAATGGTTGTTGCATTGTTGCTGGGTAACAAGAGGTATTTGGGAGGATTCGGTTTTCTTTCTTTTTTTTTTTAAAGCAAAGCATTTGGTTGTCATTTTGATTTGTCCTCTTTCTTCTACTTATTCAGCTGCATAGCACTGAATCTTAAAATGTGGGTCCACAGATATTTGTTTCGAATTTTCGAGCATTAATTGAGATCTCCGGGCATAAAAGGGAGATTGGCCGGAGAAGACCACACGTAGAAAGCTGTAGGGGAGACCTTTTCCCCACAATGGGGTAATGCAGGTTGAAAAAAAAAACAATGAATCAAGTTAAGTCAATGAATCAGGTTGAGAGCATTATTAAACAGTTTTTATGAAATATTATGAAGTTTATACTTTGCAATCACTTTACCTACCTATTTTTAAAAAGAAAAATGCATTCACGTGTTTTTGTTTTTTAAAGTAACAGAATAACTCGGTATTTTATTTGATTTTAAATCATTCATACTATCCAAGAATCCTCTCACAATCGTGTTCCTTCACGCAACCCCCTCAGTGCGCACAGAGCCTTACGCTACCAATTTAGCTATTTTGATCAAATAACCGATTCACAAGGAATCTGATCGTCCCTGATTATGAACTTACCCTCGTTTTGGCCATTCGTTAGCACGTTTTAATATTAATTGCTTAAATATTGCGTCCTACTCTCTCTTCAGTGTTAAGTGGAAGTGAGAAAGAGATAGACAATGGTTTCGGGTATTTGGGGTGAATGATGAAAGATTAGTGATGTCGGAGGATTATTTGATAAACTGTAAAAATAGCAGGTTTTGGGTTTAATGAAGGGGTAGCGGGGGACGGTGGGGTAATGAGTGTTCTTTTTGGGTCAGTTTATTTGAGAGTTAGTACAAATTTCCGATTTTTTTATTGTTATCTTTGGGTCAGTATTTTGTCTTATAGGTACATAGATTGTTGTGTTTTCACTTTCCAGGCACTAAGCGCCCCCAGACGTACTAACAATACAACTTCTATTGTGTCTCGTTCAGTGTCCGTCAATTGGATATTAGCTAAACATTCATAGTCTCATTTTTAAAAGCATGCATAATCAGCCTATAATGTTCCCACTGCTGGGACACAGGTCTCCTCTCTGTTAGAGGAAGTGGGCCATAAAGCCATAATCCACCACGCGGGCCCAGTGAGAGTTGGTAGATGTCACATGTCTTCGAATGATTGGTTCTAGGACATGCCGGTTTCCTCACGATGTTTTCACCGTTTCTTGGCCGTTTTGAGAGTAGTGGTGACGAAATTATTTACACAAAGTAAAGCGCCTGTCAGGGCTCGAACCTACGACCTACAACTCGTAAGTCGCGGCCATTTCCTTTTCCTTGCATTTTCCACCTCTGAGGAAAAGAATCGTTGTCTATAAGAGAATACAGAGTTCATTACGACCACATTATATTGATTATATATGGTTCAAAAATGGTATCCATTCAATCATAGACGAAACTTCCATATTCAGAGGATCAAAAGAATCGTGTTACATTCCATCACAAATACTCCATTGAACCTCAATTGTACTCAACTAACTTGCGGCTAAATAAACTCTGTACTAATGACTTCAAATGATCGTCTAGAGATGTAACATAAACACCATTTTATTTGTATCAATAAAAAGCTTATTTAGAATTCAGCATCAAAATATTTTATTTCACATAAACCTACATGGGCACTTATGAAACGTCAGAAGCTAGCACGGTCCGATTGGTCGTTTCCTATGGAGAATAGCCGGCAAAAAACTCCACGGTTACTCTTTTAAAAATAATGGTTAGTAATAATTTAACTTCAGAACTAAACTGTGTTGTAAAAATCCCACCCAAGTTATAAACGACAGTATATTAACCTCTCAATTGGCCGCATACCACATCAACAAACTTCATAAACCGATCCATATAATTTGTTCACAAAACATCCACAAAAACAAACACTTTGGCGTAACTCATCGCTCCATTGAATCTCAAACCGTCTCAAGCACATTACATTATTACTACTACATAACCAGCCTAACAAAACCTCTTCCCCCCTTCTTAACCCTTTAAACTCTTGATAGTAAAGGGGAGAATGTTCGGAAGAGGAGGGATCAGGACATATTGGTCGTTTTAACATTCAGAATATAGTCAGCCGTAAACAATTGCCCAAGAACTGACAGTTTTATTTGAAGCACTTTATGACGTCGCCCGCTGCTTATTAAAGGACCAATTTAAACCATTATAGTGTTCATAAAAGCGTACATCATCCTGTTTTGTTGTTGTCTCGCTTGCACGCGGGTTAAAGGTGTATTTTTTGTCTCGTTTTAAGATGCTGAGTATGGTTTACGAGATTTCGAAGTGAAGAGTATTTTTGAAATTGGTAGGGATTGATGGCTGTTGACAAAGTGATTATCGATATTGAATTGAAATTTTATAGCAGTATCGGAATGATTGCCTAACCGTTAAGTGAAACTCTCAAAGTAAAGCTTCCATCTACGCAGTTATGAAAACAAAACCCGACTATGGTCATTGAGAAATATTAAGAGAAGGCAAACGTGGTTGAAAGCATGTCCAATAAAAGTGATGCAATTTTTTACTATATTGCAAAGATAAAACTAATAACTGATATTTACTTATTATCTCTGATTCATTGATAAATTGATAGTAACTGTTTTAATTAGGATTATCAGTAACATTGATCTAATTACAATTCTTCGATAAAATAATGACTTTATATTACCTCGTAGGTATTGTCAAGTCAGATAGTAATATTGAAATTATCGTGAGTCCATCGATCAAATTTTTTAAGTTTATTTATAAATGATTGAGACAGCGAAATTATCTCATCCGTTAACATCTTCCAAATCAAATAAAATTACACATCAACATTCCAACTTATCTTCGAATACAGGAATCCTCTACAAATATCTAAATAATTCAATCAATCAGCCGTCTCTTGCCGTAAACATCGATAAATCGCGTTTCGCACATCACTACTTGCCATCGACCACTATATCTTTACATTCAACCATGGAAATACCATTTGAAATTAAACCTTATTCATTTGTGATTGGGTGCGTTACATTTACTGGGGTGTCAAGTTAAGGTAGTGGTTTTATAAGTGGTTGATGAATGTTCGTGGTGATTTTATTTGATTGTTTATTCGTTTGATTTGTACCTACCCTCCTCTTAGCTGTAAAGCTAGGAGCACATTCCTGCAAGCTTTAAGTACGGACATTATAGTGTATTGTTAAAGATTGAGATGGTACACACTGTGGTTATTTGCGTGATAGTAAAATGGGAATTTGTCAGCTGGTTCTACGTAATATTATTTTTATAATTGTCTATTTCCTCTTTAGTTCTACAAATATTTCTATTGTCTATGTAGAGAGTCTGGTTTCTGTGTACTTATAACATGACGCTTCACTAGGGGTGATCGCACATCTGACAGAAGATTCGTCGGGTGTAACCTCGTTAACTCCTAGTTAACTTCTAACTAACGCTTCATCAGTAGAGTGTGTAAGGTTGCATGTTTGATTAAGTATCTAATTATCCATTCTGGCGTTTACGCGACCGACGGCGACGATACGCGACGCATCTTCGGACAGATGTGCGACCACCCTAAGTACCTATATGATTCTCATCTATCCATCGTTCTTTTTACAATAAAGACATAAACTTTGGTGTAGTTAGAGTTAAAAGCTATTATAGTCAGTCAATCAACTCAGCCTATCGCAGTCGCAGGCTGCTCCACTCTGCAAGCTATGTCGATAACTCCGGTTCGTTTTACCAGATTTTATCCTTCAAAGTACTCAGCTTAGCCCGCTCCACAGCGCGCTAGGCGACCTTGAATTTGTGGACTAGCCCGACAGTCAGTCTCCACATTTTGGCCCCGTATGTCATATCGGGCAGCACGCACAGGCCTGCGGTCTTTAAAAAATCCATTATAAGTAAAACTAAGCGATCAGCAACTTGAAGAAAAACATTCCTAATTGTGCCAGTTTTCGTTTTCATAAAGGGCTGTTCATTTATTACGTAAGAAGATTTGACGGGGGACAAACAAGACTTATTTTTTCTTACATTGGGTGGGTGGGGTCTAGATTCTTCTTACGTAAGGTCACAAAAATAAGCAAAAATGATATTTAAAAAATAAATGCTACTTATTCATTGCAATTTTAGTAGATCATACTGTTCTTACGTAAGATTCATTCAAGTCTTATTTTATCTTACGTTTCAGAAATTGGTAAAATAGTCTTACGTAATAAATAAACAGCCCCCAAGAATGATTGGAGAGATCCGCAACATTTGGAGTTTGGACAAGACAATCCGGAATTGACCTTCACCTACTTCGTTCTTGTTATAAAGTCTTGTGTTTTATATTACAATAACTTAGTTGCATACAAAAAGCAACGTAAGTTATATTATAATAGTTTGTTATCGCTCGGTTCCCAGTGTTCTTGTTTTATGGTTCTGAGAACAGAACCTGATGCCAACTGCAAGTATCAACAAACAACTTGTCATAAATTGAACCCTTCGTTTATTAACTTAAGTATATTTTATAGCTTATAAAATATTTATTCAATCATTTAAAAGTAAATGCTTTGGTACAGACGCCAGTAGGTCAAGCTACCCGAAAGTGACAAATTTTTCCAATCAACCTTGAACCTTAATGCTTCAGAAATAAAGTCGAAAATCTATTAAAGAAATTTGACAGATTGTAGTAGCTTGATGTGCTGGCGTCTGTACCTAAGGTCCATACATTGTGACCGCGTAGATTGCACTTTTCTATGGAACAGCAGATTATTTTTTGATAGGCTACGAAAATATTTTAGCTAGTCTAGAATCATGTGCTGAATTCATGGTTACAGTTTGCGCGTCGATGTTCCTGACTTCCTGCCACCCTGTGTTTAAAGAGAGGTTCATTAGGGACTAGACGAACATCTCTGCCCAATCCTTTGTTATGTTTCAGGTATGTGAAGTCAAAATAAGTATTAAGTGTTCGATTTTCCAAGATACTACTAAGTATAAGCAAAAAACGAGCATAATTATAAAATAAAATATTCAGGCATTCACGTCAAATACCAACACCCCAACTATAACAAACCACAACAGAACATAAATTCCTTAAATAGCTATAAACAAAAATACATCATATTCATACCTCAACATAATTCCCTAAAAACAGTAGATCATAATGACAAATAGCCTGTCAGCTCATTACGGTACGTTCCCGCTTCGCTAAAAACCATTCGGTAAAGATTATAAAATGACGACACAACCACCCGTAAAGAATGGCTCAGCCCGGCCAGCCCTGGATGTTTTAATAGCATTTCTAAATGTCAACAACGGGACATGGGTAACGTGATAAGTCACGCCCCAGCGAGCTATGAACAATAAATGTTATAATTATTACTTCATAAAGCTTTTATAAATAATCAAGGGTCGCTGGAGCCTTGAGCAATGAGGCCTGCGTGAGGAATTAGGTGGGAAGCCGGAGTTTCGGTGACAGAAGCTATATCTACCTATTCTCAGAAAATGTCCCATCTATGAATAGGTCACCTTTATGAATGTAAAGGCCATTAAGGTTTTAAAGGTGATCGAGCAGCCATTTTCCTGTCAACAGAGGTGGGGAGGGGTTGGTACCCATACATATAAATAAAAATGAAATGGTGTTCGTTAAAGTGCATCACTTGAGAACGGCGATTTGGGTATTTTTTGTTGAAAAATGTCGTTATAGTCCGAATTAAGTTGTAAAGAAAGAAAAATTGGGCAATTCGGGAAAAGCAAATAGTGGCTTTTCTGTGGGATTATTGTATTAATTATTTTTTGGACAGGACAAGGTCTGTCGGATCAACAAATTTAATAATAGAATGTTTTCAGATAATACCTACGTACAGATATTGGTGTTTCTTTTCAGAAATCCAATAGCTTAGGAAACGGCGTTGTTATCATCCAGATAAGATATTTTCGACGTAAAAGTTTTATGAAACATCTAGGACACATAATAATAATCTCCAATGAGCAACAGAACGTCTGCCTGCTTAATTTGTAATTTGTACATATAGCCGTGAACAGACTAAGAATCAGTATTTTCTTTATTACCTAGGCGTCTAGATATTTATAACATAACAACATAGAGACTGGCTTTTGGCACGGTTTCTCTGTTTCACAAATTAACAATTCAACACAGATGCTGATACCAAACTATAGTGCAACACAAAATGATTGCACACTGCACAAAATGTGGTTTACTAAAGCAACATCCACAAAAGATATCAAAGCACTTGGATGTGTTTTTAAGACAAAGAGTCACATTGACAAACTGCACAAAACCGAACAAAAAATATGCAACAAAGCGTCTCAACATAAAAAAATATTTTTACGTCTATTAAAAACTACAAACAGACCAGCAACTTTTATCTGAGCAATAACAAATCATGGACATTAAGAGAAAGAACTAAATCCCGCAGTAATGCCGACCGCTATAATAATAGATGGAGGATTTATATACTTGACTAAACAGAGGCTTCTCGAAATTAAATCGTTTGTTGTTTTTTTGGCGTCTCTTTTGAGCACAGATGATAAATAAATTAATTATGTTTGGTTAATAGTCGGCGCGGGCGCACGCGGTGTGTTCCCAGTTTGGGAAGATTTTGTTGGGTCGTAAATTATGTGTGACTTATTTATGTCGTTTGGAAATGGAAGTTTGTGGAGCTGAAGATTTACTATGTTTTATGTATAAAAACCTACTTATTTCAAACTAGAAAAAAAGGAAAAGGTTGAGATATTTCGAATTATGTAGACTAGATAGGTAGGTAATCCTTGTAGTCAGTTCTTGTGAAGCTTTACAAAGAGCAAATAATAAGTAGCGAGCTTTAAGCTGAAAAATATTTTAAAAGCTTTTAAAGTTTACCCTTTGAACACGTACGGTCTATAATAATCAAATTAAACTGCCTCTGTTATAAAAATGCAGAGGCTCCAAAAATATAATTCACTACATTCAACCTTTCACTCGCTGATAGCTTTCAACTTCCGCGTAACAAAACCAATATCGATCAAAAAGAGCCAACAACATACATTTTTAAACTAACCAACAATAATATTGACCAACACAGACACAACCGAATAACCAATAGGGTTGTCTCATTTCTGTGCCTAATGAGCCGTTCGGCGGCGCGCGGCGGCAAAGCGTTTGATACGCAGGGCTGTCACGCGGCGATTAATGCTCGATCCATCAAAACTTAATAGCCTTCCGTCAGACTCCCCCGGGTCAAAAAAGACGCATTTTTTTAAATTCTGACTTTTATTGATATTGATTTTTAAAACGTCATTTGTTTTTATGAGGTTTTTTCTTAATTACATGTCGTTTGGAGTAATATGTGAGGATTTTCGGGTTGTTTCAGTAAATTAAAACTTGTTTGTGTACTTTGTTTGATGTTCGACGTTTGTGTTCACTAGGGCTGTTACCTAGTGTTAAACGAGTAAAAAAAACCCCACCATGTGCGTGTCTGACTCGAACACGAAGGGTTACGTATCACAAAGCTAAAAACGCCTAAAAATACGTATAATTATTAACTTTATTTTATTTTTATTATTTTTTGTTATTGCGGCAATAGAATTACACACTCTGTGATAATTTGAACTATTTTCCTACTACGGTTCATGAGATACAGCCCGCTGACAGACAGGCAGACGGACGGACAGCAGGGCTTAGTAAAAATAGGATTCTGGTGGCACCCTTTGGGGCCCTCAAAATAAGTACCTAACGAATTTTGCCTACTAGTTAAAAGTAAAGAACCAACAAGTTTTCTTTGTCAGGAAAACGCAAAATAAAGTGAAACTAGTTTAGGGACTCACAACATTTTCTTCTGAATAGGTTTACTGTTTGTCAACGTTTGCTTTACAAATAAATAATTACTTTCTATAATGTCCTCATAACATAACATTTATTACAATGAATCTGCACAGTTCACTTGTTTCAAGTACTTCAGTATTATTAATTTTCGTGTACTACACATCTTTTGGTAAACGGGAAAATTCAAGTACTCAAAAAACATGCGTTTTCAAAGATAAACTACTCAATAATTCACCAAACTCAACAACCAAACAAGAACGGTATTTCAAAAGCAATAAAGTCCAAATTCATATAAACAAAAATTTAATTCAAGCAAAATTAATTTGGTAGAACATCAGAAGCCAATTTCCCGTAACTTAGCAACCCTGGCTCATTCGAATTCCGAATCTTATTTGAATATTACTCACGCATGATCACTGAATTAAACTTTATTAGCTTTGAATAAAGTTGATTTTAGATCGGTTCAAGTACCCGTAGTAAGGACTTTGTGTGTCAGGACTATTTGTAAAATGAACTTTGACTCTAAGAGATAAGGTTGTATTTCGATTGGTTGGTGGCAACAGGTATTTTAAATGGTATATTTGTTTGCTTGGCAAGGTTCCGTACGATATTATAATAATATGAAATGTTGACGAATGTAAGAGGGTTACGCTTTTCCGAATGGAAATTGTATCGAATCGATGTGTATTTATCTGAAGTTTTGGTTGTATGTGAGATTGAGTGGGTCTTTATACTCAATACTTTTATTGCATTCTACATTTAGGTATTCTTAGGTGGTAAATTTATAATTATATCAGGACCCTGTCGGGCACAGCAAGATAAGTGAGTTTGGAGAGAGGAAGCATTAATAGTTAATTTTATAACATAACTTATCAAACTACTATATTAGAATTTATTGATGTAGATATTATATGAGATAAACTAATAACTTTAATATAAAATATAAATAGGTATCTATTGAGAGATTTAATAAGAATTAATAGATAAATAAAAGTGTCGAGTACTTAAGTTATGACTTTATAAGTCTATCACTTAGATATTCGTTTACCGAGTAGTAGCTTTTATTTAGCAAAAACTGTCTAAGTTTTTTTTTTAAACATGTTAATTTTCTCTTCTTTTTTATTGGTTACGGTTTATCTATGCTTATAGGTACTGTAGAATGTGAAGGAAAGACTAAATAGTGCTGTTCTATAGAGACTTCGTCGGTTGAATCGTGATCACATTACCGGAAAGTCATACCTACGTAAATAGTTTACACAAACAAATAATAACTATTATGACGTAAGTATACTCACGGTACTCGCTAGTATTTTAAAACGCCCCGTTTAGCAAAATGTACTTACAAGTGAGCAACAGTAAACGTATAAGATACATATATTCTATCTATTCTACCAGTAACCAATAGCGAATGTTGCCAGCACCCGAATTGCGTAACACACTATCTGAATCATTTTAAAGGATATATTGCTAATCCATTGCGTCATATATTGGAATAATTTGTGTGCAATTACCCGCACTTACCAATAATAAGAGACTAGTTGTAACGATTTTTTTTTTATTAGCCATTAATGTGCCGAAGGGCAAAGGCCTCCCCATTCTCCTTCCACCTCTCTGTCCAAAGCTGCCAAGGACCAATCTTTATGAAAGGCGTTCACCTCACCCCGCCTGGGCCTGCCGCGATGTTAATAATTAGGTACCATCCGTTATATCTTAGGCACCTGAAATCACTATAGTAACGCATAAGGACAGACTCAGTACGTATCTCTCAGTGTTGAAGCCTACATTACTACAATCTACAATCCTACTTTCCCCTCAAAACCGAGTCATCATAATCCTCAGTTTATGAATCATAAACTAGAGCGTTGTCTCCGCGGGGTTAATGGGTGCGCGGCAATTAGTAATGTTTACCTAGTACCTACTGACAGTCGGAACGAGCGGGATTAACCGACGCAGCAGAGGACGTAGCTGTGTTTTTGTTCAGATTATTTTGTGAATTAATGTGTTTTTGACGGAAGTTTATTATGTTTTAAGTTGTCAGTTGAATTGAGTGATGATTTACGTAATAACGAATAATTTTAAAGGTTGTATAAGGTTTTTGTTTTGGTCTCCAATCCCTGAAGTTATGTTTACAAGTAAAATGGCGAAGCTTTAAAACTTCTCACAATAATTCAAGACTAACAGAAGCGTCCTGAGTGATTTCCTTATGTAGTTCAACTAAGGGGGAAGCGCCAGCGTAGCTAGCGAGTAAAGTCATATTTGTTACGCTCGCAAATCATATTTTGTTCAAACATACAACGTGACACTGACCTGCAAATTGAAAGAAAGTAATAACATTTGAACGTCGCGCTACCGAGCGCATCCCCGTTTTTTTGTTAACCTGTATTGTGTCCCTCTGCTGGGCAAAAGCCTCCGCTTTTGTCTTCCGAACCTTCCTGTCTCGTGCGACCTCTGACCACGTTGACTCTGCAAATGATATTAGATCGTCACACCAGCTTCGTCTTGGTCTACCTCGACAGCGTCCAGCGTCCAGCGAGTGACGATCTTAACACTTGCGCATCTTCCTTAATAAACATAAACCAAGCAGCATGAACGTCTACTCCCAAATGAATAAAACAGACACACTTTTCCTTAATTAGGAAAACTGTGTCTGTTTTCGGCAACACATACATCACCTAATTATGAACCACTTAAAGCCTAATTCGAGCACGTTGATCTGCGCAGGAGTGTCAGGGCGGGGGACTACAAAAAAGCGCCGCTCTAACGCATGACTTAAGGCGTCAATGAGTTTATACAGGACGGTTTACAAAAAAAATTAAGCATGTTTATTTTTCGCACCCAACCATCCTGGCAGCTTTAAATGTTCTTTTTTTTACAATGGCTCATTTCTGAATAGAAATAAAAATGTTTTTGTGAAAGTTGTGCTTATTTTTGTGGCATAAGCAGCTGTTTAAGAGGTGCTACTGACAACATGGTTTGCGATGAAACCACTTAAAATTCCAAACAGACACATCTATGATATTTATGTTTAACACCTTGCCTCATTTCATATCTTGGGAAAATTTCGAGAAGCACAAGACTTGCTAAAAGCTCAAAACCAAAACGAATAAGTAACTAAGTAAGTACCTATTACTAGATCAGACAAAGAATCAGCAGTCTTGGCAAAAAGGCATTAATTAAACTTATACAAACAAAACCATGAAAGATTCACTCCTTAACTTGACCATTTTATCCGGACGAAAAACTAAAAAATATCCAAACAGTACAGCGATACCTACTAAGAATCAAATAAGGTTTTACAGACAATATTCCTTAAAACCTCTATATCTAAGAACTAAAAAGTAAGCTAACGGCTTTCCTACAATAATATTCAAAATTATCAATTTTTTAACTCAAAAACCGACATCGACAAGCACCCATATGAAGTAAAGCACCTCTCTTCTCTATTATTAGAGCAGTTCTTGGTACGTTCTGTGGAAGCTGACGAGAGCTTCGTAAACATGTAAACTTCAAAGTCGGCTATCAAATATACTGGAGGTATGCAGTAAATAATTTGAAATTGAGAGAAATTGGAGTAGATTAATTATGGAGGAGAATCAATTACAATGATGACGTCATTTGATTAAGGTAACAAGAGAACTCCTATATATTTTATATCTTAGTAGATACTGCTAAGAAAATTTTCCTTCTTTCCTACGCTACGATTTTATTTTGTAGAAAAAGTATATCAAGCTGAGACAATATTTTCATTATCCATTCTGAATCATATAATACAAGAACTCCATTGTATCATTAATTCCACCCATTCTATCTTCGCACTAACTCCACCAGCAACACACATCTATATTCCACTTACAAGTTCCACAATGTGCAGTCCCTGTTACGCGGAGAGGATCATAAAACAAAACACCCTGTATTCTCGGAACGTTCGTTCTGTGAAAAATGCAAAATGCGAAAAACCTACAAAAAAATACAGTTCCGCTTTTAAATCCCCCTGTATACTCGAATCCCTGCGGACTGCATAGATCAATAGTACAGTCGCGCACACAATTCAAAAGGAATTCTGTTTATTGTGTAATAGGGGTTATTTTTGCTTAGTGGGTGAGTAATTTAGTGAGTAAAACTGGATCGTCAATTAGTGTGTCTGTTTAAGAGCGAGCCACTCTTGTTATAGCGAGTGACACGTGTCGCAGTGCAATTTGTTGAGATAATATTATAATAATGATCATAGAAATGTGCTGCGAAACAATTGTGGGAATGTCTGAATGAGATTTGGTTTGCATAGTAATGGATGAGTATTTAAAAGATGTCGGCTTGTATAATAAACGCACTTACGCACTTATTAAAGAGCTGCAATTCATTAATTTGAAGTTTGAAATAACAATATGTACGGTTAAATGTCAAGGGGATTATTATTATTTTATTATTTATGGTTATTTTCATTCTCCCACTAAGTTGCAGTATGGATGTGACTCACACTTAGTTCGAGCTTTTGCTTAGTTACAGGAATTCTATTACTTAACCATTTAAATGACCCCAAAACTGCTAGTTATCCTAAAAAGTTGCGTTTCGTTTACTCGTAAACTTCAATAAAAATAATAATTTTAAATGTTGTAGAGTCCCGTTATCCCAGTAGCTATTCCACGAAACCTATTTCGTACTAATTAAATGAATCAGCTAAAAAAATACACAATTTTGTGGGCAAGAGCTCCCGTGACCCGCTTGAGCTCCAAGAAATCGGATCCCCAATTTTTTCATCGTCTTTTTTGGTTCGTTTTTGCGTTGCCATCTCGTTAACGACGACATTAGGGGATAATAGACTTCCTATGCGACACGTGGGGATAGTCGTTACTCCGATGAAGACCCCGGAGTGAATTAATTATCTTTTTGGACCTTTTAAGCAATAAATTGGTGTCCATTGGCATGAATAATTATCGTTAAGTTGATTTTAAGGACAACCATTTTTGTGTAGGTATTTTTTTAATTTTTTTTTGAGAATGTCATACAGTGTTTTAATATGTTTTGCTACTTTATGAGTAAATTAAAAATGGTATTTAATATTCGTGGAACTTAAAAATAACTGGCAAAATATAGGTGTACTGCAGGTACACCTCTGGCTTATCCTTCGGGGATTACAAGCGTGATGTTTTGTTATTTGTAGTTATTACAAGCAGAAACCAAATAAAAAAAATATTTTCGATTATCCAACGCATCATCATCATCATCTGCCTAGCCTTTTCCCAACTATGTTGGGGTCGGCTTCCAGTCTAACCGATTATCCAACGCATCCTTCGAAAATCACTTATTTCACAGATTCGTAAAAAAAAACAAGTACGACTATTCAGATTGCCTTTTCAGAAACTATTCATCACAAAATTTCATCAAAACTGTCCCATCCGAAATGACGTCGCTCGAGCCGGGCCGGCCGTCACCGAGCATAGTTTTAATTACTGGCACCATGTGTGACGGCTCACGTCGCGGGGGCCCTCCATCCATCTGCCCTGCCACCTTGGTGATAGTATAATTATCTAAGAACGTTTACTGTAATGGTGTGAGCGATGGACGAAGATATATTGAGCTTCGTTCATGGTTTATATGTTAATATTATTAAGAAATTAATGTCGTGTACCAAATAAATTGCGGTTAATTTTCAATTTAAACTTTAAGAATAGTGTAAGATTAACGGGTTTTTCTCACACATGATTATAAATGGAAAGTAATTTTATGTCGCTACACAAAAAATCTACAACAAAACACTGTCGCTCTAGCAAATCAAAGCTTAAACACAAGACGAAAAATCATAATTTATTAAAATCTTTGCATCGTCAGAAGAAAAGTTATTTAATTTTTTACTGACACTCAACCCAACTCAACCCGCTCCCGCTTCTTAACTTAACCCATACGTCGAACATCGCGACAACGTGTGGGTTACATTCAAAAACGTTTAAATTCAGAGATTTCGTGGAACGCCCGACGGAGGCTGAATTAAGTGATTTGTACAATAATAATTTTGTATTACTCAACGAAACACTTTTGTGCGTTGCTGTATTTTTATTGTGGCTGACTGAAATGTTCGTAAATAAAGTAATGTTACTTTGAGTACTGCTTTGGTGAAACTCAAGCAAACAATAATTATGAAGGGATTGTTCAATGCCATTTGTCATACATTGTGATCTTAAAACATAGATTCGATTAACATAATCCGCCTATAAAATTCCCACTGCTGGGACACTGGCCTCCTCTCTGTGAGAGGGAGCTAGCCGTAATCCACCACGTGGGCCCAGTGCGGGTAGGTAGATGTGAGAGTCTTCGAATTTTTGGTTCTAGGACATACATAGGTTTCCTCACGATGTTTTCTTTCACCGTTTAGGGAGCAATGGTGATGAAATTATTTACACAAAGTAAAGCGCCTGCCTGGGTTCGAACCTACGACTCGTAAGTCGGGGCCATTACCTACCAACGGGCCACCATGACACCTCGGACGTTGCGACCTTACATAAATCTGATTATTTCATGTAAAATATTTTCGTTGTTTATTTCATTATCTCAGATCTGGAACTAAGATTTGAACTGAAACACAATATGTAACCTGTCAGGGACATTATAATATACATCGAAAAAAGGAGCACCTCTTTTTAGCCGACTGGAACGGAAATCCAAACGGGGGATAAAGTTTGAAGCCTACTAAACTATAAACTAAGTAGAACTAACCTGTGTTTCAGTAACGTTCAGCAACTTGGCCATATCAGCCCGTTCCCCTGAAGAAAGGTACTTCTTCACTTCAAACAACTTCTCCAGCTCGAAGATCTGTCTCCCTGTGAAGGTAGTCCTGGCTTTCTTCCGTCTGCCGACTCCTGATTCCTCTCCTTCCTCGCTGGTGAGGGACCCTTCTCCTCCTAGAGGAGAGCGGACGTCTTCTGTTGACTTCTTTCGTTTTATCAACTTGGATGGATCTGGAATTAAAGATGATTGATTGAGTGGACTGAACGAGGTCTGATGAATGATTCGATGACACTACACGAAGTTGGCAACACAATTAGAAATGTGGAAAGGTACGGTATATTATATTGTCCAAGCGCTAGGGAAGCACCCCGGCGCACAGTGGGCCCATACTGAAAATTAGTGGACTTAGGCAAAAAAGTTCCAATATCGATGCGATTTTTTTTTATATGACGTGTTATGATATTCCTGACAACTTTTATTCTTATGAAATTTCTTCTAAAGTTGATAGTTTGTCTTGAAAAAAATTAATTAGATTTTTTTGTATGGAGCGAATCACGTTTAATTTTTTTTCTTCAATTGTACAAATATGTCAGGTGTGTGGCGTGAGTATATAATAGCTAGAGTTATTCTCTATCCATAAAAAAAAAATCAGCGCCGGCCATCCGCGGCAGCGCGAGTAATCATTCGGTAAAAAAAAAATATTTCGTATGACATTTTTTGGCATTTCAAATAAATTCAAAGTATATTTTTTGTGTCATTAGGCTGATTGATCTTCTCTTTATTAAATATATAGTTTTAATTGCGCATAGGTGCTTATAACTAGTAATTTTGGTAGAGATTTAGTTATTATTGCATGTTATCGGTAGCACCTGCATTGTGATTGATGACTCATTTGTTTGTGTGCTTAGCCGAAAGCGCATAATTCGACGACTCATTGTCGTCGAAAAATGCTCGTCTCTGATTGGCTGATAATTTTCACTCACTGTTATGTCCATTACTTGAGTAATTAACACTGTCTATAAATATAAAGACATTCATTAAGTCCATTTTCGATCCAGCCTGTCCCTTTGCTGCCCTCTCCCAGCAACGCCCTAAGCCGAAGTTCGTACCCCACAGGGGGTGCCCTTAGCGTGCAGTCGCTTAGTTTAACTTAGTTTTAAGCCCTGGCTGGAGGTTTTAAGATTTCTTCTTAAGGCAACCACAGGATAGTCCGGTTAAGTAGTCACGACCTCACAAGGTCAACTACGAGATGCTATTTATAAAAAAAATAAAAAAATAAGTCCATGTAGTTTCGCTCTTGTCGCTTATTTGTGAACACAGTGAAATATCTAGATCTTTTTGTGAAATTAAGAAGTGGCGGTGATCTGAAAAATCATATGATTCTATATGAAAGTATCATTTCTATCTTGACTACCAAAGTTTCTGAAGAAGACAAGAACCGACTCAAGGAGTTCTGTCGACTTTTTTGCGTAAATCTAAATAAAAAGTGGATATAGTCAAGTAGAAATCAAAAAACTTTAATGAATCGTGTAAGTAATCGTTGTAAAAAACATCAACTGGCCTGTTTGTGACAGTGTTGACCTGAGAAGTGAGATGGGGTTTTCGGACGCAGCCTTATCTGAGCCTGTAGATATAGATTACCATGTTCCTATTCTTGCAGTATGTACTGCGGAAGCGGGAACATCTACAGAAAAGGAGCACAGAAAACCGTTCGAAGAGTTAAGTAATAAGCAAAAAAAAAAAGACGTTCTACTTCCATAGTAGAAGAAAATTCCGAGGAAGAGTTGCAGCACTGGTACATAACAAAATTGAAAGACAACGGCAAAACGAATCTGGCAAAAGTGGTCGAATACCTTTCCAAAATTCCAGATGCGCTATCCGAAGTAGAAGAGCGACTATTCAAAAAGCAGAGCTTAAGTACTGTCTCTGAAGATAAGTGTTTAGCTCTTTATACATCAGTTGCGCTCTCGAAATGGAAGCACTTAACTCTTTGACCATTTCTGAAAGAAGAAAACTGTGCTGGCTTTCCATCTTATCCAAAGCTTGTAAATGACAAGAAAAGATGTTACCCACCACAAGAGAGTATGGAGATTACCGAAAAAGGAGTTCACATTAAATTGCAAGCGCTATTGGACCACACTGTGGAGAGGATTTTACTAAATATGAATTACGTAGATAGGTAAAAAAAAAAAATAGATAACGTGCAGTTACAAAAAATAACACAGTCAATCAGAGACAAGCATTTTTCTGTGACTCTTATGCGTTTTGCCGAGCGCATAAACAAATGAGTCATCAATCACAATGCAGGTGCTACCGATAACAGCAATAATAACTAAATTTATACCAGAATAATTAGTTATAAGTACCTATGCACTAATAAAGAGAAGATCAATCAGCGTAATGACACAAAAATATACTTTGAATTTATTTTAAATGCCAAAAATTTTCATACAAAATAATTTTTTTTTACCGAATGATTACTCGCGCTGCCGCGGATGGCCGGCGCTGATTTTTTTTTTCATGGATAGATAATAACTCTAGCTATCATATACTCACGCCACACACCTGACATATTTGTACAATTGAAGAAAAAAAATTAAACGTGATTCGCTCCATACAAAAAAATCTAATTAATTTTTTTTAAGACAAACTATCAACTTTAGAAGAAATTTCATAAGAATAAAAGTTGTCAGGAATATCATAACACGTCATATAAAAAAAAATCGCATCGATATTGGAACTTTTTTGCCTAAGTCCACTAATTTTCAGTATGGGCCCACTGTGCGGCGGGGTACTTGGGTAACAGTAGCGAGTCTTTAATTTTGACAGTTCAACAACATTCATTGAGTTATTTACGTTGTTGAGCAGACGAATTTTCCGAAAATATGTAGCAATGGATTAGCAACTTCCTTCAAAATGATTCAGGTTGTGATTGACAGTGTGTTACGTAATTAGAGTGCAGGAACTTGGACAGGAAAATATATTTTTTAATTAAAAATTTAGATATAAATGTAGAAATTTTACATAGGGTGGAACAATGGATGGAATGGTACTAGTTGACATACCAGTTGCTTCTTTTAAAATGTTACGAGTACTGTTTTAAGGATAAAAAAACCCTTAAAAGTTATGTAGTCGTGTTCCTGCATTAATTGGGTACCCAACTCACGAACTCCTAAAAAAATGGGGTGGGGTGACCAATTATTAGATCCGTAGACATACAAACAGATGTGCTCTAAAACAGTAGCATTTTTGAAAGACAAAAAATGGTTCACCTGTTCAACAACAAAGATTCCTACAACTTTGAATTTCGCTCTCACTCTAAAATAATCGAGTAACATCAACGATCTATTAACCCGCCGCCTGCGCGCGCGCATCTCTCGACCTCAACTCGGCCAATAAAAGAGCCCATTACGGCTTCAATTAGATACCTACTGTAAATCAAAGGGGACAGCCATTAATTGCTCCGTGTAAAGCTGTCAGACGCTAACATTAGCGTTTAGGAACACCGATTTATATGGCTATTGCTGTGAGCGGGGGAGGGTTGGATTTGTTTCTTTATGTTTGTGTAGCAGTTATTGTAGTATTGGTAGTTCTGGATATGATACCCAGAAGACTGGGTTACGACTAAAGGCTGGCCTAAAGGCTAGGCACAACATCAGGAGAAAGAGCAGCAGCGAACAGTAATTCTTCTGCCGCGCTTGATAATTTTGGCACAAACAAATTATCAGCACAAACGAAAAAGAAAATTCAACCGTATCCCTCGCAAAGAGGAAAACATATCTCGAGTTAATTGCAAATTCATAGATTCAGGACATGTGTCACATACGTGTCGGGATAAACACTTTCCACCAGATATAAAATGGTAACCATTTGTATGAAATTATCTGCCGGAAATAAAAGTTACCCGGCCTGCTGAACAGGTCGTCTGTCAATCTTTTAATGTTTCCATCTTTTATATCAACTTTATAATAATTTGTTATAAGAGTGATCCGTCACAGATCGCAGTTCGCAGTGAGCAGGGGCGATGCCAAGTCTTGTCCAAATCAAGCGAGTATTTTAATTGCCGCGGACGGCTCGAGGGTGAACCGATTGTGGGCTGGCTGCTTAGTCAACTCAAATAGCAAAATACTTAACGATTCTTGCTTTCTTTTATAACGATATTTTGTAAACAGAGTTAAGATTTATACAATTAGAATAGAATACTCTTTACTATGTACACCATATAAATTACAAACAAAAATATAGAAATTTTACAAAGGGTGACACGATGAGCGGTCTTATCGCTAAGAGCTTAATATTGACATACTCGTAAGATATTAGATTAATATCGGCTTTACTATTTGGTAGAGTAACAATTAATAAAAAAAATTGGCAAATTGTTGTCTCATTTCGAAAATTAACAAGAAAGTAACTTTCCAGGTACTTTATCAGCCTGTTTCCATTCTATTTGTTTGAAAGTAATTAAAAACCACAAATTCCTCGTCAAATTTAATGATACTTAAGTACCTATCCTTTTTGCGAAAGGCAAAATCACAAATTCGAAAAATAAGTAAAATAAACAACTGGAAAGTTCTGTTTTTCTTTTCACTACAAAACAAATTCATACTTGACGACCTAACAATTACTGTCCACATACTTAGATACTCATTAGATACCGAAAATAACTTACAAATTGAGTCTTAAAATAGTCACAAAGTATCGTTTATAACTGTCCCGGACATCGCCGGGTATCGAGTGAAATATTGAATGTTTACAATGTTGGTACCGTTAATGCAGCAATTTATATCGAGACGTCGCTTATTCTCGGTACTGGCACGGAATACATAGATACAGAACGTCAACTCCATACACCGAATAAAAACACCCACACACATATACACACTTCACGTACAACGAATGTATTGCAGGTGCACTCGCGACTGGCATTATTTGTTTGACGTAGATTAGGATCGCCGTACTTACGTATCTGCGCGAATTACTTGTCTTAAGTTGTGAGTTTGAACCGAGGTAGGCACTTTACTTCGTGTAATTTATTTCGTCACCACTGCTCTCAAAACAGTGAAGGAAAACATCGTGAGGAAACTGACCTAGAACCAAAATACGATACCCACCAACCACTGGGCCCGCATGGTGGATTACGGCCAACAGAGAGGAGGCCTGTATCATAGCAGTGGGAACGTTAAAGGCTGATTGTGTACGTACGCGTCTATCTGTTCGTGCGTCTTCGCCTGTTTTATTGAGCCTTCTGCACCTATTTATTCCGTAGTATGTACTGGTCGGAGAGAAGGGATACAGCACAGTATCAATGTTCTTTGTTTTGAAATGTCATATTTTAGAAGATTATGTGGGCGGTGAGTCTCGTGTAGCAAATAATATTTGTGTGTGAGTCATGTTTTGATTTTGGCAAGTTTTCGCAGTATGAAATGGAATGACAATTTGTTTAATAGAGATGTTTTCATCGTCTAAATTGAAACGGCTTGTGCTTTCTCAAACGAGAGGAGAGGTGTATTCACGAGCTGACCTACTTACGAAATATAGGTATTGAACAAATATGGAAGAGGCAATGAAAGAGACGTAATTTAAAGAACTAATGAATATGACCTGAACTTGAAACTGGAGACCATAACAAGTCAGTTAATCAAGTTATTATGCACTTCACTTTATCAAACATATATTTTTTTTGCAAAAGCAAGCGGCTTTCTTTCTTCTTCTTTTAGGAAACCTTAAGCCTAGGCTGCTGTAATTTTCAGGTAAGAAGTTGGTCGGATTGGGAATACTTAACTATCCATCATAAACAAAATATTCGATACGGGAGTATCTAATATCTACACTATCTAACATTAACACATATTATCTTCAAAATAACTTCGCAAGATATTCAGCATGTAATAATTTAGCGCTGAACATCTGATATAGAATTGAAACTGAAATCTGAAACATATTTCAGTCGCGTTAGCATCGCTCTATAATAATGTGGGTGAAATATTATGAGCTATAAATTCAGCGTTTAAAGGCATATTAAATGGTGTTCCATGATCGTTGTAGTTAACTGATTGGGGGCACTAAGAATATGATCTGGTTTTAAATGATTCGTTTCTTGTGTCGTGCTGATAAACATCTTTACACTTTATAAATAAAATTGAAGTATCTGTTTGTAATGTCAAAATAACAGCTTTTTACTAAATGCATATGAAAGTATATGCGGCGCTTTTAACAAAATAAATATTTTATTAAATTTCTTGTCTTTCTGTCTGTTTTTTCCGGCTTATCTCCGAAACGGCTACACTGATATTGACAGGACTTTCACTGGCAGATAGCTGATGTTATAAGGAGTAACCTACTACTTACTTACTACTTTTATTTTAGAAAAATAATTACCTAGGGGTTTAGGGGAAACAAAGAAAACCCATTAAATCCAATTTGTTTTCCGTCATGCACGCGAACGCAAAGCTAGTTTGGCATAATGGCATATAACTGGAACAACTGCTTGTTCTCTATGAGATACATTGAGTAAGTAAAGTATAAAGCACTTGTAGTAAGATTGGCTTTCGAATTTACAACGTTACTAACTCTCCAACACAACGGAGGGTCTCGTAACAGACATAGTTTGTCTGTAACGAAATCCTAAAAAAAAAGAAAAGAAAAAAAAAAGTTTGTTTTGGATCCAAAACGAACTTTTTCTTCACCATGTACCTATTTATTAAGTTACACGAGCGGAAATTTTGCAACGGCCTGGTTGGCTGGCTTTTAGCTTGGCCAGAGGCTAAGCATTGCCAATATTGCCATACAACGTGGCAATGCCGCCAGTCTCTTGGGCACATTACCAGTCGACAGCGATCCGGATGGATGCTGCTCCACATTACAAAATTATGATTAATTTCTTAGACAAACTTCTTTATTCTCGCCACATTCATTACAATATAAAACAATTATCTACATTAGACATGATTGATACATTGATAATCTTCTAACGATTAACGCAAGTGAAGTCGGGAGCAAAAAACTTACGTAACAAGTAATGTAACATTAATGTGATTAATGTCGCCGTTCGAGATAGGAACCACCCGCTTTATCTAATGAGGATTAGAGGCGATGGATGGATGAAAGGTATTGTCCTTCCGACCGTATTTTGGCCATGGCGGCTAATCTAAAGAGGATGGCAAGTAGACGAGTGTGGGCGCAGACCATAGATATAGGAAAGTTCTATGGCGCAGACACAGGTGCACCCCCTCTTCCCTCTCATAGTTCTTTGCATAGAAATGTAAAAAACAAACACAAACTTCTTTCCTATATCTATGGTTCTATGGGACGGTAATCAGACAGAACCGGAGAGAGATCAGGCGCAGGATCAACGGATTAATCGTGCTTTTCGGGGTATCATACCGCCAACATCCAAACTCTGGACTGTTACTAAGTAATTCCTAATGGAGCAACCCAATAACACTTTGCCCGGCCCGGGAATCGAAACAGGATCCCACGACCTGCAGTCGCGCTTGCAACCACGAGACCAACTTCACCACGGTTGATGAATAATCCATAACAGAATGATTTTTCATCACACCCCCAGCCAAGGTCGCTCCTTTTATCGGATTTATCATCACAAACAGATAATCTGATTACAATAATAACTATAAATAGCAGTTGTGCAACAGTTTGCCACCTACGTGTGTCATTACGTGAGAAAGTTCGTCAGAGCGTCGTATGCGCACCTCTTGCTAAGATAAGGTTGTGACCATGTTGTGGCTATAGTGTGATCAATTAGCAATTTGTATTTTTATCCTCGTTTTAATTGTGAGAAAAAACATAATTTCTTCAATCAAAAGAGGCCAAAACTAAGTAGTTTTCCGACAGCCAGTAGACAAAGTCAAATCATTACAGTATAGGAAAGATGATAATTTGGGATCAAGCGGATTTTGCTGAATATTATTCCGGTATCTGGGCTGAGTTGGAAGGAGTGAGATCATGCATGAGGCAAGCTACAGCGAGTGTATGAGGAGTACTCCAACGATTGGACACAATTCATTGCGACCTCGACCACTCTGCCAGGAGCATAGCGAAACGGAGGAAAAGATCAGAAGGCCGATTCTCGTAATTTAAAACGTTCAAAATCTAGTCGCAGTGTCATCTCGGCGACAAACAAATGTCAAAAACTTGTCAAAATGTAGGGAAATTAGAGGTATTTTTGACAGACTGAGATCAGACTGTGAACGTTCTTAAAATTACGAGAATTGCCCTCTGATCTTATAAAGCATGGGCATCAAAATAAATCCCAAACGTACAAGTATGAATCCGCTTTCCGCTGCGCTCATCACTAACCCCGCCCAACAATAAGACCGCTGACACACCACTGAGTCACAGCACGTCATATCGGTTACAAGACTACCGGGAACTGCATTATGTTAGCTAGTACATGTGTAACAGTGCTAACTGCTAATTGTTATAAGTGGGCCGAGATGACAATTGTTTTGCGAATGAATTCTTGCGACGTGATTGGATTAGGAAGATTTATTAATTAAAGATAACAGTTGATTTTGCGTAACAAACCCAATGTTGTGTTGAATTATAGGACATTAGTTCTTCTGAATCTTTCTGCAGATTTCCGGGTGGTATTGTGTCACCCAGTAACTGGGTTGTGGTGGTCAGATAGGCAATGCTGTAACATACTGGCATACAGTTAGACTGGAAGCCACATCATTGGGAAAGGGCTAAGCAGATAATAAATACTTCTTTAAATTGTACGAGTATTATTGTTAAACAACCTGCTGCCCGCGACTGCGTCCGCGTGAAGTTTCTTATTCCCCTCCCCACGGCGTCGCATCGCATCGCATCGCCCTCGCTATTACTTTGTTTTCGCTTAGCGTTTTTTCTGACTGGGTCCTAGCATTAAATAGCCTTCCTCAAGAAAGGGCTATCAAATGCAAAAATATGTTTTCAAATCCGACCGAGGAGTTCCAGAGATCAGCGCGTTCAAACAAACAAACTCTTCAGTTTAATTATTAGTATAGATCGATATGATTCCACTTGTAATTTTTCGAAGAATGCCCTAAAGCCTTGATTATAACTAGGCTTTATATCATTATACACCAACAAGCCTTTCCCAACTAAAGCCTACCCATATTTAACACTCGTAAGCAATAGTTAACTGTCCAATAAAACTTAAAAGGTCTTCATTATAATGTTAATGATCAGCTTCTCCATCCCACTGCTGGATACACGCCTCTCCTGAACGATGCCATGCCAAGCTCACAAGCGGCAGATGTGATTACCAACGTATTGACACAAATGTTAATTGGACAAGTCTGAATGAAGTGGTCTGACATCTGACTCACGCGTCCGTTACTTATGACTTTACTACAGTCGGCCATCATTACTCATCCAGTATTGCAT
This sequence comes from Apamea sordens, assembly GCA_945859715.1. Taxonomy (NCBI): domain Eukaryota; kingdom Metazoa; phylum Arthropoda; class Insecta; order Lepidoptera; family Noctuidae; genus Apamea; species Apamea sordens. The sequence goes on along the minus strand of OX244008.1, from coordinate 17,369,380 downwards.
TCCGATATACCGTGATATAATGTATCGTGACAGTTCAGAAATTGTCGGAAGGATTGCAACTATGGATTGCAATTATAAAAGTGCACAGCTCTAATAGCGGGCTCAGGCGACTGTGGACAGTGCGACTAACAGATTTTAACCAAAACCCAATTTAAACGAGTCCACTTTCCAGTAGAGGACTTGCACTAGTTACTTAGTAATTCACAGCACAGCATAGCACAGCATTTTGCTGAGCGATGGCTGTTTTAACTAAATGTGACGCATGTTGTTCTTTTTTCTTTTAGTTTTTTCTTGTCTGGTCATGTTTTACTGCAAACAAACGTAATTATCTTTCTTTAAAAATTAAACTAAAATAGGGCTGGATTTATTTCAGCCCAGCTTAATTCCTGTAACTAATCATCATAGCGGCAAGCGTCAATGTATTCCATTGTATTGAGTCCTATAGAGTATTGTCCTATTCGCTAAAGCAGCTGAGAGGAATGGTTAAGTCACACAGCTCCGGAAAACCTCAAAATCCTGTTTAACAGCCGAAAACCACGTGAAAAAAGACATCTTGCTGAACTCTCAATAAAACTGTTTCAAAATCAAATAAAGCACCGCTGTCGTAAACATGGCGAAAGAACCGCGTCATAAAACATGTCTGTCCGTCTGTCAGTCAGACGGGAAAGCGTAAATCTGTGTTATTGAGGCGCAGGATGCGAGACACCTGGGAATTAATGGATGGGTTTGTGAAATTAGGTGAAACGTGATTGACTTTCTTGTAACGTTAATGAGAAGGAGAATTTATATTTGAAGGAGTGAGGGACTATAATAAACAATGATTAAAGAGAAAACTATGAGAGAATTATTAGTAGCTTGATACAGATGTGTGAGAGGACACGACTGCCGAGAACTCGTAAGAGTTCTAGGTCGCGGGTTCGAACCCAGACAGGCGCTTTACTTCGTGTAATTTATTTCATCACCATTGCTCTCAAAAACGGGCCCGCGTGGTGGATTACTGTATTATGCTGTTCTGCTGATATAGATGTTATTTGTATTTGCAAAAGTTCTTTACACATCGCTGATTGCTGCCTGCTTGACCCATGGCATGGCGACAAAAAGTAGTCACAGCTTCTTGACGTTATTATCAAAGTAGAAGATTTGAAAATCTCACAGGTTGAGCTCGAGAGATCAAAATATATAGCCAAATGGAAGTGGCTTATAATAATATGACATCCTGTTGCATCTACCGCTACCTAATCTGCAAATTATTTGCCAAAAATGTAAGCAAATAAGAGTTTATGGAAAAATAACTTTATTTCCTACACAATAAAGTTCAGTTTTGCGCTACAACTTCAAACATTTTTATAACTTTTTCAATAGTGCTAGTCACTCTGAAATCAGCCTAATTAACATTAAAATAAAGTTGATATTTACTAACTTGATATAACATCAGTTTTAAACAATTAGACCTAATGTTAGTTTGTTTTATCTATGCAATTAGTTTTGAAGCCGATTTCAATAGTTGTAAATTAAGCTAGACGTCTTGACAACGAATATCCTGCATAAGCTCTTTAGTAAGAATCCCAACCTTTAGGTACGCTACAAGAACGGAAATTGAGTCAATTGAGTCTAAATCATGTCCTTATGGTCCAAGCTAAACGTGTCTAGAAACGCACCAGCTGCTTGACTTCAATAGCTCAACAGTAGGAGGCTGTAAATCACTCACAGATGTACAGCTACAGTACGTGCCTGCAATGATTTACTACGGAGTGTTTGCTTAGGAATAAATTAACTTTTCCGCTTATTTTCATTGATGTTAATATGGAGTTTTTAACGGGAATGTTTCGATATTTCCTCTGTTTCGAACTTTCAAGGAAAGGTTTGGTTGCAGTAAACTTAAGGTAGAAATAAAACATTGCATGGGACTTTTCTACTGAAAAAACTGTAACAATGTAGTGAAGTTTATTGTAATAGGCATTCCTAATACGTTTGAGAAAAACCTGCATTGTTTAAATAACCGCAACTGTTCAGAGTATATTTTTTTTTCATACGAATATAAAACTTTACAACATACCTACTTTGATTAAATATCGACATCAGAAACCCCAACAAAGACATACCACCTTCTCAAATCCCACATTCCTCATCTTCATCTAACCACAGGAAACCAGTCATAATAACCATCCCCCACCACTTAACCTATCCTAGAGGGACAGGCCGATAATAGGCCACTTATAGACCGGTAATAGGTCATAAATTAACGGCGACTGTAGTAAACTGGAAGTGATCTTTTGAAGTTTGAAGTTAATTTATGGTACAAAGAGTTGTGGTTGTTTATGTCACCCGTGGGATTGATGTTTTTATTATGATTATGGAGCTGGCAGAATGTCGGGTTTCGGGAGCTGATGGTGGTTTGGATCCTTTGTTTTGTATTTTATGTTATTGGTTGACAAATAATCTCGGGACCTTGCTGGTGGGTAGTGATCATTATCGCCCATGAACCAATGTATTTGCCAATGCAAAAAGAAAATTTCCTATGCATTGATGACTGTAGTAGATAAATAGTAGGTTTCAATAGCTTCAGTTTGGGCCTGAATAACAGGAACAAGCTTTAGTGACAGAACGGGACATGGTTATATGTAGAAATCTATCACATGAAGCTCTCTAATATTCTTACAACTTTTCTTCACTTTGATTTCACCAAAACAAATTAAAGCTAGAATAAAAAATTGTCTCTCTAATTTCTGTTTAACTACTTAAAAATAATAAAAAAAATATCTGCAATAAAGACATAATTAATAATTTAATAACAAGTGTGAAATTAAATTACAGTATCTCTGCCTTGCCACTACATCAAGCCAATCACTTCCAGCGAATGTTCGCAATACTATCATAATAATATCGAACACCAATCGCTTCCATTAAGCCCACATAATCGATTAGGCGCCGCACTTGCGAAACAACCGCTACCTAATTTATCGATTCAATTTAACGATCATTTTATATCGATTAACCGTTATTGGATAACGATATTATATTAACATCATTACGGCTCATTACTTTGATGGTGACACAACAATGGAAACTAAACCTTATGTATTTAGATACTAAGTTTAATTTCTATTGGTATGTGAGTATACATAGATCATAATAATAATATAGGTTTTCAGACTAGATAGTGCAGTGATCTTTGCAAACATTATTGTCGATTATTAATGTCGGTTATTTGTGTCGGGACGACTTTGTTGAGCGTTTTATTAACTGACGGTTATGTGATGAAATGTTTAACGTATCATTATAATAGGCTCTGTGATAGGTTAGTGGCCTATTGCGAAAATAGGACTCTATTTATGATGTTTGCAGAATGGTGAATGTTGGACACACTTTCTCGGCCATTTATCGTTCAATTTGTATCAGACGGTATGATAATTAGGTAGCCATTTAGATTAACATTATGTCATTGTTAATGGATATTGAACTGTTCTCTATATCATTTCACTAGCTGCGCCCCGCGGTTTCACCCTCATAAGCTTGATTCCGTGGAAATATCGGGATAAAAAGTATCATAAGTGTTAATCCTGGTTATAAACCATCTGTGTGCCCAATTTCATCCAAATCCGTTCGGTTGGTGGAGTTTCTTGCCTATTCTTCTCCATACGAAAACTACCTTTTCGAAGGGGCGACTAGAATCAATTTTATTTCAATTTTAATTTTGACGTTCAAAAGTGCCTTTAATGTGCCTATTTGAAATAAATGATTGTTCAGTAGTTTTTGCGTGAAAGAATAACAAACATCCATCCATCCATCCATACAAAGTGTCACGTTTACGAGTATAACATTAGTAGGATATAAGTACTTATTATGTATCTGTACACAATTATTATTGATGCTGGCTAGATATAAAAAGATAACTTTAACTGCTTTTTGGTAGCATTTATAACGAGTTTTAGAACGAGCAAGGAGTATGTAAGTATCGTAGCAGGTGGCGTTATATCGTCGCTTAAGTTCTAACACCACGTAAGTCAAAAATATTAAGTTTACAGGAGAGTGACTAAATGGCATCATTTTACATAGATCTAATATATACTCCTTTGCTCTATCACACGCTGTCTACATCTCTGTATCTATTGTCCTATCGCAGGTATGCTGGAAGAGATTTCTTGAAATAAGCATCACCTCTGTACCTACCTATTTTTTCTGTTCTGTGTTTCATTGACTGTTTGTATATGTGTGTACATAAATAATAAATAATTAAAAATAAAATAAATACTATATACTAGGGTTCATCAAACTCTTATGCCATCAAGAAGAAGGATGAGTTGGAGCGTGTTGCTAAATCCAACCGTTAAAACTTATATTTTAAGATATACTAAAAAATAAAGTTACATATTTAATAGGTCCCATTTGAAGTGTACACCAATTATAAAATAGTATTGTCATGGTATCTTATGTAGATAGGTAAAATTATGCATTTTTTTTTCACTCTTCTGTAAAGTTGTTATTTTTGACATAGGTACGTGGTGTTAGAACTTAAGCGACGATATAGTTTCTTCCTACCCCCATGGGAAGAATGCGTCAGTTTGTGGATGTAGTCTATGATCTTGGTTTGTAATGTTTTTCTTTCGCTGAAAGATAGCCTTGAAAATGATAAAATTATGTGAAGTCAGGGGACTTGTTAAGCAAATTGACTATCAACTTAAATTGTCCGTATATTCAAATCACAACTGTCATTCAACATTTAACTTACATGGACATGAACGGGCTATACAATTTACGTAACAATTAATATCCCTGACTGATTAATATCCTTTTTTTTTGTCAAATAACTTAGCATCCACTTTCACTTACACGTCTTCTCCAGCCTAAATCCTAATACAATGAAGTTAGAAACTCATCGCCGCCTCGGAATCACCTGCACCGCAGCCATGTAACTTGTACCTCAACTTACTTGCTCCAAGTTATCTAAGTTACAGACAATCCTAAGCACTAGCTATTAGTTCAAGATTTATGGAATCTTCGAACGTTTACAGATTTTAGGCAACAGGACAGTATGTATTCGAATATTCTCTACTCATTTAATAGTGAGGTCGCCCATTGTATGTTTTGTAGTGTTAACTGCTCTCAAAACGGTGAAGGAAAAATCGTGAGGAAACCGGCATGTCCTAGAACCAAATAATCGAAGACTTGTGACATAAACCCGCACTGGGCCCGCGTGGTCGATTATGGCCCACTGCCTCTCACAGAGCTGATCTCAGCAGTGGGGACAACACTCCACTCGCTTAATAGCAATACTATAAAAAGCTCATTTTAAGTTAATTGGCGTTTGTAAGTACGGGGCTAAGGTTCCTAATTCAAACTAAAGCATTCCCGCGCTTTTCCATGGTTGATTGTAAAATGGATTATTATATCAGTGTCAGAGGCACAAGCACAATGTGAATGTCGAGACAATTCAGCTGCTAGACAACACGGACAAGCTACTACAATCTGTCAGATTTCTTCAATAGATTTTCAACTTTATCGCTAAAGCATTAAGGTTCAAGGTTGATTGGGAAAATTTGACAGTTTCGGGTAGCTTGACCTGCTGGCGTCTGTACGTAGCAATAAAATATTTGGCCTATATTTAAAAAATTATTAATTGGCTTTGATTCGATTGTTACACCGTAGGTATTGTGATCTCATTAATAATACACGCTGACTTTAATTACTAACTACAAAACTGATGTAATTATTATATTATTATATTTCATTATTTTGTAATGACATTTGTTGAAGAGTTTCTTCAATTATATTTGTGTCAATGGAGTGCTATGAGTAAGGTATATGTACAGCAGTAGGCTGTCGATGATGATGATCGATAACTACCTACATTTTTATGGTAATACGTAACACACTATCATTGGGGAATAGCAATGGGTTTAATTTTGACAGTTCAACAACATTCATTGCGTTATTTACATTGTTGAGCAGACACATTTTTCGAACATAAATGGAGCAATGGATTAGCAATATCCTTCAAAATGATTCAGATTGAGATTGCACAATTATGGTGCAGCTGATTTCCAACCCATAACCTTCCACTTAAAATCGTAAAGTCCTACGTACTCTACAGACATCTTACTGCCTCCCTACAACCACACAGCAGTCCCTCAACGCGGAGACAGACGAATTCAACTAATAACGCGCACGCCGTGATACAGGGTACAGCTGTGAGCTCACTCAGCTCACCCATGATTTATGTCTCTGCCGACGCCGCACACGTACCAGCGTGAAGATTAAAGCGACCTACCCCCATGGGACGAGGAATGAAGGAAGGTATTAAATTTAATTTAGATGACTGTGCGGGTATTTTTGTACGCAGTTTTGGGTAATTTCGGGAGTAATCATTATGTGAAGGGTGGGTAAATTGTAATGAAATTAATTTTGATTAATTTTAAATGAATGCAATCTTTTTTTATGTCTTTCGTTTTATTCTGCCGCTTACCTGTTGTTCAGAATCAGAATAATTTATTTGTAAACATAGGTCAGATTACAACGGAGTGTGAGGTGTTGTTGTTGTAGCGCCTTATGTACTTACATGCTTACATCAAATAATATTACAATCCTGTAAATACATAGAAACTGTAAACGATATGGGCTACTGGGATTCAATTGTTTTTGTCAACTAAAAGCAGGTTATTAAAATATATATATATACGTATATCAGGTCATCTCATATCATAGTTTGCATTAGTATTATAAAAACTTTATAGTGTACAGTTCAAACATTTGAAACTAGAATTTTAAATCATTGTATGGCATGGCATTACAGCTGGTGGGAAAATGTCAACTAACTTCAGGAGGGTACTGTATATTAGAAGATACAGGCAAACGCTTAGTTAGTCACCGTCCAAACAGGTCTTGTATTTTTTTCAGCGCGAGCGTATTAACTACACATTAGGTGCTTTGCAGCAAATTTTAAAAACCTCTGCTGGCTTTATTTTATAAATTTACTATTTAATTTAAGTTCTATTGACATCAAATTCTTAATTTTTAAGTTAAAAAAAAAGTTAGTCTGAACTATTTCAAGAAAACTAAATACCAAGTCACGCTTAACCAATCTTACAATATAACACAAATAACATCAATAAATTCGTTCACAAAGGACAACATGAAGTGGTAATGGCCTATCATCGGCTTTGTTCTATTTGCGGGGAGACGCGCCGCAAAACGATGCGCATGCGCTTATTTTGACATGCCTTCATTATCGATGGGGCATGTTAGGTGCTGGAGTATGGGAAGCGATGCTAGAGATTTTGAGAGCGATGGTTTTGGGCGAAAGGGATGAAGGGAGAGGTAAGCATGGGAGATAAAAGAAATTCTGCACAGACCCCAAATAAAATGGTTTACGAGCAGGAGAATGATTGGCACAAATCTGTAGTAGGTATGGTAACGCGGAGTCCAAAATGTTGTACTGCAAGTCTGTTGCGCTCACCAACAATAAATTATTGGGATAAGATGGAGAGCAGGAGAATGATTATCGTGTTTAGGCAAAAGAATTGGTAGAATTTAAGGATATGAATAAAATGGGCAACGAAGAATAATTAACATTTAAATTGATTCAAATTGACATTGGGTATTGAAATAAATTACTCAATCTCTCTCTGTCGTGAATGTTGAATGTCTCGTCGTCGTTCATAGATAGATGTTGACAGTTACAATTGCACAAATCCTTAGACACGTAGGTAACTTATATATTTCGTCCGTACAGAAATCGGACCCGTAACCCATATCATAGCTGTCAATAGAGCCACGAACATTATTTAATTGGAAAGCTGGTATACATAATTAAAACTAAAGTTCATAATATTGCATCTTCAATTAAATCGCATAGCAGTCATACCACAGTGTGCTACACCCCTTAATACAGTGCAGCATCGAACTGCGCTAGTCTAAACAAGGGGGCGGCGAGTGCTACAAATTGAACTATCGCAGCTCGCGCCAGTTACTGGCACGTCAGGGATGCCACTCGCGGGTTAAAATGATGTATTTATGAAACTCTGAGGAGTTGGGAGACAAAAGAAGGTTGTAAGTGATACGTCTGAAATTGGAATGCTGGGATCAAGACTCGAAATGGTCCGCACCATTTCCGCACCAACCCCAGGTTAGGATTCTATGCAGGAATTCGAAAGAGTAACTATTTTTCAAGGATGCCCCATTTGAAAATTGAGTCTTTTAAGAGCAAAATCAACAAAATGTATCATAAAACATAGAGACTGTTGGCTTAAAAAGTTAAAAGAGATGTTATGATATTTTTTAGTTTCAATAAGTATGTCATGAATTCATCATCTTTTTAACGAAGACATATGACCATTGCTTGGTAGTTTGATTGAATGAGTCATAGAAGGTATTTTAAGGTTTCATTAGACAAAAGTTTGTAGAAAATGAGTAAATAATAATTAGAATCAACCGTTCTAATCTTATCCGTCCACATCCTGTGGCTTAGCATCGTCATATTAGACATTACCAGAGCAATATTAAAAATAAGAAAATGAAACCTGCCGCTCATATCCGCTAATCTGACCACTGACAAATGACAGCCCTAAACCACATATTAACATAGATAAATCGTAGCACCAACAAACTGGCGATTGACGCAATAAAACCCAGTTAGTATTGCCATCATTAATCCATATAAATTTCCTTGCTAAAAATAAGTTGACAACCCTAAGAGACACAGCTGCAACGGCCAATAGCTTATTGCTTGGACGTTCTACGTTTGAATTACATCTTGCAAACTTATTTGCACACTTGGATAAATAACATATCCTCCTTCTCCTTGAATAATAAGGTTTAAATTCGCTTGTGATTTAGTTTTTGGTTAGTAAATAGAGTTGTTAAAGGATTCGTCTCGATTAAAACGATAGAAATGCAACGGCAATTCGATATTAGTTATACGGAGCGAGTGCAAGTGCTCCAGGAATGCTAAGAATACATCGGGATGCCGATTGACAAATTGTGATCGTTTGGGATGTACTGCAGTATGTACTTGAGCTTATTGGACGTATTTATGTTAGTAATTACATTGTTGATTGCAAGACAAAGAGCAAGTACTTTAGTCTGTTGATACCAGAGTTCTAATTAAATTCCTTAAACTCGTGGTTTTCTGGTCATTTTCCACTACACAGGGCCGAAGTGGTTTAAAAAAAGCTTTTAAGCAATGTACACATGGTATGCCAAGTTCCTTTAAAAGTCCAAGCTTCACATGTAATGTAACGAATGCCCTATTGAAAATATACGAGGAACTGTTAAAACAATCACCATTGTCATTGATTATCTCATTGTCCCAAACAGCACAAATGATAAAGATAAGATATCTATTACAACAACTGAAACCACGCAGTCTCAATAAAATAACGACACAATAAAGCGCCAAACACTACGATATTAAACGAACTTTTAACGCATCAATTAAGGTCCACCATAATCCTTTACATAAAAGTTAAGTGCATCAGTTTGCGAGCATGAACTAAAAAACAAACAAACAGCACTAAGTGATAAAAACACAATACGATGACTAACGGGTAAGAGCGAGCGCACACCACGTGCTGTATGGTGCTGTCGAGCTATGAAGTGTCTTGTCGTAAATCGTTTCAAATTTGTTCCTTGTGCATGATTACGTAGGATTGCCTATAAATGTCGATTGCCTGAAATATACACTGTATTTCCAAAAAAGTAAGGTTCCGTTTTGTAAAAACACTACATTACCAATTAGTACAGGTTGTTGTTAAAACACAAGTCACGTTTATATCGTTACAATCCTCAAAGAACGAGAGATAGAGAGATGCATAATACCGGGTTTTACCATATTTACCGTTGATTTAAGTTTCAGTCAATTTGGAATAAAAAATATCTTATTTTAGTTTTTTTTCTCTCTATAAATACACATGTGAAAATTTCAAGGAAATCTAACACCTTTTAATGATTTTATGGCCAATTTCCCAAAACAACAGAAAATTTCTGGTGATACTTGTTGTTATGCCTACACTGTCCTCCCATCCAATTAACAGTGTAATTTGAAAACATTGTAAATATTTTTAAAAGTGTAACAATGGAGTTTCTTTCTGGCTCTTCTCGATAAGAAACGAGCAATTGGAACCGTGCACCTAGGTTCTGACGTTTCATAAGTGCCCATGTAGGTTTATGTGAAATAAAATACATATATAATTATTGTATTTGAATTTTCTGATAATGCGTGTTTATTAATTAGACGCAGTGTGCCGCGCGACTCGACTTGCGTCACAAACTGCGCACAGAACAATATTACTCCGGTTTTGTAATTCGTAGAAATTGTTGAAATTACAATAGATTGGTAAATGGTCCGTTTAACACGTATTGCAATTATATTAATTAATATTTATTGCTGTTTAATGCATTACTTGAGAGGCGATAAAATATTGTTACATAAGTGGGCTGGGTTGTGAAAAAGTAGATTATATTATTATTGTAATGCTTAAATAAACATTCACAATTTTAAGTAGGTAGGTATCTAAATTCCGTATCGCTTCATTAATCATTACACACTTTTTGGAAGAGATAAGCTTTCCAACGTAAAAATTAATATGACACACACAACCCTTCCTTTGCAAACCAAAACAGGGATTATATTAAATAAACATACTACGGCGCTAATAAATGCTCACATTCGCGGAACCTATCAACAAATTTAATTACACACATTCATGCATGAGGCCGCGACACATTCCACTCATACAAACGTACTTCAAATATTTGACAATCCAACTAACTTTCACATTTAAAATGAACATCATCTGACAAAGTCCACAGCAGGACACCGGGCCAGGTCAATAACCAGCAAGAACAATTGAAGTTAGTGTAAACTTTTCATAAAAACTCTAACAAAACGATTGTGCAATAAAAATCAGCAATGTGCGCTAACCCTTACAAAAACAATGCGCCCATCTGCGTCCATTGGCGTGTACTAAAAATTATTACCCTACCCGAAACGAGAGCACATTCTAAAGAGCAAGCCTGACTAATTGACTGTGATTTACAACTAGGCCGGGTTATATAACCTCGTGAACTTCGGAGAATCTTATGTGTTTATTTGGCAGCGTGTGTGGTATCCTAATGGATCACTTTAGTGACCGCTTACAGAGAAGTTTTGGCGTTACTTAGTTCAAAGAGAATGAGTATGGTAATTGGTTGGGAGTTATTGGGTCAGGATGGCTTATAATTGACTCAATAGTTGAACAATGATTGACTGGACAAAGTAAGCGGTGAGGAGTTGATTAAGAAAGTGAATTAAGTAGCTTGCATAGCGTGAGATCAGCACCCTAATTGCGTGACACATGAAGGTGTGTTACGAAATCACAATCTGAATAATTTTGAAGGATATTGCTAATTCTTTTCATATGTTCGAAATTTGTCTGCTCAATAACGTAAATAACGCAATGAATGTTGTTGAACTGTCAAAATGAAACACATTTCAACTGTTAGTGTGTTACGCAATCACCGCAGATATTAGTTTCACTGATATATCAATTAAAAAGTAAACCGGAAATTGTTAAAATTAAACTTAGCCATGAATAAAAAATAATAAGCATAATTCATGCTAATAGAGACACTAAACAAAATTAACGACATAAAAATAAGGTTGTCAGAAGGACACGTTCACAATGAGTCAACAGTTTTATTAGTTTCAATTCAATTAGACCGTGAATTTAAATGCCGTCGGTGCCTCCCCTAAAGCCCCTAACTCAAACATTACAGCGGTGTATTCAAATTGCGTTTTCATTGCATTTAATTGGAGGGGCTGAAAGCAACGTGACAGTAAAAAATAAAGTAACGTTTGTAAAGTTGAGTCCGAAACATATTCATAACATGGAAACAATAAAGGGATTTTGCGACCGATATTTCGAAAAGAAACAATTCCGGGAATATTAAATCGAGCAGTCGAACTGAATTTAGAAAGACAACATTCGAATGGAGACCCAATTCAACGAAATAGAACCAATTCTATAGGGTAGTACTACGAAATAAGGGCTATAAATAGAAAATAACTCACCTTTCCCGATTCTTTCATCTTCCGCCCATGCCGGAGAATCCTTACTTTGGCTGGCTGACTTTGGCACAGACAGGTTCAGAGGCTGCTCCTCACATTTATAATAAAGCACTTTATCAAACTCACTGTCACTAGTTCTTACACTTTTCTGCAGCAACTGTTCTTGCAATTTATTCTTATGAACACTTATTAAGTTTCTATCACTCTCCGAGACCTGCACACTCTTCTCTTGGTAACCGAAAGTTTTTTTCACATCGAAGTTTATTTTCACATTCATCAGTTGACTCACTGTTGACTTTTTAGTTTCGCTACTTTTATCTACATTTGAAAGGCCTAAAATATAATCTATGGTGTGCGGTGTAGGTTTTTTCGGCGGTTTCCCGTAGACATGCGGATGCCATGATGGTTCCGACACCTCTGTTTCTCTCTTCTCTTCCGTGGCTTTGATTTCTTCATCTCTACTTTCAAAGCTATCTATATTAACATCTGAAGCGTCCCTAGACTCATCTATAACTAAATCTTCTTTGTCATCTTCTACATTTATCTTTTCGTTTGGACTTAACCTGTCGTCCGCACATTGGTAGAAATTAGTATCGTTGGTAAAATTCTGCACATCTATGAGGGTGTTGTCTTCCTGGTGTGGTGTGTATGAAGATACTACAGTTTGCATTTCTTGTTCTTTATTGTCGTCACTCATGTGTTAAGCTTTCAGTATGTACGGAAATAATACATGTTTGTTTTTATGTTTGATTAGTGTGTTGATGCTGGTGTGGGCGCCGTGTCGTTTGATGTTCTCTTTGATGTCGGCGTGATGTTGTCGCTCGCTTCCTGCAACAAACATACAGTTGGTATTATTGAGTGTTTGATTGAAATGAATTTAGCGGGAGTTTAAGTGGATGATGTATTGGTATTTTTATCTGGTGATGATTGAATGAGTTTATATCTGACGAAGCTGAAACAAATTTTGTTTTTAGTCGGTAAGTATTTAATTTAATATCTTGTAGTGACACGTTATGTTATAATAACTTGTTTGGAATTGTGAATACTGTTTACTACTATTAGATGAGTAGCCCTATGTCTGCCTTCCAGTTTCCAACAAATCGATACATCTGCTAAACACCTTAGTACAGAAAAACCAATAGCTGCAATGGAACATTTTCCAGCTCCACACCATTACAGAACACTCCATTCTGATCCCATTCAGCTCACAAAACTCTACGACACGGGTACATCAACAGTAGCCACAAAATGAATTAAACGATACACTAACAGCCCAATAAACGGTTCGTGCTCTATCTGGCGCGGCCGGCTCCCCTCGCCCCACCCCCCGCCCGCCGCCCGGGGTCCTCCCGCACCCCACACGCACACCAAAACACGGGATCAACTGATCGGTAAGCGCTGATTGATTTTTATTGGAATCACATATCAGGGTTGTCGCGAATTATTGGTTATTGTTTTTTTTTGTCGTTGTGTAAATTTTAGGTAATCCTAACATTTACACGACAAAATAAAACAAATGAAATAAGAGAACATAAACTAATGTTTATGTTGTCTTATTTCATTTGTTTATCAATTTGATACGTTTGTATTTTACTGGTACAATTTATTGCGACGTTAGATATTTATATACTTACCTTTTAGGAATACAAATACAGATAGAAGATGAAAGTAAGATATGCTGTAAGTACCAACAACATTACGTCGCTCCTTGCAAACGATTGGATCAAGGTAATTAGAAATGCGCCAAACAATTTTATTTTGTCTGAGCCGCAATAAATTAACTTGTACATATACGTACATACTAATTTAATTTGATCATTCCAAGTAATCAGTCATTTAGGGCAATCAGTATCACAATTAGATCGAGGCGAAAGATATCATCAAACGGATAATTAATAATGTACTAATCTTGTTTATTTATGACCTAATAGTTTATTAATCAAACTAGTACACTAGTTATCTATGATTCAACTTAATTAATCTAAAGTTAAATATCGGTATCGGATACAAAACAGTTAAAACCTTTGAAGATAAGTATTTCACCAAAATCAATTTAATAGGCGCAATCACATTTCATGAGAGACGAGATTACGAGAGAAGAGAAAAGAGAGAGAGAATATTCTATTCTATTGAAGTTTATTCAAAATACAATACCCAACATTAAAACAAAAGTAAAACCGTTTACTAAACCTATATAAAACCCAAGCGACAACATTCAACAGTTATCAATTATTTGTCTACAAAAAGTAAAAATAAAACATTCCAACATGGTCAGTGGCGTCCGCGCAGCCCTGCGACGTGAAACTGAAACAAAGCGGCGACTGGAACACGACACAACGACATAACGATACAAAGCGATTCGCAACGTTTTGCTACGATTCCCAACGATTCAGTGCGATTCGCAACCACCCCGAATATTCGGCCGTTGCTGCCGCTGCATTATTTTTGTGGATTATTTTTACGGATGACGATTTTATTCGAATGAGAATTTACGAAACAAGGAAACTTGTACTTACTACTTTTTTACTACCTACTTACAACGTTTTAAATTGTATCTGCTAACATGGAAAAGTCTTTTGTTTCTCTTTACTGCATTGGCACCATTAACTAAGCTTGTTTAAGCCTAGCGTGTAATTATGGTTGTGTACATTGTGCACTAAATAAATAATTAATTAACAAATTGATAATAATGATAAATGTTAAAATAAAATGTAATAATTTTTTGTAATCATATTTAATTGTTAGTGTTTAGTATATTGTAAATTGTAATAATTAGAATTAATATTATAATAAGTATTATGTACAATTTGCAGGGCCCTTACAGGGTACATGTTTTAACACTGTGCCATGAAATTTGAATGCATGCCTACTAACCAGTGTTTTACATGTAGCAAACAAATAAATAAATAACTAAGAAGGCTTACGCTTAATTCGTATGAACGAGGATCCACGCGAGACACAATGGCTTTCTAATTGTTTCCTTAATTATGGCATTAAACAGGTTAAGATGACTGTTGGGACAGTCTGGATGCGGAAGGCGGAGGACAGGATGGCTGGGAGAGGCTTATGTCCAGCAGGGGACTGAGATGGGCTGAGTTGATTTTTGATTCACTCTTAATTACTATAAAGTCATCAGCACGGCAAATTGACATAGTATGTCGAAACTGCTAAACAATTAATTTCCCTGACAGTACCTACATAAAAACATATTATATTTTTGTCATTATTAATATTACCACAAGACGGTTGTTGAAAGACGCACCCTAATAAAACCGATACTAAACGAGGGAAGAACAGTTTCCTCACGTACACCCACACTTCGCTAAAGGTCCCCCTCATATTCACCTGATTTCCACAGCTGTAGGGCAATTTTTCCTTCTCAACTTTATTTCCGACGCTGTCGATATGTAGTTGAGTCTCACTTTAAGGAGACGCATATCAACGTCACTGTTAATGTTGTTTTTTTAATAATATTGAATTAGGATTATTTTTATACATAACCTTATTATTAATATCAATTGAAAGAAAGAAAAAAAAATAGGTTTGTCACAGAAACACGTGTATACAAAAAGACAGTAAACTCAATAAAGAAAACGTAAAAGAAAATAGATCTATAATCACGAGCACAAAACAAAAACAGTCGTCGACTGCACGTCATGACTGTGACCAGAAGACTTCCACTCAGCATGATACTGTGCTATGAGGGACACACAGCACATTGCATGTAGCTGAGATCAGAATGCTAAGCGGGATGTGTGATGTTACGCGAATGGATAGAATAAGAAATGATTACATAGGAGGAAATCTGAAAGTGGCACCGGTAACTGAACAGTTGTGTGGAAATCGGCTGGCATGCCGCATGTGATGCTTAGGAATGAGGTAAATATCGTCAGGAAAGTTTTGAGTATGATTGAGGATGGCTTAAGATTAGGGGATGACCAAAAAATGGATGCACTCTGTGAAAGATGATATGACTAGAAAAGGGGTGACTACCAAGGTGACAACCCAGAATAAATTGGGGTCAGGGCAGGAGAATGATGATTTTTAATAAAAATATCAGTAAAGGATGTATATATATTTTTTTTTTATTTAAGTTCCTATATCAATGGGAAACCCTGTAGCCACTTTCATCGCGTGTATACATTTTAAGAAACACTCATTTTACTTACCTACATACCATAAATCACACACAAAGAAATCTCACTATTTCAAGACTAGAACTGTAATAAACTTAAGCAAATAAAAATATTAATTAATAATTATATCAATTATTCATTATTGTAACCCGGACTCACGTAACTCGTGGATAGTCGATAGATACAAATAGTCGTACGAATGTTCCTACACTAGACTAGTGATGTGACGCAATGTTAACGTGCGCGATAAACTATTGAAAGATGGTGAAACTGGCCATTTGCTAATTATTTCGTTGTCTCTGACTTTTATTGTTTTACTAGCTGACCCTTGCCTTTCAGTTTTTCCAAAAAATATTTCCAAAAAAAACCTAATTCGGACTATTACGAACGTTTTTTAGCTCAGGTTTTTCTTATGGATCTAATCAAATCGCATGGGAATTTTTTTTCGCTTTGGAATGGGTGGGAGGGTAAGTAGCTTCAACTTATTGACTAACTGACCAACTCCTTGACAGTTCAAAAGTGTCTGTAAATGATTTAATTGAAATAAATGCATTGAGTTTTTAATCCTTTAAGTTAAATGAACGAAATAACTTAGAACGGGCTCTTTGTTTGCAGTTTATATCAAACTAGCTCCTGTCCGCGACTTCGTCCGTGTGAAATTTCTTGTTTTTACATACAACATTATTATCCTATGTCACTCGGCAATACTGTCATTTACTATTAGAGAAATAATTTTCGGAATCGGAACAGTAGTTCCCCGTACCTCACAAATTGTACTTCTTTAATTAATAGTAGTATAGAAGTATACAGACGCGCAAACTGTAACCATGAATTCAGCACATGATGCTAGACACCCGAGCGTAAAAAACTTTCATCGATAATCAAAAAAAAAAAATGCAGCTTCATAGAAAAGTGCAATACCTACCTACGCGGTCAAAACAATTTTTTTTAATAACCGACGAAATATTTCAATGCAGGGTGTTCAGAATCATATACTGAATCCATGGTTACAGATTGGGCGTCGATGTCCCGCCACGCTGTGAATAATATAGATAAAGACTTTAAAAAATCTGTAGTTGGTAGTTAGTATACCTATGCTAATGTTCATAGTTATTAAAATTACATTCTGAGAATGGACAACGGCGTCGTCCGGTCCGCGATCACCAATCCTTTTTCTAAGCGTGGTTCTTAAAGCAATTTCCTGTTTGAGGGGCTTATTTTCCGCAAAAGACATTTATGCTCTAATATCATTACACAAGATATTAATGTGTATAAGAACACAAGAACATCAACAGTTAATAACATTCGCTGTCACCAGCAGCCTGTTGCGACAGACTGAGCTCAACTCAATTATGAGGTACAAGTTATAACACTACTTGGAATAACCGACTTAGCGCACTCATTTATCTACTTGTAACTAATAAGGAGTGAATACACTCGCGAATACATGTGTTATTTTATTTCTTCAGAAAACTTAAACTATGTATGATGAGTATGATCATCATCATTTCAGCCGAAAAATGTCCACTGTTGGAAATAGGCACCGCCACTTCGACCGGTTCTGTGCTTCCCGCATCCTGCTGGTTCCTGCGGCTATCACAAGGTCTTCGATCCACCTTGTGGGACTCCTTTCAACGCTACGTCTTCTTGTACGCGGTCGCTACTCCAAAACTTTCGCCCCCATCGGCCATCTGTTCTGCGAGCAATGTGCCCTGCCCACTGCCACTTAAGTTTGACAATCCTTCGGGCTATGTCGGTCCTGCGGATCTCTACATTTCTGATATGATCACTCCATTACCCTTTGGGTGACTTTTAGCCCTCTAATAAGGCCCATTGTGAGCGACCACATTTCACTCCGACTCCGGACTGGTACTTGAAGAATTCAAGAAGTTCTAATTCCTGAAGAACACTTTGCCCGACCTGGGAATCGAACGCAGGACCTCACGCCCAGCTTTAACCCTCAGACCGACAACGAACTCCAATAGTTACTAATAGCAATTTCAGCTGCAACTATACATAAATGCCACTTAATTATCTATTACCCACCTACGATTATTAGTAGGTAACATAGATCGTAATTTCATCACATTAATGCCATCTAATAGACACTCTCCCTAAGACGTCGTTAATGCACATCAATTAAATTATTACAATCTGCTTACATACACACTACTGCATTGACGTCAATCGACATCGCTCTACATAAGCACACGTAATTTATCTTAACACGTAACAAGGCAATATTATTGATGCACGATAAGGTAGATGATATTACGGAGTTCTGCGATGAGTTAAGTGTAGGATTTCAAGAAAATAAAGCTAATTATTTGTTTATTTATAAATAAAAAAAATATCTAAGCACCTACAGTTATGTGAGAAACGAGTGTGTCTATTGTGCAGTGGTATGCAAGCGTAGGGATTTTTCCAACTAACCCACATTTCTAAAGTTTTCTTATGATTTTATATAAAAAAACCGGCCAAGTGCGAGTCGGACTCGCCCATGAAGGGTTCCGTTTTACGATTTATTACGTATTAAAAAAAAACTACTCACTAGATCTCGTTCAAACCAATTTTCGGTGGAAGTTTATATGGTAATGTACATCATATATTTTTTTTAGTTTTATCATTCTCTTATTTTAGAAGTTACAGGGGGGGGGACACACATTTTACCACTTTGGAAGTGTCTCTCGTGCAAACTATTCAGTTTAGAAAAAAATTATACTAGAAACCTCAATATCATTTTTGAAGACCTATCCATAGATACCCCCCCACACGTATGGGTTTGATGAAAAAAAAATTTTTGAGTTTCAGTTCTTAGTATGGGGACCCCCAAAATATATTGTTTTTTTTCTATTTTTGTGTGAAAATCTTAATGCGGTTCACAGAATACATCTACTTACCAAGTTTCAATAGTATAGCTCTTATAGTTTCGGAAAAAAGCGGCTGTGACATACGGACGGACAGACAGACAGACAGACAGACAGACAGACAGACAGACAGACCGACAGACAGACATGACGAATCCATAAGGGTTCCGTTGCCATTTGGCTACGGAACCCTAAAAACAGAATCAAAAGTCATTAATTATTCCAACTAGACTGAGAATCAGCACTTTTTGAATGTCAAAATTACTGAACACAGTCCCTCAAAACGCGCGCCCTTCACCTCTTCATAGTGCGTTAGCTGGGAAGAAGAAGTGGCGCAACAAAGTCCCGCAGCAGCACAGCTGTATGTTAAGTAAGATAGATAAAGGTGCGCACGGCTACACATCAAGCTATACATAACCAGTGTAAGCTGACTTCTGATTGTACGAAAAACCTAAACAATGCGAGCTCAGCTTAAACTGGAAATGTATAGCTTGATGTGTAGCCGTGTGTACAGCAAATTTTCTCATCATCGTTGATATGATGTCAATTAATCGATTGCAATATATTCAACAGGATTTGAATTGATTTAGATCATCGTCATATCATTAACAGACAACAGAATACTACCGATCATCCTGTTGCCAAATTCGGAGTTTAGTCCTACAATCAAAAGTTAGAGGCCTATTTTGTGACGGTGTTGGGAAACTTTTCGAAACTTTTCAACGCTTGTTCGAAATCGTCATGCCACCCAGATTTCTCTGCCTACCCCACACTCAATAAACTAACCATATCCTCTAATTTCATCTTTCAATGACTCAATTCTCACTTATCAAATTAACACAACGTTTTGAGATGTCAAAGAAATCAAAAGAGCCATCTGGTGTTTTTATTAAAAACAAATCCACGGCTTTCATCAAAAACATATGAAAATGCAATAAATTAATTTGGAATATCAAAGGAGATCAAATGGAAGTTAGCTGAGGAAATGTTCCACAATTTACACAAACGGTTTAAGAAGATAACTGTCATACTCATCCGCTGTGCTCTGCAGACTACATGTTTCTGAACGAAGGTTATATGTAGAGCCAAACGTTGGCTTTGAAATCCTTTTATTTTCTTCACTAATACATTAGTAGAACATTTAATAATGGACCAGATATTCTCGCAGATATTGAATCGAAAGCTTGGTCATGTTAGTGAAATTTATACCAACAAGACTTTTTAACAGAATCCTCTTCCTTAGAGGATTCTGTTCCAATCCTATTCCTCAGTAATCTACCGAGTTAATAATGAAGGTCCGGCAAAGCTAGATCCATGATCAGTGGTATATTTTAATACTTCTTCTAACAAAGAACTATTAATTATTTATGAGATGAAAATTAGGTATAGCTCATAGCATAAGCATAAAGCCTGAAATACACATGCTATATAGTAGCACAAAAGCATGCTAATTTCTGGCAGGTGATTATTTAACGCACACGGAGATCATGGTACAAATAAGATTTCCTCAAACAAGCATGCTTTTAAGGCACGTATTTTTGCATGGCCAGGCTGAGGTAGGAGTGGGCCGAATACGTCTCGCGAATGCACCCCGAGAGATGTGCAAAGATCGTCATTCACTGGACGCCTGAGGGAGGACATGGCCGTCGAGGTAGACCACGGAGAAGGTGGTGTGACCTGGTAACGTTTGCTGGGCCAACATGCGCAGAGATCGCACAAGAGGCCTTTGCCCAGCAGTGGGACACAATAAAGGCTAACAAAAAATGCCTATTTAACTTCCCCACTGCATACTGGGACACAGCCCGATACAGGCCTCTCCTCTGTGGGAGGCATGGGCCGAAATCCAGCGCGCAAATCCAGTGGTTCTAGGACATGCCGCATGTATTAAAATAGCTGACTGTTCATTTAAGCATCTTCACTCTCTATTTTAAGGTGGTGCACATAAAGATATAAATTGACGATGCATCACTTTGATTAAGCCTAAAATAGGCATGCAAATAATTTCGATAAAAAAGTAAAATTTCCATTAAAGATAATTTATAATCTGAGCCATGCCGTCTGTAATCTACGACAGAATACTTATTATATTGTATTGAGTCAATTATTGTAAGTATCTGATTCGTATCGATTGCATATTGGTAGTGTGTAGGTATCATAAAGTAATAAATGTATAAAACAGGTTACTTCAAGTGAATCATTAAGATATCATTGAAGTAATACTATATAAACATTTATTATAACTGTGCAATTGATCTAACTTTAAGTGCCATGTGATTCTGATTATTATTCTATGATATCCGTTGGGCTAAGTGGTCGTCGCAAGTGTGACTGCTGTGACCGTGATCCCAAGTTCGACTCCCAGTTCGGGCAACCTGTTATCGCGTTTTCTGTCAGTAAATCTCCGGCAATTAATAACTTTCGTGTAATCCTACTAATATTATAAACGTTTGTAAGGATGGATAGATGTTTGTTACTCTTTCACGCAATAACTTCTAAACAGATTTAGATGAAATTTGGCAGACACATAGCTTATAACCAGGATTAACACATAGGATACATATTCCCACGGGATCGAAGCTTATGCGGGTGAAACCGCTGGGAGCTGCTAGTAATAATATAATTAATGAAACATCCATTGTTTACATATCCGCCCCGACCACACACAAGTCTAACTAAATAGTACCAAGTAAAATTAGTTTAACAATAGTAATAAACACGAGCAGCAACTCATTTAAAATTTCTGAGAATTTTCCTGTAAAGTTATTTAGCCAACATTGAAATGAGTATTAACAACACATACACAGGTATTGTGTTATTAATAAGTTACTTAATTGTTGAATAACGGGGTTATCGTGTTTCGAATTAATTTAAATTGGATTACAAAGCTAGATTTGTATCTACAGGACTTGTTATTTAAAATGAATTAATAAAGCTTGCCCAAGTGACTATAATTTTAGCCTGCGGAGCTTACAAGAAACAAAGTTAACTAACTAGCTATGTATATGTGTTTCAGCGACATATGCATGTGTTGTGTTGCAGTGTAGTTGGCAACATGCTTATGAGCAACATCAAATGTTGCGCAATTGTTGCTCAACAGTGTTTCCGGTATAGGCGAGCTTGTAGGTCTGGCGAACCCTAGACAGTCAGCCCCACTACCGCGTTGCCTAGAAAAAACCCAAAGGACTTAGCGCCCACTAAACCTAAGCGAGTGAAAGAAATAACTCAGCATATTTTCCCTTTACAAACACAATCGACATAATTTAAACTAATATCCGAGCACGAATCACGATCAAAGTGGTCTGCCGATCAACACGGACATACATGGCCTGCTCCTCTGCCCGTGACATCAAACAGGCCACACACGTCGCCACACTTCCGCGACTTTGACAGCACCGGCGACTAATGTCATAATCCTCTTTTGTAATTGGACAGAACTAGCCGCCATTTTGATACTTTGATATTATAGGTTATAAAAGGAGAGTTGTGAAAAAAAGTTTTTATTGGCTGTTAACTTTTTAAATAAACTTTTAGTGATAGTTTTTAATTTTTACCTGGTTATAATAAAGAGAAAATGCAATAAAAAATAACGTTTTAAAAAAAGGCGATGTGGACAAGAAATCATTTAGTTTTAAAGCCAATTTGTAGGACAAAAAAAATACAGTAGTATCTATACTTATTACGAATTTAAGTCTGGTCTTGTTACTTATTAGAAGTTTAAGTAAAATAAAGAAATCTTGATGTTTTGTCAATTCGAAAAAACTGGGAACAGCGGTGTAATTGAGTCAACAACATTCATTGCGTTATTTACGTTCTTGAGCAGACACATTTTTCGAACATATGAGGCAATGGATTAGCAATATCCTTCAAAATTATTCAGATTGAGATTGATAGCACGCAATTAGGTTGCAGGGGCGTGTCGCTGATAACAAGATCCTTTAAAACTTTTTGGAGCCATGGAAGTGGATAGTTACCAGCTAAAAATAAGAAGAAAGAAATGACATACAGAATAAACTGATTTTCCTCTTGAATAATCTTTTACCGAAATAAACTTCTACATTCCGATGTTTTCTCTTTTTCAGAATTCCTCATTTTTATATTATGATCATATTATCTGCCTAGCCTTTTCCCAATTGTGTTGGGGTCGGCTTCCGGTCTAACCGGATGCAGCTGAATACTGCTAGCTAGCTGGATTATGGAGGTCAGATAGGCAGTTGGTAGGAGTGGCTGCCTATCTGACCTCCACAACCCAGGTACTGGGTAATACGATACCCTTTGGTAAGACTGGTTGTCAGATTTTCGGGCTCTTGACTACCCTTAACGACTGTCAAGATCTGCAAATGACATCCGAGACCAACGGTTTATCGAACTTTCCGAGGCATGGAGTGGTCTCGATATGAAATGGATGGTCACCCATCCACGGACCGACCTCGCCAAGTTTCGGTCGACCCGAGCGGCTGTTATTATTTAGCCACGAACCCCTCCTTGTTTTAAAGTGGTAGTGGTTATTTCACAAACAAGTAAACTCAATTATTTACGTTCTTGAATAAAATATGATATCATGATATTATTAATAAGAAATTAAAGCATTCAGGGAATATTTATCAGAGTTGTAACTTAAAATTACAATTAATATTGCCAAAACATTTAATCAGAAAGCCAATTCTCGCAATCTATAATGTAATCGCAACTTGAAAATGTAGGGAAATCAGAGATATATTTGACAGATTAAGACTGAGATCAGACAGTTCTAAAAACTACGAGGATTGCTCCTCAGGTATTGGTAAAACCAGATTTTTGTCTCCTTTATTCATAATGAAAATGTTTTATTTCACATAAATCTGCATGGGCACTTGAAACGCCAGAAGCTAGATAAACGAAACCAAAATTTGACGTTTCCATGCATACGAGCCGGCAAGAAACTCCACAGTTATTCTTTTTAAAATAATTGGCTTTTACAATTTACAAAGCAAAAGAAGGACATAGGTCCTGCCCCAGGTCCTGCCCCAGAATCCCATCTATCTCGTCGGCAAATATTATCGAAATCCTTTCAGTGGTTTAGCCGTGAAAAGGTAACATACAGACAGAGTTACTTTCAAATTTATAATACACATTATTCACCGTGTTCTTTGCGTTATCCATAAACTTTGGCAAACGCTTCTAAAGCTTTTACAAATCAAATCTAACCAAAGGTAGTACATAAAAAGGCTTCGTTACAAAGGTATTTGTAATTTCATTTAATGAAATTTAATTGAGCCATGCAATAAATCTTAAGGTCTTAATTTGCAATTGTGCAATTAAAATTATAAATCTATCAAATGCTTCGGATAAATAGATAAAGAGGCATGCATTTCGGGTGATTTATGTCAAGGTATTTAGTTTGTGTGAAAATTAACAAAAAATAAGATTTTTTTAATGTGTCCATAATGAAAAATGCTATTTCCGTGGTCTGAACATCTGGTCGAAGTTTATGTAATATCGTCCGGAACATGATGTATACATATGCACTTCTTTGACAGTTACCTATTTTACTTCTGATCGACATCAACCTTACAGCAAAAAGAAAAAAGATCATTGTGATGCAAACCAGAAGTAAAATAATTTTAAAAGGACTGTAGTCGAAAGGACGATGGCCAAAATACTATAGACCACGTCACCAATTTTTTTTTTTCTTGATCCAACTGATATCATTATTGCACGTTAAGCCGTTGATCCCAGCTGTCATTTGTAGATCTTTGACAGTAGTTACGAGTCGTCAGTAGCCCGAAAGTCTGACAACCAGGCTTACCAAGGGGTATCGTATTATCGAGTAACTGGGTTATGGAGGTCAGATAGGCAGTCGTTCCATGTAAAATACTGGTATTCAGCTGCATCCGGTTAGACTGGAAGCCGACCCCAACATAGTTGGGAAAAGGCTAGGCAGATGATGATGAGACATCATTTTTGTTTCATCTTTTTAGTTACGGACTACAAAATAACAAACCAAGTGTTTCAAGTCATAAATATATGGGGTTTCCTGAAAAAATATCTTCAGTTTCATTTATATCGACACAATCTCTAACTACACCT
The DNA here is from genome assembly GCA_945859715.1 of Apamea sordens. Lineage (NCBI taxonomy): Eukaryota > Metazoa > Arthropoda > Insecta > Lepidoptera > Noctuidae > Apamea > Apamea sordens. The sequence goes on along the minus strand of OX244008.1, from coordinate 17,344,268 downwards.
ACGGGGTACATAAGCTTAAATATGTTATGTCATGAAACATAAAATACGATTATGAAGTAAGTACCTTAAGTAAAAACCAATACGATTTTCACTTATTTTTGAATAATCATACATATTTTATTCTGCAGTTGTACCATTACATTTCCTTCTTTTCCCTGAAAACCCTATACTTTTGACGGTCATCGCCGTAGTAAAGAATTACCAGTACAGTACCAGTAAGCCAAGACCTTTTAAATGAGATACGTCTCAAGTCCAGACTAAGTTTCAATTTTGGGGACGCTAAGTGCCATCGTCCTTTATCCTAAATTCCGCATTTACAATAACAGAAAGTTAGTAAGTTACTTCGTTTTCTAGAAGCCAGAAAATACCCTTTTCACTTCTCATGCTCTGAAAATGCTTCTTTGTGCAGGGTATAGGCTGCACAAAATCGAATTTTGTGCACAAGGGCATTAACGTATCTACTCATAAATGTATTATATTAAGGCAAAGAAAATGAGCCATACAGCCAAATGCAATAAGAAGTTCATAGATAGAATTTGTTATTATATAATACGGGCAGAAGCTAGTTATATAATATTTACTTTAATTTATTTGCCTTATGTGTTTTTTAAGATATAATAGATATTAAAATTTTAATTCAAGTACGGTAGGTTAGTTGATTTAAGAAAATTATTATTACAAAATTAATTTAATAGTAGGCTGTATAGGTCTGCAGCCATGTCGTAAGATTTAAAAACAATTTTCTTCAGTATTCAAAACTGTTCTAATTTTACTTTGAATTTTAATTAAAGAAATGTTATGTTATACTACTGTTTTATTTCCTCGCGATCGAAGTGAAAAGCAGAGTTTATAACTCGTCCACAAAACCATTTTTATCCTCGACATTACTATCAGCCCTCGCCTTCGGCTCGGGCTGCTAAAAGTCTCGGATAAAAATGGTTTGTTTTGTGCACTTGTTGTAAAATCTACTATTATTATAATTTTCGTTGTAGAAACAAAAGTGGAAAGTTTACTTTTCTATTTATATAAAACTTCTCGCAATCCATAAAATATAAAATAAATTGTTTGATTGTATCATTAGCACGAGTTTGGGACTGTTTGGCAAAATACAACGTTTAGGACGAGGTCGAGGATCTAATTTTAGAAACTTATTTTTGAAGTGAAAACTTAGGCGCGTTGAGCGATTTTTAATAGGGGTGTTAACAGTATATCTGTAGCTATGAATATGACGTGTAGATAGATTTAGTCTTTTAAGTTTTCTTTTCTGTCGGCAGTCCTTTTTTTTCGGAATATCTCTACTTTTACACAGTCTATTCTATAGGCTATAAGTATTCCTAATTCCTGTTTAGCTAAAACCACTATTCTATAAAACCAATAATAATCATCCTAGCTCATAATCCATCGAACAGATTACAAACCGCACAGCACTACACAATCATTATTAACTAGGCAGGTATTTGATCAAAACGACAAACAATGAAACAGTTGAAAGTCGCCAAATTGACGATCGACACGCAATTATGTATGTAATCGACCATTAATTGTGTTAGGTTTAAAACTTAATCTGTGAATGAGATCAATCAGCCTGCCTAACGTTTTCCCAACTATGTTGGGGTCTGCTTCCAGTCTAACGGAATGCTGCTGAATACCAGTGTTTTACGTGGAGCGACTACCTATCGGACCTCGACCACCCAGGTACACCCTTTGGGAAGACTGGTAGTCAGACTTTCAAGCTTCTAAATACTCGTCAAAGATCTACGAATGACAGCCAGGACCAACGGCTCAACCCGCTCAACGTGCTAACCTAGGCGATCTACGTACAATATTTTTGTTGATCACCTATTGGCTTTTGCCAGCCACTTCGCTAACATATATCAACCCCAGTCATTAGTTAAATGATTTTATTTTGCAAGTAGATTTTTACAAACACTTTTACACGTCAATACGAGTTAAGGAAAGGCTGAGCAAGTTTCCATTATTTATCAATATATCATCGAAATGCTTAAATAACTTCAGATAGAAGGCAAAGGCCTCATCCTATATAGAGAAGGATCGAGCAGATGACTGCTAGATTCTGCATGGAAGGTCCATAAGTACCACCGAATTCTTAGTTTTCAGGTCCGCCAAGTCGGACATTATTTGGCGAACCTGAAAACGAAACGAATTCAGAAAACAAATAGAAATGGATAAATTGCTTGTTTATGCCTAATGGTGTTCTAGTTCTAGAAATCCACCCAACATCTCTCTAGGGACAGATGTTAGGCAGATTAGGAGGCAGTCCACTTACATAAGTTATACTATAATACAACATAATACTTTGAGCGCTATAGACGGACATATAGTGACCTTATTGGTGATGTTCTGCAGAAAGGTCAGGAGCGTAGTACTCGCCACCGGCGTGCGTGTATAATGAAAGAAGGACAATACCCATGATTAAAAACGTTCAAAATCCAGTCACAATCTCATCTCAGCGACAATCAATATCAAAAACTTGTCAAAAATATAGGGGACTAAGAGGTATTTTTGACAGATTGAGACTGAGATCAGACCGTGAACGTTCTTAAAATTACGAGAATTGCCCCTCTGATGTATCAACGTAAACAAAAAGGAAAGCCAAAGGAGGATGTAGCAAAAGCAGTACCTTTGTAAGTATCGCAGCAGGTGTTCGCAAGCATTCTGTAGTTTCTGCCTACCCCCAGGCCCCATGGGCAGAAGGCGTGAGATTATGTTTACGTATGTTTGAGCCACAATACTCCTGTTCCAAGCATGCATCGAATAGAAACTGACTATTTACTGATATAGAACACGACAGCGGAATAAAATGTGAACATGAACCCATTATGCTTGACCATCGAACTGCGAGTGTCTCGAGTATGGATGACAAAATATTTCTTTTATAACATTTCTTCGTTTCAGCGGTCGTATTCATGAATTTCTGCTATCGGAAAAGTTTTGTGAACGGTAGGTATTGACTGGTTTTTTACCTGACTGTCAGCGAGGAAATAAAGGGTTGTGAATGTCATAGATTATTTCGCACCATCATGTTTTTTTATTATTGCAGAATGGGCCAGCTCTTGACCTCGAACTCGCCTGGTGGAAAGCGATGGATGACGTCTATGATGGAACGAGCGTACCCAGAAGATGCCTGTTCACTCTTGCTTACTTTTCCGTCAAGTACAGACGCCAGCACATCAAGCTACTACAATCTGTCAGATTTCTTTAATAGATTTTCGACTTTATTGCTAGAGCATTAGGTTCAATGTTGATTGGGAGAATCTGACAGTTTCGGGTAGGTTGACCTGCTGGCGTCCGTACAATAAACCATGGATAATCTCTCCATTTCAAATCTTAATTTTTTTCTACTTATGTTTTTTACCTAATCACTTTGTGACCGCAATAATATTTTGCGGTATTTAAAAAAACTTATGTTTCTACCAACTTAAATTGTCCGTACATTCAAACCACAACTGTCATTCCTTGACAGTTGTATGTTGTTGTTGGCACACGCCGAATTGACGTAGGGTGTCACTGTCAATATTGTCAATTTTCATAACAATTACTTTCCCTGACTTTACAGAAAAGCGATTTTCATCGAGTCAGGTATCCAACATAAACAATCGGCGGGTAGTTGCGTAACACTATCAGTAGTAATGGATTCTATTTTGACAGTTCAACAACGTTCATTGCGTTATTTACGTTGTTGAGCTGACAAATTTTTGGAACAGTGTCAATAGATGATTAGCAATAGCCTTAAAAATTCAGATTGTGGTTGATAGGGTGTCACGCAATTAGGATACAGAACAACTTAGGTTGAATATAAGTAGGACTGCGAAAAATGATTCATATTTTCTTTCCTTCTTCTAAGACAGTTTTCGTCAAACAAACACTGCGTCAGACATTTAAATTACATCAAACAGTAACATAGCAACATGCAACATTAGTGTTCGCGTCTAGTTCTCAGAAACTAGCAGACAATTGATACAAAACAAATCAATTGACATCGAGGAATACAATCACTAGTGAACACTGAACAGTTCAAAGAAAGAGTTTAAGTATTCATGTAACAGGTCTGATAGTTGAAAACAGTGGAAATTTATTTGTATTTTTGATAGCTCGATGTGTTGTACCTACACAATACACAATCAGCCTATAATGTGCCCACTGCTGGGACACAGGCCTCCTCTCTGCGAGAGGGAGTGGACGGTAATAAACCACGCGGGCCCAGTGTTGGTTGGTAGATGTTGCATGTCTTCGATGTTTTGGTGCTAGGGCATGCTGGTTTCCTCACGATATTTTCCTTCACCGTTTTGAGAGCAGTGGCGTTGAAATAATTTGCACAAAGTAAAGCGCCTGTCTGGGTTCAAACCTACGATTCTTAAGTCGCGGCACTTGCCCACCACTGCACTCTTGGCCACCGCTGCACTCTCTTCTTGTGTTAACACTGTAGCTTCCCATTTGTGAAAGAATTTTCAGAATCGGACCACTAGTTGCAAAGATTACCCACTACATACGAAATCACAAATTTTACCTCTTTATAATGTCAGTATAGATAATTTAAGCGTGAATAAAGGGTTTGAAATAAAGTATCTTCAAAGACAGCGAAGTATAAAAAAACACTTATGAATGTTCAAGGCATCGGCCATTTAAAAAGTTAGCAGCCCGTTCTGATATAATAAGTGTTATTTCAGTATCAGTGGAAAAATCTTAAAATAGTTACTTACTCTTCTCCAAGTGTTTACTATGTGTATGGTGAAAATATCTAAAAACAATGTTAAAATGACTCTAGTTCAAAATGTCGACATTTAAAATGAAATGAAGCGTTCAGATTAAATTTTTTTTAGGGAAATGCCCGAAAAATTAATTATTAAGACTTTAGGATAAACCTTTAATACTATGATAATATAGATAATGAATTAATAATCCCATAAAATATTGAATGTAAATAATCTAAATCAATGTGATAATCCTTTCTGTTGGAATCGCGAATGACAATTCGTGAAAATGTGCAAGGTTTGTCCGATTATCTGCCATATTATCACTTGTTTTTCTTATAATTAATAGCGATTAAAAAGTTGCAAAATAATTTACATTTTGAAAGACGTGAATTCAAGATAAATTAATCCGCTATTACGGAAAGAGTTCCAGAGACAAGTACGGTACAGATCGGGTTTTTTTTTATCTTTCTCAACGCCAATGACACTTTATTCTTTATAGTTTATGTGGGCTTACCTATTAATAACGTCGTTCAGTCTGCCTTATACAAGTAAATAAAAACTATAAACGTTTTCAAGCGACGGCCATGACTGCCGCCATTACCAACTATAACAATAATTTCCACTTACCTCTTACTAAACAAATCAAACTTCAAAATATACAAGTTTCCCACCTCATTACCTACACTTGTACTTATGTACAGTTACACAATGTACTCATTTGTTTTAAACAATTCCGATTGGCCATGCGTCAGTCTGGGATATTTAAAAAGGCATATTGCTTGTTTGTGATAACGATAATCTTACCCAATTATTGTTTTATCGCATAATCTTAATACTACAGTAGAGACTAATCGATAGCAATTTTCGAATAGTTTGCTAAACATTATCCGATGGATTAGTAACTCATTATTCAAATAATGTTTGCTAAACGGATTTGTAAATGTGGAAACAGTTTAGTATTAGCGCTCGGGTTTTAAAACTGTTCAAGCTCAAAAGTCGGTTTAATTGGTTAAATCCATTTAATTAACGCTACCTGTTTGATATTTATTAATTGGTTGGTTACGCGAACGACATTTGCTTTATTTAACAGAACAATTAAATATTTTTCGACATTAGATGAATCATGTAGCCAAACTTGTTTACTGCGCAATTTTCCTTAATCTAGGAAATTCTGTAAAACTAGAAAATAATAGATTATTGTTTAATGTTGGTTTAGGTGGTTACCAAATATTTTTGGTAAAAAATAAAAAATAAAATATTTTTACCTCTAGGCAGTCTGGAGTGTACAATAATAAGAAAATAAATAAAATTGTAGTTGCCTAAGAATAATAACTTGGTAGTTTACTTTAACATGGGTTATCAAGCTGCTTTTACTTTCAAGTTTAAGTCAAAAAGTCTCTACAAAACTTAGAAAGCTCAATTAGGAATCTGTTAACAAGACTCAACCATTCGACTTTATTTCCAATGTTTGTAAATAATCATTTAAAAGACAGTTGTAAACACTTTTTCTTCCAGATTCACTTCCATGGACACTCCACTATTTATTTGCACAATATATTTACGAATAGCTCCTGCCATTGTAATCAAAATGTAAGTCAGAAGGATGGAATGAAGGCCTATTCCAAAAAGTGGGTGATTCCAGGCTGAAATGTCGAAGAGAATGAAGGTAGAAAGGAAGGTAGCAAGATTAAAAGCCCAGGATGCGTCGGACCTAGATACATTTAAGTATATCTTCACGACACTCAAGTAGACCATATTAATGCATTCTACTAAGAACGTGAAAATGGTCCCCCGATTAGTCAAGCGACGGACTCGTAACCTGTCATTGCAGAGTGCAATTAAACGATGATTTATAAGTCAATTAAGTTCTAACCAATCAGGTAATAATGTCAATCGTTTCAAGTAGTGTTTCCGGCGTTAATTTGTGATTATCTTAACCCTTCTATCGGCTCCCGATGAATGTAAGTTTATTTATGACTTAATTAAGTTTTAGTTTAAGCTTGTAATAAACACCTAGCTGAGAAACTGTTAATGATAGCCATTTAGAAATAGTAAACTTTATGTACTTATTTTTAAGTTATTATTTGTCCATAATTTCCGAAATGCCATTTTTTTCTGTGGAAATGATTTTGTTTACCTTCTTGTCGTCGTCCTGTAGAATTTGAAAGGTAAATAATAAATTAATGGCCTTGTTTAATATTCATTTCATAAAGCTATTGTGGGAACATATTATTTTCTTTACCGTCTGCAAAATGTAAACAGTGGAAAGAGGAATAATTCATTCAAGAAGTGTTTATTATTTTTGGGCAATAAGTATTGGTTTAATTTGTTGAACTTCAACATTTATTTCATTATCGTAAATACTTCAGATTACTACTAGTCAAAAAATTCTGATTCCTACTCGCTTAGTAAATACTGGTTAATACGAGTACAATTTATAAACTTGACAAATATACTACGTACAACATTTTCCACAAATTACCATATTATATAATAAAAAACAAGCTGTTAGCAAATATTAACTGTAGCAGGGCTAACTCAATGAAATAAATTATCTCAAAAGTTTTTATTAGTTCGAAAAGGGCTCTATTATTTGTAACTTGTAACCAAAAAACAATTTAGAAAGCAAATTAAACAGATTTTAATTCAAAACAAAAACTTTCAAACGAGCTTAATTACAAACAACACAAAAACAAACTTTAACACAATAAAAAAAATACAAGCTCACCTTTTACAAGTTATCCGTGCAACGGAACACAACACTCAATAAAAAAAAACACAAAACAGTCACAGATCATAAATGTCAAACGTCAATTACACTTCCGATAATCAGCGCATAGTGGCGGGAACGGAACTAAACGAGAAAACGAAACGTGTGCGGCCCGACGTGACGTTGTACTGGCGGCTCGCGACTCGCGAAGCCTGGCCGAGTGTGGGTGAGACGAGCGGACACGTCGCGGCTGTGTGCGTGTGCGAGGAAGATAGCTAGCGGGCTGTTAACTCGGCGATCCTCACAGTTAGACTAACTCACATCCAAATCGCTTAATTTTATGAGTTGTTGCCTTCTCCACCCCCTCGCTGGGGACAGGCGATGTGACTTTGGAGGAGCGTCTCGCGGGATTCAAGTTTTAAGACTGCGGCTCGTGGATGTTTGTTTTGAATTAAATAAATAAGCACAAGTAAGATGTTGCGATAATATGACTAGGAGAGCGCTAAAAAACTCAAGCTGTTGTTTATTAGCTCCTTGAGTATTGCTTTAATCATTTTGTATGGTTGTTCTACAAATAAAACTAAAAAATCTAAAGAAGCTAATCTATTAACAATTCTAAGCATTGTGGATTGGTTAGAGATCTGTTTAGGTTTAGAATAAACTTATAAAAAAGCTAATCATACAAGAATCCTACAACATGTTTGTATTTAATATTGTAATCTGGACAACGCGCTGTAACTGTATTTAAATTTTAGATAAAAAAAATTTTGAAACACAAAACTAAACTTACCTGCAGTTCTCACTTTTAGATATAATTAATAAAACACTACTGGCATCACAAAATAATTAAAATCATTTACGATAACACGGTTATCATGCGCATACCTACAGTAATTTCACCTATAAAAATCGATAAAATATTTTTGCTTGATCAATACTTAAATAACGTGTAAAAATATTCGATTAACGCCTTTCAATATATCATTAATGATGCCAGATATAGACGATTACTGGTAATCGTTTGGTTATCATTCTTATATCACGATAAAAGAATATTTGATTGCTGCTATAATTAAAAATTAGTGTTAGATATCAGAGGAAATTATTTATCGTAATAAAGACAGCAGAAATCAATTAACTAAGTAAAACATATTTTTGAGTTTCAAAATTTTACAAGAAAAAACATTTAATTTTTTTTGTTAATTACACACATTTAAAATTGTCATTTAAGATTGTACTTTATTTGTATTTGAAATACGACCGTTTTTTAAATATTTTTGTGCTTTTTTTATTAAACTTTTCTTATTCATTGAAAAACAAAAAATAAAAATAAAACCCTTTACAAAACTACTTCACTGTCCAGTATTAAATTATAAAACACAAAAGAAAAAGCGCCACCCCCTAACAAGGTCACAGCAAGCAAAGCATTTAGCGCCGGTACAGTAGCAATAACTCAGCACAGGAAATCACGTCATCGCTCTATTACAGTGCGCACACACGCGCGCGCACGCACACAGGCGCACATGTCGGCTGTACGGGAGGCGCGCGCGACTGAGCACGGTGGAGGCTTTGACTGAAAGAAGTGGGGAAGATTTGGTAAAGGGTTTTTATTAAGTTTAATTGGGACGATTGCGTGTTAAATGTTTCTGTACACTCCTGTTGATTTTGATATTGTTGGAAAACTTTAGAATGTGATGTGGTACTTGTGTAATGTTTATTTTTAACCGACTTCTAAAAAAGCCTCCTTTTTTAGAAGTCAAAAATATACAAACATCCGAATTGAGAACCTCCTCAGGTTCTCAATTCGGATGTTTGTATTTTTTTTTATGTTTGTACGCGCATAACTCCGTCGCTTGCCAACCGATTTGAAAAATTCTTTTTTTGTTGGAAAGGGTATACTTTCCAAATACTCCCATAGAAATTTCATCAAAAACGGTTCTATAGTTTGGTTTTTAAACCAAAATTACTGGTAAAAATTACAACTTAAAAGTGAAAAATAAAAACTTTTTTGCAAAAAAAAAAAACAACCGACTTCCAAAAACGACACTACAAAGTGAAAAATAACTTTAATTTCGGAAGTCGGTGGCAAACAACGAAAATGCGAACCCAACGACACCGACTTCCGAAATTAAAGTTATTTTTCACTTTGTAGTGTCGTTTTTGGAAAGAAGAAAAAAGTTTTTTTATTTTATATTTCACATTGATTATTGCGACATATTTTTATAATTACAAAATAAACTTATCTAGAAGTGTTAGTATAATTAAAATACCTATTTGGAAGTGTTCCTTTTTCGCATGGTGACCGACTACTGTAACTGTTACAATTCACAAAAAAAAAATACAATTATAATTAATGACTAAAACAAGAAGAACAATTTAAATATCATCATTACTTTTTCCTTTAGTAATTTTGATTTTAACCATGATTTTTAAATCAATTTGATTTGAATCAACCTACCTTGCCCACTGCTAAAAGCAAAGCTAAAGCCCATATTCTTCAAAAATAACAAAATCAAATGAAAAATCTAACCTCGCACCACAACTCGTCGAACACAAAACTCCACCTAATTGTGCCCGCCATCACATCGCATTGTTATTACTATGTATCCATTTGAAATATTAACGGCACATGCTACATTACAGCCTGTTATACTGTTATATTACACGCGCTACATAACGCGCTATATAACAAGTGAACAGTAATTATGCGACAGTTGTTTGCTCAAGTGACGCACAGTGTTTTGTTAGGCGGTGTTTAATTAGTTTAGGAGTTAATTTAATTTCGGCCTGTAAGCTTAAGGTGGTATGGGAATTGAATAATGAGTGTGTCGAGCTTTCTTATTATGTAAGTTAAGGTATACGTATGACTATAACATAACATCACGCCTGTCATCCTTGAGGGGTTCGGCAGGGGTGTACAGTACAACCACCAGCTATGTGTAAGTCCCACATCATAGAGGGCGATAGCTATTACCATAAACTGGTTGAAGGCCGAAATTACAGAAATAAATAAAAAGCCCCTCGTCGCGTGTCTCGCGTGGATTCACGTTTGAAGGGTTAATTGGACACAAATCCAGACTCCAAGAAACATTTTACAACACAATACAATACAACAACACAGACACACCACACAACAACAACAATTGTACAATATAGTTTTTTTTATGAATTTATTATGTACTAAAGATATTACTATAGAATAATTACTAAGTACTGGAGTTTTCTAAAATACCCCTAATGAGGCACAGTTTACAATCCTAAAATGCTCAATTAAAAGTCAATCAACGACAATCTTTAATCAAAACCTAATCGGGAAAGTAATCAGCCTAACTCTATGGATCAATTTATAATCAATGTTACTTTATTAACTATTAATAGTATTAATAGCTAGAATAATAATGAACCGCAGACAATTTCCTCCAATAACGGAAGTACTTACTTACTCAACTTTACCGGTTTAAGAGCAGCAATGTGTTTATAAGAAGTATGGGAAGCCTTTCGCTTTTTTAAACAGGTTTTTTGTAATCGTTCAATTAGTTTTAGATTTATTTATTATGTATGTTAATGATGATTAATTTGTATTTTTTCGTTGATTTGAAAGTTTAGTTATTTGGGTAACTCAAAAATTATTATCGCCTCAGGAACGTCAGAGGTTAATGTAAAAGTAACGATGTTTATTGTGTATACTTGTAATAACCTCTTAGCAATAAATGACTGTGACTATAACAAGTACCCACAGCTACATTTCCTCATTTTTAGACAGACCTAAGCACCTGCAATAGTCGACCTACAGTAATAATATTCTTAAGACGATAGGTTAATTATTGCATGTGTTAATTACACACACATCACATACACACCACACATATACTACATACCACACATACCATATGTACCTGAAAAAACCCACCATACCGTCCAGGGATATATTATTATTAATTTGGGGCTCACTAGCAAATAATATATTTTGACCTAGCTGGAGGCACTATTTTAAACTACTCGTATCGTCTCAATTTGCTGTTAACTTGCTTACTGTATTACATGGACAGTAAAATATTTTCTATTCTATTTAAAAGATAATAAAGTTAAGCAATGCTCGGCACTATCGTTGGCACATATAGGTAGAAATAGGTGTGGTGGTATCGCTTGCCCAGACGAGCTCTTTAGAAGTTACTCTGTACAAGCTATACCTATAACAAGTCGTTTAAATCAGTTAAGGGGAATTACAGTTACCAAAAATATGTTATGAAGCAATAACAATGACTAAGAATCAATAATAACAAGGCAACAAGATCATCATCAAGATACAATAAACTAATTTATCAAATAGATACTTTATCTGTGAATATTTTTTTTAACTTATCGATCGTTTTCTAATCACATAATTATTTTATTGATGTCATCAATATTTCAGTTATAACCCGTGCACCTTCTAATGTTACCTACAGTTAAAAAATATTGCAGTACTTGGTAAATTTGAAATCACGTTATATTGTTATTAGCAGATTGCATACTATCTCCCATAAAATAAAAGATGGCCGGCCAGTGTCGTAATAACAGTAGCCGCCATCTTTTATTTTATGGGAATTAAAAATTACACTGCCATCACATTAAAACTAGTAACATAATCACACCAACAAACCCACGTCAAAACAATAGATAATTCAATTAAATCACAAACACAAGCCTCATAAATCACAATAAACCAATTTAATTGTTACCATACATTGCATTAAATCAATTAAATTGTATTCGCAAACGTCACAGCGCACACAGGGTTAGCGTATTTACAAACATGTCTACGTAGCTACGTCATGCGAGATTACTGTCTACGGCGTAGCGCTACGGCTGGATGGCTACGGGCTACGAGCGCTCACTAAATGTATTATTATTTTATGATGTAACAATGGAGAGGTTTAGTTTATTTTTCAATAAAGCAGTGCCTATGTAAATATGTTTGTTAATGTACATATTATAAGATTATGAAAAAGGTTTCGCAAATATGATGAAGTTGCGTTTTACGTCATATTTTTTTTTTCGTGAAATAAGTTCCAATGCCGTACTATGAAACTGGCCATTAATTAACTATGTATAAATGAATAAAGTTGAAAATAAAATGTTTAAATGTGGCACAATAGTAGGTAACACCGCAAAAATAATTACATGCAATTTTACACGTTTCATTGAAATAACAGCGATAGATTTTAAACAAAACTGTGCATTATTTTCATAGTGATAGATTTACCGTGAACAACACATTAACAAATACATATTGTTTATTTTTCCCGGTTCCCGCTGTGTGGGTGGCACCCTTTGTGTAAGAAACTCAAAAAAAGGTCATCACCATCAGTAAAAGAACAATTCACTGTTTAATAGTACTATAATAATTTATACTCTTATTTCAATTTGAATCCGGGTGTTTAATGACAAACGGAATCCCAATGTTTTCCATAAAAATAATACAAGTGCATAATGACATCACGTTTGTCATTTTATGACCCAAAGGGCCTCAAATACCCCATGTTTAATCGACCATAAGTTTTTACAAACACCCGCCGTTGACAAAATCCCCTAAAATTCCAGAAAAACACATAAATTATGGCTTAGGAAGTCATTACTAAATAAATAACTTTTTGTGAGTCAATCTGTATGTGTTTAAGTGTAGTTCGGAGGCAATAACAATATTTTTTCGTATGACGCTTCATGTGCAACGCAAATGCTTTTCCATCCCAGAGACAATGCTGCATTATCTCATGTGATAGCAACGCTGTGTGGTGGAATTTTTTTTGGAAAGATTCAAAGTCAAATCAGACAAAACTCATGGGTATTAACTTTATTTTTATTTTTTTATTGACAATAGGCTCACTCTTGACCTCAATCCAGCCCAGAGGCAGGGATGAGATCTACGGTGGAACAAGCTTGCCCAGAAGAAGCCTATTCACTCTCGCCTTGAAGAGATTCGGGTTGTATGAACTGAACTTGAACATGAAATAAAAAAACTATGAACTTCACGTACGTTTAATCTATTCTATACTAATAAGCTGAAGAGTTTGTTTGTTTGAATGCGCTAATCTCTGGAATTATCGGTCAGATTTGAAAAATACTTTTTGCATTTGATAGCTCAATTGTTGAGGAAGGCTATTTGACGCTAGGACCCTTAGGTGCTGGGCAAAAACAAAAATGTCTGAAAGAACTCTCACCGGAAACGAAGTAATAGCGCGGGCAGACGATGCGATGCGACGCGACGTAATATCAAAGGACATTGTCCGGAATCGCCCTGTGTACAGACGCCAGCAGGTCAAGCTTCCCAAAACTGTCAATTTTTGCCAATTAACCTTGAACCTTAATACTTTAGCGATAAAGTGGAGAATCTATTAAAGAAATTTGACAGATTGTAGTAGCTTGATGTGCTGGCGTCTGTACAAAAAATATCGGACATACACGATAATTAATTGTCTATTTTATTATATTACTTGCAAATACTTTTGTAACACGGACTAGCTGCATGCCAAAATGAACATTTTAAAGTATGTTACGCGACTAATAACATTAATCGCCGCCACCTTCGCTAAACGTCATATCGTATCGAAAAATATTAGGGATGCCCAATCGATTGCAATCGATCGATCGAATTTTTAATGAATTGTTGCATGTTTTTGAATCTGAATCACATTTTGAATTTATTTCGAATATATCAATAAAACAATTCAATCACCATTCCATATATTATTATTCCCTAAAAGTATGTAAGAATGAGGTCATACTCGATTTTAAATAGGGTTAGAATAATGCTGAATTTAACAAAACCTACATATATCATCATGATCATTATTCAGGGTTTTCTAATGATCGTTTAGAAAAGTGTGGGGTTTACTTCTAACTAAATGACTGTTTACGTATATGCATTTAAGCGTTGCAATTACCTACACTTAGGCATTAGAAAAAATCTGCATAGATATGGTTCGATTATAACCTCAAAAACGGATACTTTTTTTGAAATATATGTATTCTGCAGCTAGTCCGCTATACAAATAAGATCTTATAGGAGTTTACTGATGATCGACAATACAACACATAATTTTCCGATGCTCTTGGTTCCAGGGCGAACAATGTATGGGCGCAGAGCAATGTCCTTTACTAACTGTAAGTTATTGTTATCTTAAAATTTATAAAATAAAAATAATTGATTTCAATTAGATCATTAAAAAACACTGTTTAAAATTAATGTTTACAGCAAAAAAAATTATTGAATTGAAAGACGTTTAAGTACTAAGGTTTTAAAGCAAGAGTTCACTTCTCTCTTCTTGCTCCCAAAATATCACGTGAAACGATCTCAACGCTCGCCTACGAAGACATGTGGCGTTACATACGTATCATATGGTTTATTGATCTGCTTTCGATAGTTGGTATGTCCTTACAAAGAGACATATTTGCGTTTTCACGTATAAGGCTTGAATTAAGGCTTCTGCTATGAAAAAGATGTAGGTAGGTTGTTGTATGTATCCATTAGTAGGTGACTTATGGACCTACAGTTAAGTTATAGTACAACTATATCTGACTGATTGTTCCGAAATTTTAGTTATTTACAATAGAGTGGATTTACCCGCAATTTTCAGCAAGGTTACATTTTTCCCTAGCTAAACACCTAAATTAATCTGATTATAGCCGTATCCAATCGAATCCATCAATGGACACCTTGTACTCCAAAAATGTTTGCAATACCTATGTATTGCAAACATTTTTTAGACTATAGAGTCATCTAAAGTTACATAACATCTTGCCTTGTTAGGCAGAAGGGTTGGGCAGAAGTGCATGTTCAAGTCCTATGTAGTAGAGGGCCAGCATATTGCCATCGAGCAGCGAGCACCCTAATTGCGTAACACACAATCAATCGTAATCAGAATCATTTTGAAGCAAATTGCTAATCCATTGCTTCATAAGTTCGAAAAGTTTGTCTACTCAACACGCAAATAACGCAATGAATGTTGTTGAACTGTCAAAATGAAACCGATTCTGACTGATTGTGTGTTACGCAATTAGGGGGCTGAACTTCATACCTACTGCTGCTGCAGGCTGCAGGGTGTTACTGAAAAAATCCGAATCTAAAAACCCAATAACACTTTGAACGACCAGGGTATCGAACCCAGGACCTCAGGCTCAGCAGTAAAGCTTGCACCACTAAACCAACGAGTCTCTATCAAAATTGACCACCAAAATTACATCCAAACTTTCGACCAACCTCCCTTTGGCAATTGAGCTATTCGCTTTAAAATTCAATATTATTCCGATCCCAGTAGCCCATAGCGTAAACATACTACTCAAGTAGTCACAAAGTTTCCGAGAAAGGGTCGGACAAGTTAACGATCGAATAAAATGCGACATAAAAGATAACTTATAATACTTAATAAGTTAATAGTATTGTCGATAAGTTGCTGTGTTTGTACATCGTGTACAGGGTGTGCATTGTGTGTGTATTGTTATATTAGTTTTTATTAACGTTGATGAATGTTAGTTACTAAGGCACTGAAACGTGGTCACTCACAATGGACCTCATTGGAAGGCTGAAAATCACCCAAAGGGCCAAAGACAGGGATACGCTTGGAGTTTCCCTACATGATGGAATCAGAAATGAAGAGATCCGCAGGAGAACCGAGGTAACCGGCACAACCCGAATAATTGTGTGTAGTGCAGTGTGCTTTAGTGGGCAGCGCACATTGCTCGCAGAACAGATAACTGATGGGGCCGAAAGGTTCCAAAGTGGCGACCGTGTACCGGAAGACGTAGCTTTGGAAGGCCTCCCACTAGATGGACCGGTGGCTTGGTGAAGGCTGCAGGAATCTACTGGATGCGGGAAGCACGGAACCGGTTGAAGTGGCGATGTTTGGGGGAAGCTTATGTTCAGCGGTGATCAAGTTAGTTAGACCGACGATTTATTAGAAACATTAATTTTTCAGATATAATATTATAGCAAACGTGGCGGTTGGCCCGCATATCCTCAAGACATAAAATACCTACCTTTAATGAAAATCATGACGATGCGATGGTTCAAAAAACGGTTCGCAAGCCTGTCCATATCTTGCAACTAGAAAAACCAGCCCAAACAATAACTTGCATGATACCTCTGATTTCTAAAGTTTTTTAACTCTTCCTTTATCTCTTTTAACCAAGTAGAATAGAAATGGAAGTCAATAATAATACAATTATATTATTATTATTACTTGTTTTATTTTTTATTTTTAAGTCTGTTTAGTTTAGTTTTATGATCCTGTACGAGTCGCAATAAATACTTTCTTTCTTTCTTTTCTTTCAATAATAATTTATTTAAATCAGACAGAGTACAGTAGTACAACATTTTTTAAGTATACTAACAAAAATATGGATCATTTTTGTTAGTACCTACACTTAAAATTTATGTTAGTAACCACAGATTAAAATACACACCACAATAATACTATTCAAACTAAATTCGTACACAAATCAAATCATAAAATCAGATAAATAAATCGAGTTAAAAACTATCAGCTCTGGAACTTCATGACAAAATCCAACAGCCTGTATAATGGCGTGACAATAAAAAGGGCTCTATTAAACGGAAAGCATTTAGATTGAGAGGCCCTCAGTAATATAACACGCAGCGACATTAAGAATTACATTATAACTCACATAAAACTTAGAAACCTAGATGGGTGGGTTCAACGCTATTCGTAAGGAGTTATGGAAATAATATACTTATACTATGTTATGCACATAACTGTTGCATATCACATGTTGATGTTTGATCACATAAAAAGATAACATCGCGCCTGTGATCCCCAAAGGGTTGGGCAGAGGTGTATCTATAGTACACCTACATTTTGTCCGTTTTGTTTTAATCCTATGTAATAGGTGACGAGCCTATTTCCGACAACCGAGTACAAATCCAGATTCGGGGTTACCACTGAGAAGTTCCAGATAGAAACATTCAACAGCAGGAACCCAGGGGGGGGGTCCCTGGGTTCCATTCCCAGGTCGACAAGCACTCAGCAGTAGGTAGCGCGCGCTTGTGACAGGCAGTTATTTCGATCACAATCCATGATAAAATGAATGATTAGTAGTTTCGGACTAGTCATGATTAGCTCTGGAATTGTAATTCATACGCAGGATAGGCACACAAAATCAAACTTCACCAAAACCAACTTGACAATCACGCACACACACACACACGCACAAAAACTTGTTTTCCCAAATCAGGTAATCCGTCCATCAACACGTCAATCAAATATCCATGGTTGGCATTCCCTTAGAAACCTCATAAAGAGTCCCTCTAAACAATTAAGAAGGGGCAATTAAGACGACCATTTTGTTAATCGTCTCGAGGAACAAAAAATCCAATAAAAAGCCCTTTGAGATGTCTCCATCTTGTGTTTTTGTGAGCACCCGTGTTTCAAATACCAGGGCTTCATAAAATTAGAGGTTATGGATAAAGGCGGCTTTTATTGAATGCAGATAGGTGGGCTTTGTGCGTATAATAATACCAAGTTTTGTTGTAGAATGTGTACGTTGTTGTAATTGTTTATCTTTTTTTTATCATTTGCAGACAGAAAGTGTTCTTTTGTTTTCTTTCTAAATATTTAAGTAATTAAATTAATTAACGCTATTTAAATTCAGTCAAAGATAGGGTTTATTTGCATAGACAAGGCCAAAAGTGCAATGACGAATGCATACTAATATCAAACGACCATTTTCAACTCACTTACGAGAAAATTAATAAATAGAACATTGTTACTATCGAAAAACACATGCCAGTGAAAAAATTTTTTACAAAAGAAACCTTGAAACTTAGCTTCTCCAAAATATTTTTTACATATTAAAATATTTTTTTGATTATAAGGGTTTATTTATTTTTATTTATTTCAGAAAATTCAATTAATTCAAGTTTATAATATTTTTATAATAATAAGGTAGATTTATTTAGTTGTCTAATAAAAATGTTGTTATTATTGTATTTTTATTGTATATTAGAGTATAAGTTAGGTTTTATACCCACGTACACATTAGGTTCACATTGTAAATATTCGTATTAATATTAATATTCCTATTAGCGGCGGATGCGTCCTGAACTTATCCACATATACCAACCAACTCTGTACCGACCATATTCAACGAATAAATGTCTCATTACAATATGTGAAGCAGCCTACACAAAAGAATTATTACACAAATTAAATAAAACATAAAATAAAACTCTAAATCACTGACGACTTTATAATGGATAGTTCGAAAAAAAACCATTACGAACATATTTTAGCAGTAGCAACACTAAAAACATCATAATTAAAAACAAAAGGACAAAATGAACTTCACAATAGACGACGAAACTTAACAAACAAAGAATAAAAACCATATCCGCCTTACTTAAGGTTCAAATTCCCTTATAGAATAGTTATGGAAACTAGTTATTTATTAATGTCTAGTTTGGTTTATGGTTTACGAGCCTCTCAGGTAGCTGTGGGCTATAAAAATTAGTGGAACCCTTTTATAAGTAGGGTTCCGTAAAAACAGAGTTAAAACTACGGTTGAAGCAACAGATGAATAAAGATTACTACATTAAGGTCATATTCAAGTTTAGTGAGTTTAGTATTATGAGTATTATTAGAGTTTAGTGAGTTCAGCTGATTTACATAGATTGATCCAGTATTTCAATCTATTAACACTGGATCGAAATTAGCGACTGATCTATCTAATCCAGCGCTGGGTACTGGATGCTGGAATGGATTTAAAAGTGTTCGCATTAATCCAGTATCGAGCAAACTATGATCTGTTCCGAAAGTATCTGCTGAAAATATAAAAAAATGGATCAGAAAACGTACAGACGCCAGCAGCTCAAGCTGCCCGAAACTGTAAAATTTACCCAATCAACCTTGAACCTTAATGCTTTAGCGGTGAAAATCTACTAAAAAAATTTGACAGTTTTTCGTAGCTTGATGTGCTGGCGTCTGTACCTACCTGTGTATTCCAATTTCTAATGCCACTTACAAATTGAATAATTTGATTATCTGAATTCTTAAACCCGAATTCTTAATTTTAAATCACTTTAACGATGTTTTTCAATTTTTACAACTGTAGTTAATTTACCGCAATTATTATCGACGATATTTCAATTACAATTCAATATTATAATATTATTTAAACAATAATTGTTGGAGAAAAGTGGACCACCACTCACCACCACCACCCACCACTTTTCTCCAAGTGAAATGAAAGTGTTACTAATTCATTTCAGTGAGTAATTGCGTAAGGATTTAACCTGAACAGGGTTTGTTTACACTTTCATCAGATATATTTGGAACAGACTATAGACACAGTAGGTACGGTTTGCCTCTCTGTCTCTCTGCGCTGACCCTAAGACCCAAACAGTTCTTTATTTATTTGATTCTGTATGCACCATTAAAACCATATAAATGTAAAAAAAAGATTAAAACACTACACCTGACAAAGGCATTCTAACGTTTTTAGTTGCAAAAAGACTTCCATCATAATGTATTTCAATCAAGGACTTTTTTGATTGTGATCAAATGAGAACTTCCCATAAAATCAAAATAAAAATATTTTATTTCACATAAACCTACATGGGCACTTATGAAACGTCATAAGCTAGGTGCACGGTTCCATTTGGTCGTTTCCTATGGAGAAGAGCTGGCAAGAAACTCCACGGTTACTCTTTTAAAAATAATTGGCTTTCACAATGTTTTATAATTACAGTATTACTAGGTCTAGGTAGGGACAGAGTAGGCCTGTCAACAAGTACCAGGTACTTAAAAATTAAAAAGATCGTCTACAAGTCTACAGTCTACAAGGCCTAACGTTCTCACATTCACAAAATATAAAAGAATCTATCAAAAAGATAAAAAAAATGTAAAAAACGATTAAAACCATATTACATATATCATTACCATTGCTAATAGAGAGTTTAAATTAGAATTGTCTGTATATAATGTCAAATAATAAAAACAGTATGTCAAAGAAGTGTGTAAAAAAATAAATGAAAAATAAACATCGTAGTTTGGGAGCATGAGGTAATAGACATTTACGTACTATTAGAGAAGCCACATGCTAACTACCTTGTCTTCCTTGTCCTTTTCGGGTAACCACTGAAAATCAGCGCTGTGCTGTGGCCCCTATAGCACAGCATCATGCTGAGTGGAAGCCTTCTAACAATCATGACGTGCAGCCATCGACTATTTCTGCTTTGTGTTCGTGATTATAGATATATATTTTGTTTTTATTTTTCCTTACTATTAGAATTAATTATCTTCTTGTATGCACGTGTTTCTGTGACAAATAAACCTACTTTTCTTTCATGTCAACATAGTCTTTAATCATGCAATATAATATCGAGACTTGAACTAACCCATCAGTTAGTATCGAACGGTTCGTAAAACCGTGGTATTGGGTCAGTCTATCTAATTGCAGGTATCGATTGCATTTATTATTTAGGTACCTTCGCGTCCCCCGCGTGTGTGTTAGCAAATATTGAACGATGCCAGTTCAGTCACAGATAAATAATAGTTTACATTAATCTGCGAAAGACCGTTATTGGTTGTAGCCTAATGATCAATCTGCGTAGCCTTTTCCCATCTGTGTTGGGGTCGGCTTCCAGTCTAACCGGATGCAACTGGAGCAGTGGGATGATGCAAGTCAATAGTACAGTAGGTACAGGTTCCCTACATTTTGTCGAACGAACATAAATGTATGGAGCAGCAATTTTTTTGAGTCCCGTTTTCAGGTATTTTAATTACGGCTTATACATACAGCCTTTAAATTAAGCCAACAGGACCCACCCTTGAAAACACCATCTCACTCTACAAGGTACTCATACAGCGAATCATTTATAAGTACTGTGTGTAATCTCTGAAGCCTCTCTCGGCGCAATTAGCGACACGCATTAAAGTTTTATTGTTATTGACTGATATTGTTTAATAACACACATAATTATTATATTACGGTCGATTAAGATCCTTCCATTATGATACTTCGGAGAAACCAATGATACAATATGCGGTTGTTATGATAATGATATTTATTTATTTAAATTGGTGCTTAAAACAGACGTCAAAATACTAACTAGATGAGGTCGGTGTTTCCTATCTAACAACTCTGACAAGAAACACCGAAACAAATTCAGATAATCTTGGTCAGGTCATATGAGGACCATGCAGGTTAGTATCTGAGATAATCTTTTGGGGAAAGAACCTCATGGATTTGAGCAGACCAGCATCCTCATCATTTCGAAGAATATTGCTAATCCATTGCTTCATATGTTGTTGAACTGTCAAAAGCCATTACTATTGTTAGTGAGTTACGCAGTTACCCCGGTGAACAGTCAGTAGTCAGTATACGCAGTTGTAAGTCGTCTAACTCAACTTGGTACTTAAGAACTGTTAATATGACATTTCTAGTTTTTTGGCTTTGTAGAGCATCATTTGTTGTGTCACTCATTATTACATGTCTCTATCACAGTCTCTCCCCGACTATCATAAGCGCTTTTCCGGAAAAGAAGCTCAAGAAGCTCTTACTAAAAACTAAAATCGGTATTTCGAACTACTTTTTTTGTATGTTCCAAATAAACACACACACACACATACGCACATACGCAATTAGCAAAACTTACAAGAAAATTTCATACTTCTATAAATAAATCTTTACCTGAACCATATTTCATGCCAATAAGTTTACCCAAATAGAATTCACGTCCGCACAAAGGGCGACCTATTTTTACTACCGCAGAATTTCTAATAAAATATTATCTTGTACATTTGTACGTCATCGCAAGGGTTGTAAGCTGAGACTGTGAGGAACGGATACCTGTGTTCCTCTCCTTTGGGAGGAGGGAAGTAGCTGGGTTTAGGAATGGTGTACAAGAATTTTTCAGATTTACGAACACTTAAATAGAATTTTGTTTGAAGAATATTTTAATGGTATTTGTTCGTCTTACCGACCGTTTACATTAGATTTAATAGACTTTCCAAAAGGTCTAAATAGCTTTTTGAAGATCAACAAAGATTCAGATTCCGCTAACAATTATACAATTTATCTCAAAAACTGTGATGATGTGTGCGTGGTGGCCATGCCTTTCATTTTGACAATTCAACAACATTCATTGCGTCATTGACGGTGTGTTTTTAATAAGTACACACAATAAAATCGATGGTTAGATGGTGGTTGTCATATTTTAATTAATGTTTTCGTGTGTACTTAACTTAAAAGTAAATAAATAATTATATTGTTCTTCATTGTGTAGAGTGTAGACAAGCTTTACATCGCTTTAGGGAAATCATGCCCAAGCATCGTTACAGCAGGTATCGTATCATACTTTTACAAGCGTAGGTGCCTACACGAAAAGTGAATTACCTATTTATCATCAAAATCACGCTGGCTTCAAGTGAGAAGGAGTAGCTTACCTATGAAGATGAATCTAGGACTAGACATTCGATGAACATGTGTGTTGAGTGTCTGACCAGAGCACCCTAATTGCGTAAAACACTTTAAATCACAATTGAATCATTTTGAAGGATATTGCTAATCCATTACACCACATGCTCAAAAAAATTCGCTACCTACTCAACAACGTAAATAACGCAATGAATATTGTTGAACTATCAAAATAAAAGCCATTGCTATTGTTAGGGTGTTACGCGATTACTCCGCTGTAAGATAAGTTTAACATTCAGTAACTTGTAACGAGGAGAAGTTACAAAAAAAACATTCTTATAATAAAACTGTTGAAGGAAATTCACTAAAACCGAACGTTTTTGCCTAAATAATAAATAGCAAACCAAGGTGTAAGACTAATAATAAGCCAAACAAGTAATTTCTGCCATTGAAATATCTATTTGTGGTATTTAAGCACCTTCTAAAAATATCTCATAGCCTTTACCAAAAGTTCAACCACAAAAATAATAGATATACACATCAACATCAGATAAAGAGATTACACACAAAAACAAGAAAACAGGATTAATATATTTAACGAGCTGCCAAACCAAACTCAACCTTATCCCAAAGATATATGACCCATAAAACATCGCCAAGTTCAATATATCAAAGGATAATATGAAATGATGTGTCATGTAATGGTTAACCGACCATTTCTAGATGCAAGGAGGCTGTTCGTCTTCGGTAACTAGCCGTGACGATTGAATTCGGTCGGTTGCGACACAGGTGGGCCGAACGAACGAAAATAGTCTCAAAATCAATACAATACTTGCGAAGATGGTTGCAGTGAGGGGATTAGGTCTAATTGGTATCGACTATCGATAGTCGACGGTTTTTATTTAGGAATAATATATATTTACTAGCTTTACTAAGTACTTGTTGATTAAAATTTTTAACACTTAACTTGCCAGGAACATTAACCAAAAAGAGCAAAGAGTTGACAAAAATGTCAAAAGACTGACACCGAGAATGTAATAGATGTGTGTGACTCCGGTTATACGAAAACTGATGTTATTTTAATTTGTCTGTCTGTAATGTCTTGTTTACAACTTTTTAGCTGGTTTTTTTGGGATCCCTTCTTTTCGCATAATATTCTTTTTCCTAATATACTTTGGCATAACGATTGCATAATTCGTGCGATGGCATAATTCGTTTTGCCATAATAATACTTTGCCATATTTTTTTTGGCATACAGTTTATGTTGGCATAATTATCTTGAAGGCTAATTTTTTTTGGCATAAATTTAATTCGCATAACGTTACTAGGCCTAATTGTTATTTCCTTTATTTAAAAGTAAACATATCAATTATATTTTTAAATATTAGAATATAAAAAGTATAAAAACATTTAAAAATATAAAAAATAGTAGCCCACCGGTATCGGGAACAGAGTCCAAGCTACCGGCGGTCAGGGCTCCAGAGAGAGGAACCTCCTGACAATGCGAGCCGTGTCCAGAAGTACCGCTTTCTGAATCAAACCCTTGATCCAGCTGCCCAACGAGAGCCTCCTCGGGTGTTGGTCGAGGCTCTTGGCTATTAACCCATTGGCTGTCACGACTATCGGCACAATGATCGCTGAGTCCACATCCCACATGTCGACAACCTCGCGAGC
The DNA here is from genome assembly GCA_945859715.1 of Apamea sordens. NCBI lineage: Eukaryota > Metazoa > Arthropoda > Insecta > Lepidoptera > Noctuidae > Apamea > Apamea sordens. The sequence goes on along the minus strand of OX244008.1, from coordinate 17,319,758 downwards.
CAAGTCAAGATACTTGATTTGTTTATCTTTCTCGGCTTTCACGAGGTTCTCGTCATGCGGGACGGTTATGTCAACAATCATTGCGCGCCGCTCTGATCGATCCACCACAACTATATCAGGCTTATTGGCAACAATAGTCCTGTCAGTGATGATGGATCGATCCCAGTACAATGTGCGATGCAAACTGCGATCACCTGCAGTCTTTATGATGAGTTGGTTGGTAGCGGGTCCGGTCCCATATGTGTTGAGCCAGTTGTAACAATAGATTTAACTGATGATACTATAGTTAAAAATAAATTGTTTACTAGTCACAATAAGTTAAAAAAGTATATTAAAATTAATAGATTAATTAGAAAAACTCAAAAATATTTAAAATGCCAAAAAGTTAACAAATTAAATACAAAACTTAGGCAAGAAAAAGTAAATTTAATACAAGAATTAAAAAACTGTAACAGTGAATTAGAATTGTGTAATGCTATGTATGACACAGACACTCGGCACCTTCAGGATGAATTGTTTGTTAGGGAATACGCTCTAAAGGATATCTTTAGTAAATATGAGGCTTCTCAACAAGACCTTAGTAAGCGCATGCAGGAGGCTAATGAGTTGGCAGACCTGGTCAAGTATAATGCGGAGAGGTATGAGTCTTTGACAAATAACCTCTCTTTTAGCTGTACCTGCTCCGTGGGACCCCAGCTTATTACACCCACTCCCTCAGTGGCTCAGCCAGTAGGTAGCTGTATTAGTGATGATAGCAATAGTTTGAATAATTTGATTAACACTACTTATATTTTTTCTGATAAATTTGGTCAAGGTTTTGGTAGCTTACTAAATCAGTGTTCGCAGCAATAATTAATAATTGTTTACCCGGTGCCAGTATTAGCCAATTAATTAGTAATATCAAATTGACAAAAATAAACCCCAGTTCAACTGTTATATTATTATATGGGGATAGTTTAAATGTAAGGAAAAAGGACTTAATTGAATGTGTCCATTTGATGTTGCATCTTAATGAGACTAATAATTGTAAATTTATTTTTTGTGCCTTGCCTTATTCCTATCATTTAACTGATGAGCAAAATAAGCATATTTATAATTTAAATATGTTCATTTATAATAGGACTTGTCGTCACAGTGATGCTATTTTATATTTTGATTGTAATCAATTCATTACTGATTACAAACTGACAAATTATACTATGTATTTGCCACCTAGTTGTAGGAGACAAATTGCTAATCTTTTAGCATACAATATACTCAGTGACACTGGTACTTGTAGTGTACCATTGATTACTGTTAGTACTGATACTAACACTACTTTTGATACGCCTTGTAGTTTAAACTATTAGGTGAGACAACGGGTCAGCCGCATATGTTGAATGTTGTACATCAAAATATGCAGGGTCTGTCCGGCAAAGAGCTAGAATTAAGTTTATTTATGGAGTTCTATGATGTTCAGGTGTTATGTTTGACTGAACACTGGTTGAAGGAACATGAAGTAGTGTTTATTAATGATGAAAACTTTACCGTACAGAGTGCATTTGTTAGAAAAAGTGCTATTCGCGGTGGCTCTTTAGTTCTTGTTTCAAACAAGTTAAAATGTAAACAACGTTTAGATTTAGTTAATCTTTCAATCGAGCGCACTATAGAGTTGTCTTGTGTTGAACTTGAGCGATATGTTATAATTTGCGTTTATCGACCCCCCCTCTGGGGATTTTGTTAGTTTCGAATCGGTAATGGAAGATTCTCTCAATAGGTTGAAATCAAGTAACAAAAGCATTATATTATGTGGAGACTTCAATATTAATATTTTAGATGTTACTCCATTAAGTATTAGACTTCTCAATCTTTTTAGGTCTTATAACTTAATTAACTTGTTTTTTGAACCTACTAGGATCACAGCATCTTCGTCAACTTGTCTTGATAATGTATTTAGTGATTGTGATGCCAAACATAAATTAGTGTTAACTGATTTAACGTCCGACCACTGTGGTTTATTAGCTAGCTTCCCCATGCCAGTACATAAAAAACCGCATAAACTTGAATGCAGGCCTTATACAGCCAGTCGTTGCAAAATGTTTAAAAATAATATAGCTCATAGAATTACACCATCTATAGTAGAATACGAGAATCCCAATGAAATTTATGGTGCCCTTTTTGATGTTGTGCAAAAAGAGTACCAATCCACTTTTAAGACCAAAACTATTAACGTTAATGGTTCCTCTGTTGGCTTTAATCAATGGGCTACTCCGGGAATTTATAAAAGTAGAGCGAGACTATACGAGTTATATGGTTTGAAAAAATACAGGTTTGATACTCCTTTCCTAGAGTATGTCAAAAATTATTCAAAAAGATTAGTGCTTTTGCTAAATCAAAATTTTTAGGCGATACAATTAAAAATTCTAATAATAAAGTAAAAACCACTTGGAAAATTATTAACAATGAAACGGGTAAATCTGTTAAACAAGAAAAACAACTTGAGATTATGGTCGACAACAAATTAGTTAATAATGCAGCTGATGTAGCTGAGGCATTTAATGAGTTTTTTGCCAATATACCGATAACTACGACTCGCTCCTTAAATTCGTCCCCGTCTAAAGCTGAAGACCTTTTGCATAGTAGTGTACCTAAATGTAGTCCTTTATTTAGTTTCGAACATGTAACCCCGCGTGATGTAGTTAATATTTTTAATACACTTAAGTCTAAAAACACCGGTGATTATTGGGGCATCTCCATTAAACTTTTAAGTAATATAATAGACATCGTAGCCCCCTATCTAGCTGTTACTTTTAATAAATGTATTGATTTAGGAACTTTTCCTGACCTCATGAAGAGTAGCAAAGTCATACCATTATTTAAATCAGGTAATAAGAATGACGTTGGCAATTTCAGGCCTATTTCTATTTTACCTGCGTTTAGCAAAATATTTGAAAAGTTAATACTCAAGCAGTTGCTAAGACATTTTAATTTAAACAGCCTCCTCCATAATGAGCAATATGGCTTTACAAAGGGTCGTTCAACTACAGACGCGGGTGTTGCTCTGCTGAGACACATATTTGACGCATGGGAGAAATCACAAAATGCTATTGGAGTTTTCTGTGATCTCTCCAAAGCCTTTGATTGCGTGCACCATGACACGCTTTTGCGTAAGTTACGCCATTACGGTGTCCGAAACGTGGCTCTCAACGTAATAATTTCTTATTTACATAATAAGGTCCAATGTGTAGATGTTAATGGCGCGAAATCTTCCGGGCTACCAGTTCAGTTAGGTGTTCCGCAAGGCTCAATACTGGGTCCATTTTTGTTCTTAGTATATATCAATGATTTACCATTCCATTTGAAGGGCATCTGTGACGTTGTACTGTTTGCAGATGATACCTCTCTTATTTTTAAAGTAGACAGGAATAGACAAGATTTTGACGACGTAAACAGTGCACTCTCAATAGTTACAGATTGGTTTACGTCAAATAACCTAGTTCTCAATGCCAAGAAAACGAAATGTGTAAAGTTTGCCTTGCCGAATGTCAGAAATCTAGGACCCAACATCGTCTTAAATAAAGAGGTGCTTGAAACAGTAGGCTCGGCAATTTTTCTAGGACTAACAGTAGATGCCAAACTTCAGTGGGGACCTCATATATCAAGTCTAGCAGGAAGGCTCAGTTCGGCTGCCTACGCCGTCAGGAAAGTAAGACAATACACTGACGTTGATACAGCTCGTTTAGTCTATTTTAGTTATTTTCACAGTGTTATGTCCTACGGTATTCTGCTGTGGGGCAAAGCCGCTGATATACAAAATATATTTGTCCTTCAAAAACGAGCTGTTCGAGCAATTTACCAGCTAGGTGCCAGAGTTTCTCTAAGAGATTTTTTTAAAGATATTGGTATTCTCACGGTTGCATCACAATTCATCTTCGCCAACATTTTATATATTAGGCAAAATTTGCACTTGTACACTAAAAACAGTGATATTCACAGTGTTAACACTAGAAATAAGGACAAACTACGTGCCCCCTTTCACCGGCTTCATAAGGTTCATAACTCATTTGTTGGGCTTGGTATAACCTTTTATAACAAGATACCCTCTTCTTTGCTAGACTTGCCTTTTAATGCGTTTAAAGCTCAAGTAAAATCTAACCTTTGTTCAAAGGCTTACTATTCCATCAACGACTACTTACACGATAAGAATAGTTGGTCGCCCTAATTAACTCAAGACAATGTTCATGTTCTTTCTCCAGAATCAGCTTACTGACAGGTTATTGTTATTAGTATTAACTTATTTATTTATTTTACTTCAATGGTCCTAGTTTTTCATCTGTGACTCAAGTGACAGCTATGTGACCAGAACCCAGCTATGCATAAATATGTAAGCTGTCACGCCCTTTATGCCTGGAGGCTTTTATTTAGGTAGTAAGTTTTTATTTCCATTTGAATTAATTATTTTTCAGCTTGAGTACGTATAGTTTTTATTATATTTGTTGGTATATTGGCGTGGCTAGCTGACATATTTTATGGCAAATAATTTAAGTTTCTTGTAATGTTAATTACTGAACATAGGTTCCTAGTATTGTATACATGCACTATATTCTAACTGAACAGACAGCTGTGCTGCTGGGAAGTTTGTTCCGCCACTTCTTCTTCCCAGCGATAGCACTAGGAAGTGGTGAAGGGCGGGCGTTTTTGGGGGACTGTCTTTTGTAATTTTGACGTTCGAAAAGTGCTGACTCTCAGCCTAATTTGAATAAATGACTTTTGATTTTGATTTTGATTGATTTTGATTTTGTGATATTTCCATTTTCGAGAACTGGGTCGGGCACATACCTGTAGTACGGCACCTCAGATTCCACAAGGCTGTATTTCAGAGCAAGTTGCTGATGGATTATCCTGGCTACAAGGTTGTGCCTATGCAAGTACTCTCCGTTAGCTAGACGAGAACATCCGGAGATAATATGCTAGGCCTAATGATTATTAGCATAATAATATTTAGGCATGCAATTAATAGAAATAATGGAAACAAAGAGTTATTTTTACGTATTTATTTTTACTCGAATCTGAATCACTTTTTCCAAGAGTCAGGGTGCCCCAAGGTCTAACACATCTCGATTTAGTAAAAAGGCAATGAGAACTCACGATGCAAGAGCGAGCGAAGCGAGCTCAGGAATTGGGGCACCCCGACTCGGACAGGTTAGGTTCGAAGGGGATGACGGGGGCTCAAGTGAGCGAGCGGAGCGAGCGAACGAGCCCCCGTCATCCCCTTCGTGTTAGGTTCCTTTAAACCCTGCAGACAGAAATAATGCCCGCGAAGCGGGGCTCCGTCGACTACGCCTTATTATTATTATGCTTTAGAACTTTATGCTTAATAAATTTATGCTTGTGAATATTATGCTTAATCATTATTATGGTTAGAGAAATTATGCTTAAAAAAATTATGCGTAAGCTGTTATGCGTAATTATATTATGCGAAAATATAATTATGCCAAACAAAATTATGCTAAGTTATATTAGGTCTTAAAATTTTATGCAAATGGATAGGGAACCGTTTTTTTTCGTAGTTGGCTTTTAGGTTTTAACTTTTTTTCTTCTTGTATTCCTGGCATTTTTAGAGCATAAAATACACTGCAAATGCACTTTGCAGTGCGGAAACTATTGATGATAGAACAAAAGTATGTTCTACAATATTAAAGAATATATACAAAAAGCTTTGCAATGCCATATGTCCAACTATTATCGTTATGTCACAATAACCAATTTTTACATTTTAAAAGTTGATACAAATACCGACCAAAATTAGACCACACCATTCATACTTCTGTTTAAATTAAGGGTTTTGAATCGACAACATACATATATCCACATTACTCGGATTATCTAGGATTAGTAGGTTAGGAGTAGGGTAGGAGTAGGGTAGAAGTAGGGTAGGAGTAGGGTAGGAGTAGTGTAGGAGTAGTGTAGGAGTAGTGTAGGAGTAGGGTAGGAGTAGGATAGGAGTAGGGTAGGAGTAGGGAACGGGTAGGGTAGGGGGTAGGACACCACGCGAACTAAGTTGCGCCAGGCAGCTGGAAATAATTTTATATGGCAAAACAACGTTTGCCGGTTCAGCTAGTTTCACCAATAAAACTCTTTTGAATTTTGCGTACCTAACTGTATTCATACTCGTGTCTGTACCTACTCATACAAAGCTACACTTTCACATAGTGTTAAAAATCAAGCTAACGAAAAAAAAACATCGATATCTACATTTTAACATTCCATGTCCCTTCCCTACAATCCCGTAGGGTTGTCAACTCACTCAAGTAATCGCCCATTATCTATATCGATTCACCCGCCACTGTCCACCAATTCTCGATTCGACAGAGGCGATGTGACCCTAACTTAGCGACCATTACCTTATTGTTACAAATCCATTGCTGCTTTTTGAATGTTGAAATAGTAAAGGCTTTTGAACTAAAGTGGTAATGTATAACGTTTTTAGAGTAAAAGTCGTAGTACAATGGATATTTTGGTACAATGTTAACACTGATTTTAACATCGTTTAAACGTAGAGGCGAGCTAATGAAGCGATCGGCAATAATTGATTCAGCCTTTTAATTCTCCCTCTATTTTTAAATCCTCTTAAAGGGTTGAATGATATTTCATAAGTAATTGAGTATTGGAAAGGCTTTTCCTTGGTAGGATTTTCTTGGATTTTTATTTAAGAATGTTGCTCTAAGGAAATGAGTTAAGCTGCACGGGTTGATCGATCAGATTAAGCTTCGCTTGCCGCGGTCAGTCTGTGGATGGGTGACCATCTTGGATTTTCATTTTGAACATCGTTCCTGCAGGGGGTGCCTTGCCTTGCCACGTTTTTTATAAAATAGAATAGAATACTCTTTATTGTACACCATACAAATTACAGAACAAAAATACATATAAACACCCACCACCCAGCCAATATACCCAGTAAATCAATAACTTTTTACATAAAGTGCGTTCGTACCTAACGAAAAAGTGTGCCTACCTATGCTGAAAACAAATGCACTTCGCTACATTGTACCTACCTCCCAAAGCAACTTTCGAAGAGAAAAATTAAGCTCCAATGATTCATGATGAATGTCGGGTGCGTTGTTTGGTACCTATCTACAGATATGAATCACGTAGTATCCCATTATTATTTTTTACTAGTCTACGCTGCCCCACTCCTGGGCAAAGGCCTCCCCCCACCCCTTCCATCTCTCGCGAGGCCGCGCGTCGTCCTTCCAGTTTTGACGGAACCTATTCATTTTTTTTATAAATATGCACCTGACATGGTAGTGCAGGTACTTAATATTTTTTCACGAAACAGTCGATTATCCTAGCTAGCGTGTTTTCCTACTTTCTACTTCTGGTAAAAACTTCATTTTGGTTCGGCGAGCATATGAGTCATGTGCTTATTCGTGTAGGTGTCATTAAAGGTGAATCCGGCCATGTTTGTAGCCGGCTCGTTACTTTCTTCATATTTCTGTGCTTAAAATATGATTGAAATGAAATTGTAACCTTTGTTTTTAATCATTTTACCTTTGATACTCAATATCGTCGTCATCATCGCCTGCCTTCTCCCAACTATATTGGGGTCAGCTTCCAGTCTAACCGGATGCAGCTGAATACCAGTATTTTACATGGAGCGACTGCCTATCTGACCTCCACAATCCAGTTACCTTTGATAGTCAATAATTCAACTTACTTAAATAAAAATAAAGTTTTAAACGAGAGGTTCTAAAACTCTGAATATAGAGCAACCACTATAAGACTCAAACGATCTTCTCTAATAAAAAAAAATGGCTGATCCTAGGGACCAAACCCAGGACCCCATACTCAGCAGTCGCTTGCGGCTACTAAACCAAGGAGGCAATTTCCGGTTGTTTGTGTCCCTATCTTTAGATAATTATTGAACTGATCTCGCTCCTAGTCCACTGAGCGACTTTTAAACCAGTACCCCTAACTACGTAACACACGATCAATCATTATCTGAATGATTTTGAAGCGTTTTGCTAATCCATTACTCCATATTGTTCGACAAATTTGCCTGCTCATAAAGTAAAAACGCAATGAATGTTGTTGAACTGTTAAAATGAAACCCATTGTATATCTACTAGTTAGTGTGTTACGCAATGACCCCGCAGTTTTAATTATTATCACTTATTAAAGATTTAAGTTAAAACTAATCCGACAACAATTGGTGGCAATCTAATCGTAATATTATAATAATTATTTATTAGTGCCGACAACTGTATTAATATCCATCAAATAACAAAACTATCGATAACTAACATAGGATTAGTACATAACTACGCATGTATTGGGATTAGGAAAATTTTATCTTTAGCCTGTCCTATCTATTCTGTATTGTGTCTACGCATTTAATAGTAATCTATAAAAACTCGAAAAACACAACACCCTGCTGTCTTCCACCTTCCGCATCCAGTCTCTCCCAGCCACCTTATTTTTTTCGTTTTTTTTTTAAATATAATATTGGTACAGGAACGGGTACAGCTAGAAGGAATGGACATCGTAACGAATACTTTTACCATGGATTCAGTACTTACCTAAATTATTTTCAAGGTAGAAATATTCATGAGTTTACAAAAAAAAACAGTTTACCCAAAAAATGTGTGTGATCTACATCTACATTACCGACATGTATATGTCGGAGTCATTCGTTTGACTATTCGGAACGTTAGCGCCATCTCGTGGCGCTAGACAGAGTCTAGCCTGAGTTCGTGGAGGTGGACGAGAGCGACAACTACAAAAAGCGGTGTGAGCAGAGCTTTCGAAATGATGGAAACATTGGACATCGTACGAACAACATGTGGATAGAAACTGTCGCGCGTTCCGTATCGTTGAGTTGTGTGTGTGTGATTCGCTAGTGTGACTGACTGGTTCGTAAATTATAATCTGATTTGAACTGCAAACTGTTTCTCTATTGTGCTCCAACCAACACTACCCATAGTACGCCCACAGTAATTAAAATATGCCTGATGTTAACGAGAGACAGTCATACCTTCTCCGTCATATATTTCGTCCGTATGTATCTTCCACAGTACATACATCAACTGTGAACCCGTGAAACTGCTAATACTAAAAATCTAAAAGCCTTCACCTACTTAGTTTAATAAAATGCAACTGCAACACACTATACGCCCGTAGAAAACAGCCATGAACCAGCCTGATTGATGCATTAATCTTAGTAAGATCGAAACAAAGTGGGCTCAAAGCCAGGGTCATGGAGAAGCAAAACATATGGTAGATAAAGGTGATTTGAAACTTTTAAAAGCATACGAATTACTTGTACCCCATACATGAGGAGAGCTTTTTGGTCTGGGTCTTGGTCTAATCGTGTGCTTCTCAGCCAGGCTAATCAAATGCCCTGCCTACTTTGCCTCGATGTCTTCGAAAGCAACTTGGTCATAATAACTTCATTTACTTACATCGCAAATTGACATATTGAACTGCGCCAAAATTAGCTTTTTCATTCGTATTCTTATATCTCAAGCAGATAACTGTTACAATTGGCCAATCTTAGTTTCGAATCATTCATCAAACCATAATAATGTTAATATCTACCGTATTTGCCAAAAATCTCTTTGACATGTTAATCGAAAAGCCTCGAAATATAAATCAAAAGGCGATAAGCAAAAATAAAAACACGAACAAACAAAAACAATGAGCGACCAATTAACTCTCAAACTCAAAATCAGGGTAAACTCACCAATTGTCGACCGCTCTATTTGAACGAAACGTACAAAGGGAATAAAAGGGGTTTAAAAATACGCCCAGGCCCAATTAATTAGAGACAATTAGCTACCCTTCCTGCAGCAACAAAAGGTAGAAAAACTCTTCTCATTAATTACGAAGCAAAGAGGGCGAAAGGCGAAACAGGAAGGTACTAGATTTCTCCCCTTTTGTTTTTGAAGAGGAATCCATTTGTGAGACGGACGCGTTGCGGAAGATGCGGGGTCGCGCCGAGGTATGATTTTATTTATGTTTTATGTTGTGGATTTAATTACGGTTGTGACGTTGTAGGCTTGCTTTATTGAAGGTATGATTATTAATTATGGTTGACCTATTCTAATTTAAAACTAGGGGTAAGAGGATTGATGTTTTCTTTCTTCATCCACTACTTTTTATTCAGGGCTATATTTTAATTTATTCACTTAGACTGTCCTACTGCTGAGCAAAGCTCTCCTCACAAAGACGTCCGGAGCTTAAAAGCAGATAATTCAATTAATAAAAATACTATCGGGTAAACATGAAAATAACAAGGAATATGCAATTGAGAAAATTCAGCAACAAGAATAAAAAAAAACACTTTTCAGCAAACAAAAAACAATAATCCTTTCCTCGAACCCCATTAAACGCGTTGACAGCTCATCCACTTGCTGGCTAATTACAATGCTTTCAACAACTCACAGATTACATGAACATACATTATCAACACTATCTGAACTAATCCTCAGCTGACATGCTAGAAAAAATATTCCAGAGTGCCTTCCACGATAGGCGAACATTTTAATCGACACACAGATTATACGTGTCCATTAAATAAGTAGCTATCAATTACCGTGCTTGTACTGATAATTTTTAACAGCACCGATAAAATTCGGCAGTACTAATCAAGCCGTCACCATGTGCGCGTGCAAGCAGAAACGATCTTTCCTAATAGAGGACATACTGAAAGATGTGACGAAGAGACCTTATAAAAACTTGAGTCAGGAGCCTACGCAGCCGCTCAAGTGCAATGGAATAAAGTCCGTCGAGGTCCCTAAAAAACAGAAGATGACGAAGATTGAAGAGCCGGCCAGTGACAATGCAGGCAAAATTGATGCTAAGTGCGAAGTGCCAAAGGATTTCGATTTAAGCAAAGTCAATCTGGAACACAGGAGAAATACTTATCCGTTGTACCCTACACCAATTAAAGTCAACGTACCTCCGTTGTCTTCTTCAGTGACATGGCCGCAGTACAGAGGGAAAGAGGCCTCAGGGCTCTTAGAGAGGCCGCCCTTCAGTTATTACAGCGACTCGATGCTAAATTCTAATCAAATACTAAGAAGTCAACTTGCTGCGAACAGATTTGTGTCACACCCATTCACTATAAGGCAAGCTTATGGATTTGACAGAGGTGAGTTTTGAATTGACTATTATTCATAGAGATCTTTTCACAAAAAATATTTATAAAATGACCCTTTTTGTATGATGATTCTGACTAAGATTAGTAAGTAGTAAGTAACGCCTCCTTATCAATAGCGTACTAAAGAAAAACAAATAAAATATGATTATTATATCGAATATCGATTATCGTCGATATAACAACAACTGACGTAATAATACAATTATTCATATTGAATCACCTAGTAGTGGAAATATTGCAGTAGCTAATATGTAAAGTGACAATAAAATGGTACGAACAAATCGGAGGCTTGTAATTCCGTCAGTGGAAAAACTTTGAGGAAGTAAATGGCGACCAAAGCAAAATGAAAATGAGCCACCCAAATGGAGGTGAAGAAACCACACATATTTATACTGGGGACTATGATCTTGGAAGACATACTGAGATATCAGAAGAGTGAAGAAAATACAGCCATTCGGTATCAGAAAGATAAAGAAGCGGAAAGAGACCGAACGGAGAGGAAGGTTGACCGACCGCGGAAAGAGAGCTGTGATCGAACGGAGAGGAAGGATGACCGAGCGCGGAAAGAGAGCTGTGACCGAACGGAGAGGAAGGTTGACCGAACGCGGAAAGAGAGCTGTGACCGAACGGAGAGGAAGGTTGACCAAGCGCGGAAAGAGACTTGTGATCGAACGGAGAGGAAGGTTGACCGAGCGCGGAAAGAGAGCTGTGACCGAACGGAGAGGAAGGTTGACCAAGCGCGGAAAGAGACTTGTGATCGAACGGAGAGGAAGGTTGACCAAGCGCGGAAAGAAACTTGTGATCGAACGGAGAGGAAGGTTAACCGAGCGCAGAAAGAGAGCTGTGACCGAACGGAGAGGAAGGTTGACCAAGCGCGGAAAGAGACTTGTGATCGAACGGAGAGGAAGGTTGACCGAGCGCGGAAAGAGAGCTGTGACCGAACGGAGAGGAAGGTTGACCGAGCTGTGATCGAACGGAGAGGAAGGTTGACCGAGCGCGGAAAGAGACTTGAGATCGAACGTAGAGGAAGGTTGACCGAGCGCGGAGAGAGAGCTGTGACCGATCGGAGAGGGAGAGCAACCAAACGAAGAGAGAAATTGACCGAATGGACAAACCGACGCCCGACGCCAGCGATCTGCTGAGCAAGCTGAAAAGCAGATACCAGGTGGCCAACTCCTGTATATGAATGCTCAAAATCTAATCTCAGAATCAGGAGGTTCCAAATCTTGAACGTGGCTTTCACAAAAAAATCCTCCTGTAAAGTTAAAGTTAAATTATTTTGGTTCTAAAAAATAATTTAGTTCAAAATAAAAAATATGAATTTAAGAGTTTTTACTAGTCGGTCGTCAGTCAGTCATCATCATCAGCCTACAGCAGGCCACTGCTGACGTAGGCCTCTCCAAATGCAAGCCATTCAGCTCGATTATCGACTACTCTCATCCAGCTGCTACCAGCTGCCTTGAGAAGATGGTCGCTCCAAGCTCCAACTAACCTGAGGGCCTACCTGACGTTTGCAGTCAGTTAGTAAAGCTTATCATCAAGCGTGTACAAAATGAAATAAAAATCGATTACTATATCGATTACCGATTATCGTCGATAAGCAACGACATATTCATACCGAATCGCCTTATTATTTACTTCATTCGTTATCTTATCACAATCTTACATTGAGTTCGTCTTAATCTTCATAATAATGTATTGTCTCAAATTATTGTCAGTTTGTCTCCTTTTACGAGTATTTATAAACTAACAAAATAAAACAATGGCTTTTATCATAACCTTTCATTGTGATCACGATTACTTCCTAAACTTTTTATGTACATGTTTTTATTCAACAACCAGTAAGCCTAATTTTGAAATGCCATATCATCAATTACATTCTTCGGTCACTTTTGAAATGTCAAAACGAATTAATTCATACCTGTTTTAGCATCCGCGCAGAGAAGACATGCGAGCATTCTCCGTATGAGAAGCAGCCTTTTTTAATTCTTTTACCTATTGTGGTGTAGTAATTTTATTTTTAGGTGCATCGTCTTCACATATAATTAATTATATAATTATTAATGTATGGAAAATATTGTAAAACATTTTAAAAGAGTAACGGTGGAATTTCTTGCCCATTCTTCTCCATACGAAAACTACCTTTTGGAAGGGGCGACTAGAATCAATTTTATTTTATTTTTGACCTTCAAAAGTGCCTTTGCCTATTTGAAATAAATGATTTGATTTTGACTTTGCCCTGTAGTGGAACAATAATTGCTTGATATTAATATTATTATATCATGACAATAAATAAATAAATAATAATAAATTATCCGATAAATCATAAAAATCCTTTAAATATAAAAATCAGTAAAAAGACAAATAATCCGTAGTCATTAAATCGGTGCTTTCAGCCTAAACCGTTCTGCTTCAATAATAATTATAATCTAGTACGTTTATCAATCTTATTGGTTTATAATATTTATCAAAAATGTTAGCTTAATGACTTATTAAGTTATTATTGATGATTTTAAGCAGATAAGTTTATGTCTCTATCTACGTAAGTACCTACCTCTTAATTAATTAATTATTTGATAATCTCGGGGAAAAACATTTTTCATGAATAATAACACTTTGGAATCGACTCTAAAATCACAAAAAGAAACATTTTTATTTTTAGGGCGAAAGCGTCACGGTAGCCCGCGATAGAATAGGAGAGTATAGAGACTTGTATTGATGATTTCTATGATAATAATTCTATAATAAATATTTGTTACGGTCGCGAATCATATTTTAATCAACAGACCACCTGATACTGACCTGCAAATTGCAAAAAAAAATAAGGAATTTCCCGGGCAACCTTAGCGCATCCCCCACCGATAAATAAAAACATTTTTGCATAAAAAAAACAACCAACGATGTAATTTTTACTAGTAATTTTGGTTTATAAACCAAGCTACTGAACCGATTTTGATGAAATTTCTATGGAACCAATCTGAAAGTAGGTATATCCTTAGGTACAAATAAAAAAAGAATTTTGCAAATTGGTTTATAAATAACAGAGTTCAGAGGTAACAAACATAAAAAAAATACAGTCGAATTGAGAACCTCCTCCTTTTTTGAAGTTGGTTAAAAAATAACGCCTAGTCCATGGTCTTAATGTTTGATGATTTCTGTTAAAATCTCTTTTGAAAAAAAAAATATAAATAAAAAAAATATTTCACAAAGTTTTGACTGTTTCTTATCTATATATTAGGATGCCATTAATTCACCGATTGCCATGATAATATTCAATCTTTTCATATAAAATTATTGTGAAACAACCAATTTCCGGATAGTATTAGAGCTTTCGATAAGATAATTACTATGGGTTGCGTGATCACTTAAGTATTTATAAAATATCTGTACCTAAATATTAAGCAATGCGAAATTATTGGACTATACACTATTTATTTAGGCAATAAAAGTTTACGGTGACAATACGATCACTAGATTCAAAATCAAAAGTCATTTATTCAAATTAGGCTGAGAATCAGCACTTTTCGAACGTCAAAATTACAAAAGACAGTCCCCCAAAAACGCCCGCCCTTCACCACTTCCTAGTGCTATCGCTGGGAAGAAGACGTGGCGCAACAAACTCCCCAGATTCACGAATGGACTAATTCAATATCATAATTAAATACGAGTACCTAGGCAGTAAAGCAGTAATCGACAGATATAATTCGAAACTAATAATGATCTTTGCTGTGCGATAAATGACTGGATAATTCGATCGTAACCTGTCTCACTTTACTCGTCATACCTATTTATCCATGATGGATTTATAATACTTGGATGGATGATCCATCATCCATACTAATATTATAAATTCGAAAGAAGCACTGTCTGTATTTTATCTTTATTTTTTAAATCGAATTTCGATAAAAAACTCTAAAACCTACCCCTCTAAAAAGATAGTCAAGTCAAATCAAAATGAAAAGTCATTTATTCAAACTCGACTGAGATTCAGCACTTTTCGAACATCTAAATTACATAAGACAGTCCTCCAAAACGCCCGCCCTTTACCGCTTCCTAGTGCTATCGCTGGGAAGAACAAGTAGCGCAACTAACTCTCCAGCAGCACTCCCCTGCAGTATCGTCATAAGCGCGTCTGCCGAGAATGGGGGTCCCATGTTCGTCTCGTAGTTCGGGCATTGGTATTGTTTTTTCCGTCTGAAATTTTACAGTAGCAGCTCGGGATTTGAGTCGAGTCTAACAAATATGCTAGTTTAAATGCGTATCAAAGAATTAATTATGGAGCGATACCCAACTATCGCTATCTACTTAATACTTAGATGCAAATTCAGTTGCAAATCACTGGTCTGTTCTTCTAATAGAAACATGCTTGTGCTCGGAACCAAGTTCATGTCAATAGCAACGGGTGGGAATCGAACTCACTACCTCTTGCTTGCCACCCTATTGGCCTATTAAAATAAAATATGTAATAGGTGGGCCTATTACCTATTGTTCCACTGCAGGGCAAAGGCCTCTTCTCATACAGAGAAGGCTCGAGCGCTGATCACCACGGTTGCCCAGGATGGGTTGGTAATTTCAGACTTAGAATTACTACAAGTCCAGGGGGCCTACTCCGAAGTAGTATCGGCCGAATGTTCGGCCGTTTCCTGCTACGAAGTTACTATTATACTTTTATTTGGTTCGGTCGGTTCCAATCCTACACTCCTACACTCTTTCGAATATTGACTATGATCCCGACCCAACTGAGCCGATCCGAACTTTTTTCGCATTTTTCAATAATATTCTGTTCGGCCATGTGTCGGTCCGATCCGAACATTCGCACTTTGTACTTCGGAGTAGGCCCCCAGGTTTCCTCACGATGTTTTCCTTCACCGATGTCAGTAAAGTCCTAGATAAACTCAGAAAGTATATATGAATTCAAAAGTCACATTGGTACTTGCCCGGATTTTAACCCACAACCTCGTGCATGAGAGGCGGGTCCTTAATCACTAGGCCATCACGAATAAAGAAAGAAAGAAAGAAAATACATTAAGAATAACACATACCAAATGGCACACAATATAATATACAGCAAACAAAAAATAAAATAAAAATAAAGCTATAGTCGCAAATATGGCTATTGCCGCTTGAAATAACATTTTACAAGATTAATTTGACAGATAATCTAATGGGTAGGGCTTTACCTACTTTCTTAACACCAAAAGCGTATTATCAACGATATATCTGTTCCAATTAAAAAATACACAACGCCTTATCGATTTAAGTATCTATTAAATCGATAACAATATTGGTTATTAGTAAAAAAATACCATTTTCCAGCGATTATCTCGCTATCGAATATTTTTTTATCTTTTAATACTAAGGTAGGTGCTCCTAAAAAGGGCCGGTTCCAAATAAGGTCCATCTTTTCAAACTTCCCGCGTTTAATACTTAAACTAAAGTAGATACCGCGCGGCCCCTCCCCAGTAACCAATCACAAAAGCGCACCTACGTTCATAGCGTTCACGCCGGCCATTTTGTCAGTGGCTCTGTGTGTAACCTCATGGGCGGTCGACGTTACTCAGGTTATAAAATATTTTGAATGTGTTTTGACTGGTTTTGGTAATAAAACCCGGTCGTAATGTAACATTTGTGCAATATTAATGTAAAAATACTTTCAGAACTTGGATTGACGGGGTAAGTTACGAAAATTATTGCTTTTTTTCTCGATTCTGTTAGTTTTTCTCAGGACATATCTAAGTGCCTAACAAGGTCCACTGTGTTGTCTCCAAATAAGGGTCCGGTCTTTATTAGGGGTACGAAGTTTTAAAATAGGCATGATCACTTACTTAAATCTATACTTACTACTTACTATATATTATATGTATATGATATTATGAAGCTGAAGAGTTTGTTTGTTTGGTTTAACGCGCTAATCTCAGAAACTACTAGTTCGTATTGAAAAAATATTTTTGTGGTGAATAGTCCATTTATCGTGTAAGTTGTTATTGCTATTGTACAAAAATGCTATTTGTAAATACATTTTTCCTTCCTGCTATAGAAATACGTATTGTACAAACATTAATGTAAGTCCAATTACTGTTTTTTAGTAAAGAAGAATGGAACTTTCGCAAAAAAGAAAACGGGGCTCAGGTTGGACTCAATTTGACCTTCAGAATGCCCTTGATGATGTTAAAAACAACAGAATGTCTGAGCGTGGAGCAGCATTAAAATATAATATACCGAGGCGAACATTAAAAAATCACATCAAATCTGGGAGCGAGGTGAAGAGGATGGGAAGAAAAACTGTTTTCACCGACACACAGGAGAAAGAATTGGCAGAACGAATCAAGAAATTCTCGAATATAGGTATGCCTTTAACCCCAAAAATAATAAGAAAGCAAGCATATTTATTTTGCGAAAGGAACAATATAAAAAATCCTTTTAGTGATAAAACCTCGACTGCGGGCAAGAAATGGCTTAAAAATTTCCTCGCACGTAACAAAGATATTTCACAAAGAAAAGCACAATTCATGAACCCTGCGAGGGCTCAGAAACTAAATAAACAAATTGTTTTGAAACATTTCAATGCCATTCGCGAGATCTATAACGAACTGAATATTGACCAACACCCAGAAAGATTATATAATGTCGACGAAAAGGGATGCCGTTTAACTCTACACAAACAACAAAGAGTCTTAGCTGGAAAAGGTTCTCGCAGGGTACACCTTATAGCGCAAGAACACGCAGAAAATGTAACTATTGCACCCTGTGTGAATGCTACTGGGAACTTCATTCCACCAATGATTGTTTTTAAAGGAAAAAGACTACGGGAAGAATTTTTGGAGAATTTACCAGCCGGATCTTTGGTGAAAATGGCACCAAAAGGTTCCATGACGACAGAACTCTTCGTTGATTTTATTGAGCATTTAGCCAAACACAAATCTCCAGGAAAATGTTTGTTGATTTTTGATGGCGCGTCATCCCATCTGGACTACAAAATTGTCGATGTTGCAGAAAATCATGACATTGTTCTGTATTGTTTGCCATCGAACACAACCCACGAGCTCCAACCACTTGATAAATCAGTAAACAAGTCATTTGAACATTTTTGGGATGAAGAGGTACTACTTTTTACTTACCAAAATCCACAGAAGAAACTCACCAAAGCACGTTTTAATAAAATCTTTACAAGAGTATGGACAAAATGCATGACCCACAACAATATTGTTAACGGATTTAGGGCAACTGGTCTGTACCCCTGGGATCCTAGTTCAATCCCAGAAGAAGCCTTTGCGCCATCCATGCTCACTGAACTAAATACTGCGCAACTCTCTAATAAAGACAATTCTTTAACCGTAGCAAATTCTCCTGAATCTGTTAATCTTTTAAATTATAGCTTTGACTCTGATATTACGTTTTTTGAAGAATACGGCTCTATAGCTCAGAATTCAGCAGCAACAGTTAAGCAACTCCAAAACCAAGATGGTAATTTCGAGAAATTAGTTGACTATAGCAGTTCTTCAATAGAATCTTTGGACTTGGTCGATAAAAATGACCCTATTCGATATAGTTCACCTGTTCCTGGTCCTTCGGGGTTACAAGTTCAACATGTTCATCGTCCACCTACACTCTTATCTTCTCCATCAGATATATCCGATATTGAATATAATTTCTCAATGATGCAAAACTATCCAGCAAAACGTGTTAGAATATATACGTCTTCTTCTTCATCTGATGAAGAAAATAATGACCCTGTTCAAACACATTCTACGCCGAAAAAGAACCAGAATGATTCATTTAGCGATGACATGCCACTATCAGAACTTAAAAATAATAAACAACGATCTGATATTCAAGAGTCAAGTTTTAAAGACTTTCTTCCAACTCCAAATTATGCTCAAGTTAAGGCAAAGCCAAGACGAAAAGCTTTAAATTACGTCGGACAGAGAATAACCAAAGATTTATTTAATGATAAGCCAAGCAATAAAAACTCTACCAAACAGACCAAAAATGACAACAAAAATACTAAAGGTCAAAAAACAAAGGCCAGAAAAGAGTCATCTAAAGTTCCAAATACTAAACCTGATAAAATCAAAACTAAGCAGAAACATGACACAATAGAAACTTCGGTACAAGGTAAAAAAAACAAAAAAGCAAAAAATTATAAAGAAAGCTGGTATTGCCCAGCTTGTAAAATGGATACAATGCTAGCAATGCGGCAATGCAGAAAATGTGAGTTGTGGTATCACGAAGAATGCGTGGGTCTTACCAAAGATGATTTAGATATATTTTTTTGCCCTGATTGTTGCTGATGTTAACTAAGTTTTTCTTAATTTTCTGATTTGTACTTTGTTTCATGGGAATTAGTTATTGCAAGCTATTGTTATTTGACCGTGATTCACTTTTAAACTTATTTGCTACATTTTTTAAATATTTAATTATATGTTATTATTACCGTGTTGACTACAAGCTTACATTATTTGTCTGAAGTTGTTAGTTATTTTGATTTTTATGTTTGTTTTATGTTCTCCCAAAAGTTTAATTTAGTTTTTAGTTATTTGACGAACAAATTATTATTACGTGAAAAGGTGCCATTGTTTAATTTATATTTGTTCAATCTTGTTATTTTCCTTTTAGTTCTTTTCAAAGACTTAATAAGGTCCAGATTATGATTGAAGGGGTGTAATACCTAATAAGGTCCAAGGACTAAGACTGAAAAAATGACTGATTAGTAACATTTTGTGATTTTCTTTATAAGATTTAATAAAAATCTGGTTAAAACTATAATTTGTTTCATTTACAACTAGAAAATAGACTAGTTAATACTTATACAAATTTCCTAAGACTTAATAAGGGCCACGACACTAATTTATTTGAATTTACGTTTCATTATTCGGATGCCACGATCTTGATAGTAGTTTTAAGCCATTGCTATCTAAAGATATTGTTTTTCTGGTAAAAAACGCCTTAAATCTTACAGTTAAATTATGGACCTTATTATGAACCCTAGTGCCCAATAAGGACCATAAACAAGCTTTTAAAAAACTTTTTTTGTCAATAACTGGCCATAGATACCTCGTTTTTATAAAGTATTATCTCTTCAAATAAAAACAGTTAATTTGATCATGATTTTTTACAAATTAAAAAATTTCCCAAAATTGATTTATAAGGTTTTCCAAAAACCCGGCCCTTATTAGAAACAATTACCTTATTTGAAATTGTTTTTTTTATTGTACTTAACAAGATAGAGTGAGGTCTGTTATCGTCAAATTGCTCCAATTTGTTGGATTAGGTAACTAATTTTTTACTATTTTAGGTTTCGATAAGTCATAGTTGTCTGATCTACCTACCTGATTACAGTAGGTACGAAAGTTCAATCCATGGTTACAGTTTGCGCGTCGATATCCCTGCCACCCTGTATGGGCCTTAAATTTCTTTCGTACCTACTGTAATCAGGTAGGTAGATCAGACAACTATTTATTTATTTATCCTCACACTGGAACGCCATACGGCAATTACACCAACGGAGCAAAAAATCACTTCATGTGCTGCTTTCCATCCATTCTGTGCGCGGTGTTTATGACTATGACTTATCAAAAAACTAAAATAGTAAAACGATAGTTAATCCAACAAATTGGAACAATTTGACGATAACAGACCTCATTCTACCTTGTTAGGTACAACAAAAAAACAATTTAAAATAGTATTAAAAGATAAAAAATAATCGATAGCGAGCTAATCGCTGGAAAATTGTATTTTTTTGTACAGGCCTTAAATTCCTACTAAGCCGAACTTTCAATTTATGTATGTTATTTGAATTTCAACAAAAGGTAAATACTAACGCCATCTACCGGGGAGTAATGGCAACTTCACGACACAATGATTTTCTCAGATTTCTACTAACAAAGGATTTTCTAAGAGTCATCCCCTAAAGGGGTTAACTCTATGGAAACTCGTTATTTATACTGGTCGGAAATACCATCGGGCGCACGGCTTGTTACTTATAATTACGAGTATGTAGGTATTCATTGATCTGTTTTTCCTCAGTACCGCCAAGCTGCTGCAACCCCTGGTGGGGTCTGGGTGGCAGGCGGAAGGGGGGCCAGGTACGCTTCACGGCGGCCCAGACGGGGGCGCTGGAGAGACGGTTCAGCGCCAGCAAGTACCTCAGCCCGGATGAGAGACGAGCCCTGGCGAGCACATTGAGACTTAGTGATCGACAGGTTAGCAGATGATCTTTCTTTATTAAATATAGCTGTACAACGATCTTTTGACGCGTGGCCAAAATCGGAACTAACGCCTCTTTTTGTTCATCTTGGTTTTTTTTTTAATTTGTTTCACAAAGCGTTCAGCGGCTTTCCGCTCACTTGAAAGAAGCAAGCGGGGGTTGCCGTTATGTGCATGATGCAGCCAGTTTAACTTACACAAATAATTTACTCATGCATGCAGTCTGTAACCCACTTACTTAAAATTTACAAAACAATTTTATTATATTACTAGCTTCTGCCCGCGGCTTCGCCCGCGTGGATGTCGGAAATTATCCCACGGGAACGTGCTAACAGGATAAAATGTATGTGCTTCCCCAGGATGCCATCTTTAGCTATGCCAAATCAGAAGTTCAGTGGTTTAGGCGTGAAAATGTAACATACAGTTTCAAGTTCACATCCTCCCCTTAAAAACTGAATTACCCGTTTTGGTCCCGTCAGTGGTAAATTTTCGACAACTTTACATATCTATTATTAAGTATTTTCTGTCAAAAGTATCAATACTGAGTTTCGAGTTACTCAGACCGCGCATTCAATTTCTTCGACGTAAACTTAACACCCCTATATCCCCCTTTGAGGGGTAGCTTTGAAAAACTTATAATGATAAACTTTATTACTTACTTAGGCAAATTTCAAGTTTATTAACTAAATGAATAAGATTTTTCTTATAAACTGTATCCCCGCTTTTCACCCCCACAGGGGAGGAATTTTAAAAAAATCGTTTGGGATGTATTCATAACTTGACTCAAAGATTATTTATACTAATTTTCGAGTAAATCAAGCCATGCAGTAAAATCCTCCCCTGAAAAATTTACTACCCCATTTCAGCCCATCAGGGGTAGATTTTTAAAAAAACCCTGATACACATTATTCTTTACTTTCAATATTAGGTATAAATACTGAGTTTAGAGTCAACCGGACTGCGCGCTAAAATTCTTCCATACAAACTTTGAAACCCCCCAATCCCTTATTAGGGGGTAGTTTAGAAGAAAAAAAAAACTGACATACTTCATAATTTATTTAGATAAGTATTCGTGCTAAGTTTCAAGTTTATTAACTCAAGGAATAAGATTTTTCATACAAACTTTCATCCCCTATTGGGGGTAGAATTTATCAAAATCCTTTCTTAGCAGATGCCTACGTCATAACATCTACCTGCACGCCAAATTTCAGCCCGATCCTTCCAGTGGTTTGGGCTGTGCGTTGATAGATCACTATGTCAGTCAGTCAGTCAGTCAGTCACCTTTGAGTTTTATATATTTAGAAGATACTTTTCCGGCATAAAAAGTACCCAGTGTGGTGCCCAGGATATTAAAGAATAATTATACCAAGTTTCATCGTAATCGAACCGGTAGTTTTTGCGTGATGCCTGAACAAACAGACAGACAGACAGACAGACAGACAGACAAAAATTTTTTTAATCACATTTTTGGGTTCGGTGTCGGTCTAACACCCCCTGCCATTTATTTTTTTGATATTTTCAATGTACAGAATTTTCACTTCTACAGATTTATTATAAGTATAGATTATACCTACTTACTACTTAGGTACCTTATTATAAGCGCATCAATAATCCAGCGCAGTGCGATAGGATTTGATTGATTCGTTGATAACACTGCTAATAATCGGGTATTATTTATGTGGATTACAATTTATTATAAAGTATTATTAACAACATACCTACTTATCTACGAAACTTACCTACCACAACATCACCCCGTACGATATGAATAGGCAGTGACCCATGAAAACCTATAAAACACTTTGCCACACTCAGGGATCGAGGTTATGGTACCACCAGACCAACAGTCTTGGGTGGAAGGTACCTCTAACACCCAAGACTTTTGATCATTAAGGGTGTTGTCTACCAATTATACCTACTCTTATAGCAACTATACGCTTATTTAGAGACCGATGTCTATTCTGTAAAAATCTCACCGTGAAAACTATGAAAAAAAAAAGAAGTGAGCTTGAAGTAAGATGGCACCATAGTACAAGTACATACTAATTCCATGGACTGATGCTAGGGATTGACACTATTCACAGCTCACTTCAACTTAAATCCCGGTGAGGTTTCTAGCTGGGGTATAGATCGGCAGGACAAATTAGGTATACAGAAAATGAAGTGTCAGGTCATTTTATACTTTTGTACCATGTGTACCTACCTGTTAACTGTCATTACACTATGCTATCCATTTTAAAACAAACCTATTCCTTCTTTAGGTAAAAACCTGGTTTCAAAATCGTCGCGCCAAATGGAGGCGTACTACACCGGATTCAGCTGATGCTGGGAGCCCTCCGACTGCGGATGAAGGATCTGACGACGAAGTCCATATAGCTGATGAGGCATAACGATGACTGGCACACTATTGAATAAACGATTATTGTAGACTGCGTGTTATGTATTGTATATGTACCTATATGTATATTTCCGTTGTTTTTTTTTAATGTCTTCTGCGAAGATGTGCGGTTGATTTGACATACCAGAGACCAACCTGAATGTAGTCGTGCCTTTAATTACACCGGCACCCATACTCTTCCAATCAATACATAGGTACACCTAGCAACGCGGCTTGGCGGCAGAAATAGGTATGGGCAAGTGGTAGTATTTTTTTTTTCTTTATTGACAATGGGCTCACTCTTGACCTCAATCCAGCCCAGAGGCAGGGATGAGATCTACGGAGTGGAATTTCACCGAATGAGCGCCTTCACAAAATGTTCCTACCTATAGAAAAATTAAGTAGGAACAAATAAACCAGAAAATGAACGCGCTTAGTTAATCTACGCGTTTCCGAATTAGCACGAACGAACGTTGCGACACAGAGTAGGTAACCCCCCACAGAGACAAAGCTTCTAAGTTTTTTACTTGCTTTGTAGTAGTAATAGTAGTGCACCTATCATTGCACGTTTGTATGAAGTTTTCTCTCTGCTGGGTTAGAGTACGTGAGCTCGACAAATGGATGTGCGAATAACACTTGTGCGACAAAACTATACTGCGAGTCTGCGACTCACCATAGTTCGAATGCACGCTTGTGCGACATACTGAAGCTCGACATCACACTAGTGCGACAAACGATTAGGTACCAATCGCAGATCGTCATCTGAAGTTTTTTTTGGAATTGCATAGTTGTTCTTCATCTTTATTTTTGTAATCTTAAAAGGTAATACAAAATGGGCAAGTACTTCCATGGTTGTAACAGCTCTATATTAAATCTCACATTCGCGCGTTTAGAAAGACCATTTTACCAGATTAGAAAGACCATATCGTTTGCTGCACTACCAAACAGGAGCTTATAGGCACTTTTGTTAGAAAATACTTCAGGTTTATCAATTAATAATACCTACATTTTGCACAAATCGAAGATACACAAACCAGTAACCCCTCCCGTAACTGGATTTCTACAACGTCAAAAACATGTGATATGCAGAAGCTTATATATTATCGATTTATTTGATCGATTGGACAATAATCGTCGCAGCAATACAAATCATCTTTCAATTCCTTTAAATTAAGGTATTAATGATTTGATAACTAATCCAAGAGATCGTTCAACGTTCAATAACAAGCTTAGGAAGGATGGCTCATGTGACTGCAGTACGCAAGGCCTCACGATAATGGAAATAAGCTTACCAGATAATGATAATATGGATTAACGAGTTTGGTGATGAGTTTTATTTAAAGAACATGTTTTGGGGCTTGATTACCATTGTTTTATTTTTTATTAGCCCTTTAAATGTCCCACTACTGGGCAAAGGCCTCCCTCTCTCTGTCCAGAGCTGTCAAGGACCAATCTTTATGAAAGGAGTCCTGCTCATCCCGCTGATTATCATTAGGACATTCTTTGAGATAATATTGACATAATAAAAAAAATAATAATAATATATACAAAATTTTAGATTATAAAAAGGAGAGGAAATAATCAAAGGTCATCAAAAGTTCGTCGACAATCGCTGTCAACGGGAAAATTGCCCACGTGGCAATGCTGCTGGCAGCATTGCCACGTTGTATGGCATATATGGCAATGCTGATTCTTTATTAGCTACCTTCACGAAGTCAAGGTAGCTAATACGAAGATCAGTACCATTTAGCTGTCAGTCTCAGAAATGCTTTAGGCGCCATCTGTCGATAGTCATCATAGATCTATGATTGTGACCTACCACTATGAAACCTTAATAATTCCTTTTTATGCTACTAAGTAATATACACAATAAGGCATAAGGCCTATACAGAGGACAAACTTTTTTGAGTTGGCTTAAAATAAAATAAAACAAAAAGAGCTTTTATAGGAAAACAAATTAATCTAGCTAGCCATTCAGGACACAACAAATAATTATCTTGAATGTTTGCTTGAATGGATATAATCCTTACCTAATTTTATTATAATGAATGAGTATTGTAAGGAATTTACAACAGATTATCAAGCATTGATGTTATCCACACTACATGTTTATCTAAAATATTTGCCCCTTATTTTATTACCCGGAGTAAAATTACGCCTTGTCAAAAATATCTCACAAGTGAAGTTATTCGATAAGCAAGACGTCAACTATCGGCCGTCGTTGGTCAACAAGATACCTACGTATGCGGACTGCGTAAGGTTGACAATCAAGGAAACTGGATAATAAATACACTATAATTTTACAAAATATTTTATTATTAAAAAAACAAATAGACCAAGGGAAAACTTTGAAAACAAACAAACACTTACATCTATAAATTGAACTGAAACGTAATAATATCGTTTATTTACATCCTTACACTTATACATCGTGTTTGGTAGGCCATTTGTCTAAACTTCGCGTTTAAAAATACTTTTTAAACATTAAATAAAAAGAAGAAGAAGAAAGAATTAAATATCCAAGATTTTTAGATAATTATGGGATTGGTAAAAAAAAACAAATTTCGGGTTGTTGATACCCAACTAGCACACTAGTGGAAATAGCAGCCTATTTTGCAACTTTTAGCTTTACAGTAGCGCTTTAGGGGTTCAGAAAGTGGTTTTAAGTTCTACTATTGCTTCCGTAACTGCTCATAGCTGTAAATATCACTAGGGGTAGCAGAAACTGAACCAAATGCCACTCTAGGTTTTATAAGTGTTCATTTTACAACCCCCTGGCGTCTATAGCTTTAAAAGAGAGTTAAAACATGTTTGTTAAAGCTTAAAGCTGCAAAAAAGCTTCTATTGCCGCTGCTGTACGCTTCGGAACTGCATAAAGATATTAATTGCAGACTTTTTAACGGAACTGTATAAAAGATATATTTATCACTGTTCTGCCACTGATACTTTCATTGCAGAAGTGATTTGTACTTTTGCGCAGACTTAAGTAAGAATTTGATCGACTGTTTTACTAATAGCAATATTAAGGCTTCACAATAGAAGCAGGAGAGTAATGGACATTGCTTACTCATTTGGATACATTCTGTTATTTTTATTGGAGAAATCGTATGTTATGAAATATTTGATCCAGTTTAAAAGAAATATGGATCTGAAAGCATGGAAGTTCAAACAAAGAACTGGTGGATATCGCAAGAAAGTACGGAGAGTTTATCAGAATATGCAGAAATTAAAAAAGGCAAATGTGTGAGAATTCTGTAATTGAAATATTAAATAACAAGTAAGTTTTTTTTAACTCAATTACGTGAGAGTAATTTAGCTTTTATTTATAAAACTCTATTCATTTAATTTATTCTTTAAGGGATTCATTGGAAACAAACAAAAATAATGCGCCAAGTTCGAGTTCAACAAACACAAACGGTGACAAGCGAGGGTCCCGTAGATTTTGTTTTCTCAATTGCTGATAACGGACCAGTTACAGAGGAAAAGTATTAGATTTTATTTTATCTAATCAAAGGGCAGATAAATAATTTTTAACTATTAAAAAAGAAGTGATGGGGGTGATATGTATCAAAGTTGAAGAAAATCAAATATATGGTATTTATTGTAAGAAATTTGATAATTTAGTAAATGCTTTTGACCTTCCAATCTTCTCTTATCTAAATATTTTCAAAAGCAACTATACATCAGTTTTAAGTTCAGAATACGTGTGTTCGCCGTGTGATGTTAAATGTAAACTTGTGGTCACTCGATATGAATCGGATTTATATTTTGTTCCTTTACTACACACATTATACCGAGTACAATCGAAGCGCCTCTTGTATAATTGTATCGGAAAATTGAAATAAAAAAATATTTGAGATAAAATCAACTTGTTTTATTGGCAAATTGGCCCATAATTGACATTATTAAAATAATTAAACTAGGTAAATTCTAAAATAACAACAGTATAAACAATATTTTTGTACAACATTGTGTCTTTTCATGTGTCTGACATGGTGAATCGAAATAGACCAAATATTTGAATCAAAATTAACATGTGTCTTTGGCAAATTGGCCCTTACTTACATAATAGACTTAGTCAACATATTTATTAATAATAAAAATAAATATTCGGGACATTTCACACACACAGACGCACTACCAACTACGCCAACAGTTCTGTCAAACTGTTCGGCCAGTGTAACACTCCATGTTTTTCCCACTTAGATGGACAGATGCAAAGTTCTTGTTTATTTTGTTGTTCATTATAAGTTTGAATTATTTTGAAAGGCATTCTGAAAACATGGTAAGACATAGTAAGTGTTAAACAATTGAAAGAGCGAAAAATATAGAAGTAGCTACAAACGATCATCGTATTTTAGGGTTTTCAACGAGTTCTACGGATCTCTAAACAAATAACCATTAGTGTGGTTCGATATCTGCAGTAAGTACGAAATAAAAGTGATTGTAAAGACTTGAACTTCATTAGTGGTACAGGTATTACTTGGACCTTCAGAAGAGTGAAACTTAACGCTTTGACGCGCAGAGAGGAAGTATTAAGGTTGAAGTTGCAAGTTAAAGCTGCTTTTCATAGACGCCATGTTTACAAGACAATTAGTTATCATTACTTGAGAAATTTATAGGTTTTTATCACAATTTGTAGTAAAATATAACTAAATATAGAACCAGCAACTTACTAAATACAAATGTAGTCAAGTACGTAATTTCAATATCGTGTAGGTATGTGATATAATAATATTTATATAATAATATTTTACATATTTTACGATATTCTGAGGTAATTATTGAGGCGCGTTAAAAATACTCCAATAATATCAACTATATGCACGATAAACTGATCTGCGTTTTTAGCCACTTGCATATAATACAAAATATAGCTCAAAAACACTTACCTTCACTTCACTTATTATTTATTTGTATTCAGTAATGTCTGACTCAGGAACAAAAGATGTATAAGATG
This sequence comes from Apamea sordens, assembly GCA_945859715.1. Taxonomy (NCBI): domain Eukaryota; kingdom Metazoa; phylum Arthropoda; class Insecta; order Lepidoptera; family Noctuidae; genus Apamea; species Apamea sordens. The sequence continues at coordinate 17,291,075 of OX244008.1, read as the reverse complement.
TATTTAATAAATAAGAGACAAGGTGAATGATCAGTGATCCTTTATTCGTTCAGTTAAATCTGTCATTCATTCAATAAGCGCCACAAGATCTTTAGTGTGGTGTTAATTATTAGTTGCAGCTCCTGTAGCGCTTTTATGCCCTTATTATGAAGTTCTAATGGAACTGTAGACTGCAAAAAGTTGTGCCCCTTTGGCTGCAAAGCGGCTGCATAAGGTCTGCAGTGCACGCTCTGGCGCTTGAGCTTGGCGCCTTTGGGAATAATCGGATTAGCTCCAAAGCTCTTAAGCAACAGTTTGTGCTAGTTGGGTAAGGGACTGAGACTATGCATGTCTGTGGGGCACAGACTACTCTGTGGGTACAAGCCGGACACTACTTTGATTCATGGCAGTTCTTTACCTTTCTCGCAGGTAAACCTAGGAGATTGTCGGTTACTTAACCGCACATTATCAGCAGGAACCTTTGTACTCCAATTTTTCAAGTAGATACTCCATAATACGTTTGTAAGTGTAGGGATACTTGTTGATCTGAATTAATTTAATATTATTATTATTCATTCCCTTGTCATCGGGGTGGCGCCACTGGCCGCAACACTGACTCGCTATTTTTTGATATCCACTTTATTTTCAACAATTTTTTTTATTATTTCAAACATGGAACGGGATACATAGTACTTTTTAAACGCAAAGTTTAAGACTAGATACACTTTTGAATATAGGCATTAATTTGTAACATTCGCGTAAAATTTTTATTAAAAAAACTCAATCTGTCGTGACACATCATTCCATATAAATGTCCGTGCGTTTAGTTACAAAAAGTATCATACAAATAACAAATGAATTAAGACTGACTCACACTTATACTTACAACTTTTAACTTGTAATAATTATAACTATTTAAAATTCAACTATTCAGTCAAATTTTTTACTACACCACCCTAAATTGCTTTTTACCCGCCATTTTGAAAGAAAAGCGGCCATTTTTTGAACTCCAAACAGTTTTTAGTTAATTTTACTTTCTCTATGGTACTATAACATCAATGTAAGTACTTATGTACAGTGTTATATTAAATATGGATTGAAAAATATATCTAGACTGGGTCGCACGCAATTTTAATATTATAATTATTTGCATACTGTAATCACTGTAATAATAACAAAGCAAAATTTCGCGTAACCCAGTCATATTTTTTTATTAATCGAATGTCATTTGTGCTTCAAAACTATAGTAACTATTTAAAATACTAACACGTATCTAAAATAGACATTGAGTTATATTTTCTACCCTTATCTACTTTATACATTGATTCTTTCTTACTTTTTAAAAATATAATACAATGTAAAACTTTGTTCAACAATATCTCCGTTGAATCCATTGCCTTAGGCCAGCTACACACAGGCGATTGGTTTCGCGCACTGGATTTGCAATGCACTGCTAAGCGGAGAGAGTAGAAAATCTTAACAGTGTATTTTTTTTTTGACGCGCTGGGATACGCTCTGTTGGATTCTCAATGCCCGGCTCAATACCGTCAGTCGAAAATCCCGTATGCGAAAAAAAATCACCCGTACCGCTACCTGGGCTTATCTGTCCAGCCTACCAACATTTTTGTACAGGCAGGTATGCAATGGATGGCAAAAATAGATGTACATATATTTTTCTCAAAGCGTATTTCGGATTTACACAATTCATTCTGTAAGTCGATATAATTATATCGACGGGTATACTATTTAATGTTAATTTCATAAATTATTTATTATTTACATGAGCTCGTTCGACTATCAAAGAAAACAATAGGCTATTATCTTTTCAAATGTTCTCAAATTAATTTATTAAAAAGTATACTGCTTAAAAAAAAGGGTTGTACTTAAGTACATATTGAGTCGAATTTTATGTGCAGACCTCAGAATACAGAACAAACCAGAAGGAGCCTACAGCCGATAACGTATGCCGCTCACTGTGTCCAAAAACAATTCGCAACCCCCCGCATTCCTCATACTTCCCACCCGTACAGTGTTGCTAGCTTAGGGAGAGTTCGCTTATCGTAGGGTAAATTAAAATTCATGTTTCAAAATAATGCAATCCGAATAATGTTTTTGTGTCAACAAATCAATATTTTTTTTTATTTGAGTCACTATTTTAACACTAAAATATCTCAATAGGCTATTTTACACCAATGTAAGAAAATAATATAAAAATTAATTTGTATGATAGATTTTGTAAGTAAATATTTTAACACTAAATTAATGAATATATGTATTTATATATTTTATAATAAAATCAAACGTTAAATTATTTTATATGCATTTAATTTTTCCAGTCGACAGCGACGTGGATGAATTTTTCGACGCTATATTTTAGTTTGCAAATAGTTTTAGTTAATTTAGGATATTATTTTATTTTTTTAGTGTTATCTTGTAAATAAAATAAATAGAGATTCGATGCTTTGCACTTGGAAAAACAAAATTTAATTTTTTGATCAAGTAAAATACTTCATTATTTAAATAAAATGAGATGTATATGTGCTACTTCCACATGAAATGTGATCCCATCTTGTTTTTTTATTCTTCCAACTGCATTCTTGCAGGTGGGAAACGCACAAGACGGTATTATTAAATAAAAACTGACTTAATTTTTCACGCGTACGTCACACGGTGGTCACAGATAGACTAGTCATCCAAATGTCAAACTAAACTCTTTGAGAGTAGTTTGTGTAGCTTCGGTCTATGGCGCGTTCGCGGTTTCTGGTTTGTTCTGTATTCTGAGGTGCATGCTAACCATTTTTTTTTAATAATTACTTAAGTATACGTATGGCCGGCCAACCACATCTGCAATTTAACCGTGATTTGTAAGTGTGCTAAATGGCCAAAATATCCTGTTTTTGTGGGTGTTCAAACTTAATTTTGGAACAAATAATTTTATTTCTATAATTTGCAACAATTATGTTTTAAAATTATGCCAGTTGTCATGTCATTCCCTTGTAATGTAGTATCATTCTAAATGTCAGTTCTTAAGAGTACAACTATTCTGATCTTACCTCATAAACCTTATTTCCATAGACAGCAATAAAACTGTTGCAGTCACTCTGGCAGTGTGCTTGCGTGATCAAAGGAAAGTGGACCGTATGTCTATGAGGTGTTAGTCGGATTTCCTTAGCGCGCCCCTTGCGCGCCATGCTTTTAGAAGATTGTATGAGAAGTACAGTTGGAAAAAGTGTATTTGTGACGCGAGGAGTACGAACGCGTACCACAGGAGGCCGTATGGATAACCCTGGAAATGAGAGAAAATAAATTAATATTATATCCGCGCAGTATTCACAGGTAATAAATAAATAATAATAATTTATTCACCAAAATAAGAAGACGTAGGTATTACAAAATACAATATATGCTAAATAATGGCTTAAAGATATATGCTTTGGGACTTTCTGCATCCGAACTAGGTGGTAAGCCTGTATATCAGCGGTGTATGTGGATGCACCTGCCATTATATATCTCCACCACCAATAGATTACTGGTAGAGGATACCCAAGGTATTAAGTCCGCCTCTGTTCCCTTATTAACCGACTTCAAAAAAGGAGGAGGTTCTCAATTCGACGGTATGTTTTTTTTCGACAAGATCTGATGATGAGTTTCGGAGACAGACAACGGAACTCTTCAATAAATGCCAGCAAATCAACGGCTATTGCTGGTATTGCTTACGCAATCACACAACATAACGTCACGGCTGTACGCTCTAAAGGGGTACGCAGATGTGTTCAGTATACCACGGTACACCCTCATTTCTGTCAAAGTTGTTATTGGGATACCTCTAATCTTGTAAGTATATACGAATTTGTGTGGGGTAGGTACAAATAAAAAGTGAAAAATAAAAACTTTTTTGAAAAAAAAAACAACCGACTTCCAAAAACGACACTACAAAGTGAAAAATAACTTTAATTTCGGAAGTCGGTGGCAAACAACGAAAATGCGAACCAAACGACACCGACTTCCGAAATTAAAGTTATTTTTCACTTTGTAGTGTCGTTTTTGGAAGTCGGTTGTTTTAAAAAAAAAAAAAAAGTTTTTCGGCATTCAGTTTAATTGATAAATAAATATTTACTGATCCATAAGGACCTAATTAATAAGGCATTACGAGAAACCCACAATGAGAATACAGCAGCACTCATTATTGCCACCCAATAACATAAAAAGGTTATTAGGTGGCAATTTCCTTCTCACAAGGACGTCTTAAAAGGCGAAGTAGGAACCATGTTTTGAGGATGGTTCATCATTCATTCCATTGATTGGTCCATAGCATCATTAGATGGCAAGCTAACCAATAGATTAGTACGCCTGGACAGGAAAGGCCTGCGCCTAGTGACCCAACACTTCCACACGATAGGCATAACGGACAGCCCCCTGTGCAAAGCTTGCATGGAGGCTAATGAAACCGTCGCGCATATGCTCTTTGAGTGCACAGGCGTCACTCAGATTAGATCAGAAACCCTCGGGACACCCAGATCCTACACTGATGTTCTCGACAGACCAGGAGACCTAATAAGGTTCTGGAAGGAGGTGGGCTGGTTGGAATAACCACCGACGGCCACCATGGCCCACGCACAATGGTCCACCTGAAGGACTAAGTGCGGAAACCAAACCCGTAACATAGAACATAGAGTGGTCCATAGTCAGCAGTGGACAGGACTAAAGCCAGTGACAGCCCAATTAGAGGCCTTAGGACTCAAATCTAACCAAAGTCAATAGTAGAAGCAAAACACACAATATTATAAGTAGCGCATTTTTTTTTCGGTATTGCAGTCTAAAATCACAATTATATTAAATTAATTAATAAGTTAAAAATTAAATGCCAAGTTCAGAACCCAAAACCTGGTACATATAAAGCAGTATAACAAACCTTTGCCACCACACCACCCAAAACCAAGGCCGAATAATAAATGTCTCATTTTAACTTACACCCACCTGCCACAGCTCGATATCCACTTCACTGCTGTCATCCTCATCTTCATCCATCGTCAGGTATCTCCAGACATCTCCACAGTAGTACAGGATGCAGTACAATAAGGGTCCGAAGCCTAGTGCTGTTATCCCATACATGTACCGTCGAAGCTGTCGGATGTTGTTCCGTTTGATGGCTGATAGACCGAGGAACGATAGCAAGAGGGAGAGGCACCAGATGTACTCCCACCAAAGAGGCTGGAATTATAGAGGGAAGTTATTTAGATCAGGTTTTTTATTAAGTCCAATAGCTTAGTTACGTCGAAACACACTGACGATAGTCACAATAACAATCCTTTTAACTTTTTCATAAAAAAATTACTCGGCGAATGCATAACCTTCTTCTCCTTTTGAAGTTAGTTAAAAAGTTCGGTCGGTTAGGTACATGATTAAATAAATAAATATTCATAGCGTTAATAACGTTGTTGACTAAACGAGTTTTTTTTTATGCAAGTTTGAGCATGGATTTTGTGCCCCCTTCAAACTGAAGGGGCTTGTGACTTTGTGTGTAAGTTACGCAATTGAAGAGCTGAAATACATTACATTCCACAATGTGTCCTTAGGTGGTAAAAAAATAATGAGATTGACATTATGGACCCTATTGGGCACAAAATGACCTACGATTTTGATGAGAGGAAGCTTCAAAATATAACTTGTCTTTCTACATACCTATAATTATTAAATGTTATAATAATATTAGAATTACCATTCATAATGAAAAAAAAGGTCTTTTCCTATTTGTCCGTCTTGTTCCAAAAAATCCTGTGATAATGTTTCAGTTCTCTGGAGTTCGTACTCTGAGCCCCTAGATACAGAGTAACTGTCTAGTCTGGGGCTCACTAGCAAATACTATATTGTATATAACCTAGCTGTAGGTAATATTTCAAGCCACTCATGTCGTCTGAACTTGCTGTTTACCTGTGAACCTGCTTACTGTATTACCTGGACAATAAATATTTTCTATTTTTATTCTGTGAAATTATATTACAGTTTGTTAGGTCATTTAGCAGTTTTATAAGAGAAATATTAAAAATAAGATAAGTGGAGAAATTTTATTTTCGTTCTAAAGCTGCAGCATTCCTAATTTGGACAGGGTTCATTTCATCATCACTCTCCTGCCCATATCCCAATTTATTTGCGTTCGGCGGAACACGTCTTTTTCTTCCATACTTCTCTATTAGTCGTCATCTCGGTAGTCACCCCTTTCTAACAAATTAAAATAAAAAAGGAACCATTAATTATATTACCGGTGGTATCTGCAACTCTTCGATCTCTAGTATGAATATGTCAAGTTTGTCGAGGATGTCTGCAGAGAGCTTGGCCAGCATCACCAAGAACATTACATGGTGGAAGAACACGCAGTACTTCAGACGAGACTTGTTTAGAGCACTGGAATGAGAAATATTTGGCTATGTTACATTTTTTATGTGAATAAGAAAGAAAATGCATTTATTTGCGGCAAACGCAATAAGGCATTTTTTTTACATGGCACGGTTTCTTTACGGTACAACATATAAACCACACCATAGGAATAACTTGTTTGAAAAATATTATTACCTCTTCTAATGTGTGTGTTTTTACAACCAATTTACAGCAATAAAATATAATTTAAGTAAATATATATCATAATTCTCTTTACACACAATTACAACACACACACACACAATTTCTTCACAATTTATTTGGGATCGGCACATCTCTTATTTTCTTCCATACTTCTCTATTAGTTGTCATTTGTCATCTCGATAATCACCCCCTTTCTAGCCATATCATCTTTCACACAGTCTGTCCATTGTGGATGATGGGTGGGATTCCCCAATGTTGCAGAGGTGTTGGTCGAGCTGAATTTTAATTGTATAATATGGTAATCTGTGTCAGTAACCTACTAATACTACTATATACTTTAGTAAAATTGTTACTAAATCTACAGACTCCTGTCTGAAATAAAAGTTTTCTATTCTATTGTTTCTTTAGTCTTCTATTACTCTTATAGCCATCATTTAAAACTATTCATAAGACATGATAGCTTCCCTCACCACAAAAATGTTGAATGATAGCATTCTTAGCATCATCAATGTCTTATACTGCCCTTGAGTGATCCCTAACTAATGTAACATTTGTGTTTGTGATGGATATAAAGCCTTTTCCGTTAGTTTCATTGGTTTAGAGAATATTGCCTGAAAAATTTTGTTCTTTTAATTTAAGAAATGGTGTCCATAGTTCTGTTTCTGTATTTTCATTAAAATTTTTAATCAACATGATTTTTTGAATACTTATTATTGTTAACAAGACAGAATCCTAAAACAAATCCAATCTTTGGATATCACCTGCAAAAAACCTAATCAAAATTCTTAATTTATTCCTAATTATGATTGTTTGTATTATGTTTTAGTAATGTGAATTATGAATTTGATGATTGAATCATTATTCTTACTTTATAACCACATAAAAACCACATTTTTTAAAAACTTTTCTTGAATTTTTGCTAATGAAGGAAGTAGAAACCTATAAAATTTTATGATGCATGCAGTAGCATGTTGACCATTAAATATTGTATGGTTTCAGTTATTACTTTATTTTTACATGCATACACAATTTTAATTGACCTATTAATATGACATGTTTTCAAGACCGCCATATGGATAATCATTCTGAATGTGAAGATAGTAGAAACTAATGCTTTCATTCATACTGATTAAAATCTAACATATTTTGGTTATTTTATTTCGAAACATGCACTGGTTTAGTGTTTATTCTGAGAGAAAACTGTAATATTTGGATTTTACTGACAAACAGTTGGGTTATCATTTTTATCAAGCAATTTTCCTATTTTTCTAAATAAATTTGGGGACGTTAGCATTATTGCTATGAAATTGAGTAATGTGTGGACCTTTTCAAATAATTGGCGCGAAACATTATTCGCTATCGACTGCTTTTGTCTAAAAATAATTTGACGGAACTTGGTCGAAAAAATATATCAACTGTAGATCAAGCTTACATTCGACTACTAATTAAATTCTTCCGTACGGCCTCAAATACTTGTAAATAAGCCAAATTACGTACCTAATCTGATATTGTGCTGCTATTTTCTCTCTATGTTCGAAATCGGCACCGTTCGTACCAGTCACCATAACACCACCACGCGAAGCCATTTTTGTAACTAAACAATTATATAAACAAACAAAATAAATACTTTTTATCGATCTCAGATCACTAAAATGACATCATTCAGATAATCCTGGCAAAGATTTTTCTTTTCGATCAATTCATTTTTCCCATCTGCCAAACGAGAGCCAACGAAATGCCAAAAATGCCAACGTCTCAAGGTTTTTTATCACGTTCCGAATGTCACAATAAATACTTTTCATTAGTAGCATTTCAAACATATTATGTGGTGCAGCTAATTTCATAAAATAAAATTAATATTTTATAATTTTGGTAAAAGAAAATAATTAACTTTTATTCATACTTAAGGTCTAAAATATTAAAATAAATACTGGAAGGTTGCTTCGTAAGCGGAGAACGGAACGTTAATTTGACATTTGTAATTCTACGTTCGGATACAAGCTCAGTCAAAGAATTGCAAAAATGATGAGACTGTTTATTTTACGAGAAAAAATACTTCTTATACATTTTATACTCATCAAGGCAAGACAAGAAAATGTTTGTAGAGTTCTTAAAATAATTTCAGCAAGCAAAATACGACACAGTTATTCTGCCATGAAGATCACTGCCTTTAAACAAAGGCACTGTTGACGGTTGCCACTCACTCAGAAAACCTGTGAGTGGTTCAGTGGTCCACTCAACCATTGAAATAAAAATCCACAAGGTTCAAAGATTTGTTTTTTTTTTCTGTCTATCCCATACTCTCCCACTTCTGTAGAAAGCCCAAAGTCCTTAGAGGCTCTCGCAGTTCGCGTTCAGGCCGAGAGCGGAGAGTCAGTCTCGACGGTGCCGGTCCATCTCAGTCCCCCATCATCCCCAGGTCATCAGGTCCCCCATGTAGGTAATGGAGACCTCGAGACTTGTCCGTTTTGGTGAAACTTAATAAGTAGGAATATTCAATTCACTTTCACAATATTATAATAGCCTACGATGCACAGTTTACCTACATTTCAAGGAAAGCGACGTTTGTATTATAACGCATAGCAAAACCTGAATGCTTCCTCGATCCTCATGGTCTTTCGCGTCTACAACGGCACTTTCAGCTGCTACTCTGCTGAACCGTTTCTACAAAAAACCATTAGGAGAGGTACAATAGTATTCCTACCTACATGGACAACAAACATTTCAACGATTAGTAGGTACTGCAACTTTTTCTTTCTAAATGAACAAGGACGATCGCCGATACTGTTGAAATCAGTTTCATTAATGAATTAATCATGAAATTAGGTAGGTACTAGAAAGGTAGCCAAGAAAGTGATAAAGCAAAAATTAAAACACGTGTAAGCAAAGATTCTGGTGCATCTAATCACTAAGCAGTGCATGGAAAAATCATACGTTTTTATTGATTCGTAGGATGGCTATTATTGTTTGAACATACCTAAGGATAAAAATATGCATTCTTCGCTCAAACTCAAACCATTTAATTCAACTAAACCAATTACAGGCACTTTTAAATTGTCAAAGGGTCGGCCAGTCAGAAAGATGAAGCTAGTTGCCCATTCCAAAGCGTAGGTACCTATGGAGAAGAACGGGCAAGAAACTCCACGGACACTCTTTTAAATCATAAAATTGTTACAAAATATTTGATTACTTACATCATTCGTGTTGAAATAAATTAACCATGTGAAAACGATGTAGAAAGACGTGCGCGTTAAAAGCGTCCGTTATAGAAAACGTAAAAGCAATTCAGAAATTTAAAATAAAAAATAAGCCGTGGCAGCTAAGAGATGACCAGTCCCTACTGACGGCGCCCGTTCACGAACATGACGTAGGGATCAGCACCATTCAGCTCAACCATTTTCAATACACATGCCACCACCAGCGAGACATTATAGTGAACATAACATACCTACTCTCAGCCGTCAGGGCACGTTCATGTAATCATCGTAATAGATACAACCTAAGTCTTGGGATATAACCGACGGGGCTGAAAATGATCTCATTAGTAATTATTTATAATTTTACCACCTACGTACAGCACTTGTTTTAGTTAGGTGTGTGAACTTGCCAACATAATAAAATCGTCTCATTGAAAAAATTTCACTAGCACGACCTATGATTTACTACAATCTTGGACATCTATCCTTGAGTTTAGATTACCATTTATAGGTACTCATGAGGAAGTCCACCGCTAAAGCAGATCCCCTACTGGCAGCGAGTATCCTACCTCCGTGGTGCCAAATCATACTATTCACCATGAAGATACCTACGTAATGTTTATTTACCTACCCACAAAGACATTACATTTTTTTGCCTACGCACCAGTTTAGTGCGTGTGTCGGTTTTCGCCCTAATTTTGTTATTAGTAGATATAAGGATGCTAAAGCATTATTGCCTCCTTGCTTGGGGCAATTAATAGGTTACCATTTTAAACATCAACCAGCAAACCCATCTTACCGTGGTTTACACAAATGTTTAGATTATTCGACTGATCCGGCAAATTATTAGGAGTTCTCCTGTCAGGATATTTCCAGGAAAAGACTCCTAAGAAATTGTCCTGCTCGCCTTGGAATATAAACTTATCATGACTTGTATAACACGTAGGTACACTATCAATCAAAATCTGAATAATTTTGAAGAATATTGCTAGTTCATTGCTTCATAAGTTCGTAAAATTTGTCTGCTCAACAACGCAAATAACACAATGAATGTTGTTGAACTGTCAAAATGAAAGCAGCGTGTGTGTGTGCCGTGTGCGTAGCAAGATAATCATAAACTGAGGACTGCCTAGGCCTCAAAATGAAATTATTTTGTGGCAATGCAAGGCTTGGGTGACCGCTCACAATTCTCAAGCCCAAGGCAAGAGCCCCTTAGTCCGTTTGGACCATGTCAAATAAACCTTGCCAAATTTCACTGACCCATATCCAACTTAAGCACCTTTGGCATGAGTTCTGGTATGACTTCTGGGAAGCTTCTGGTGCGATCCATAGTCACGCACGGTTCAACGGCAAGAAAGGTAAGTAGGCAGTCCACCTCAGTCAGTTCTATACTCCAATAATAAGTTGCTTGCTGGGCCATTGAAGGATCTTTTATTTACTGATGCTGACCAGCTCTTCTGTTCACGGTGTTACCGGGTTTTCAAGACCTAGCTTTGCTAGTCTGATGTGGGCTCATCTCATGAATGGGAAGAAAATTAGTCTGGGACGCTGTTACCGGCTACGGTGAAGAGGACTATGTTATTTAGTACCTAAGTACGTAAATTATTTTATGCCAAGGATTTTAAACATATTTTTCTTTATTTACGTACCTAGTTTTTTTTTTTCTGTGTACAAGAAACTGATTATACTGTTGATGAATATGATTCTGAATTTCAGAAGACCCCAGCAAAATCCTGAAACTTCTCAAACGGGAATATGATGGCCACTGCCGCGACTGACGTCACCCCTACAGCAATATTGAACAAGAACGCGCGGCAAATTAGAAACAAGCTCATAAAACGATAACGATTTTAATTGTTCCGCCAATCTTTGTTTTATAAACAGAGCTCATTATTGATCGAATCATAATAGTTATTTTGGTTACAACCTCCCCCGGCGGTTACGCGTCCACTGTTATAAATTGAAACCGTACACTTCTCAAGTTTTATTGTCATAAAGTTGGACAATTGTGAATATGAAGGTTCTAGTGGCTGTCGCTTTATTCGCCTGTGTGGCTTTACAGGTACGAATATTTAATTACGTGTTGTTAAACTAATTTGTGAATCAACTGAACTCGATGATTTCTTAATTTAATTTCACACCAAAATTAATTAACGTTTAACTAATTGTGTCGCGTTACTTGAAGAAATTGCCAAACCAATTGCAACGTTTTGTGGTATTCCTTCTCCCGCATAGAGAATTTGCTCTCCCGGATCTAAGTACCAATTCAACAGCTCTTAAAAATTTAAAACTCGCCATCCGTATAGTACCTAGATACATTTTCTTGGATATGAGACAAAATGTAAGGATGGTGAGTTTCGTAGACGTCCTAGTCCGGTAGATATTATAACAATCAGCATTTTAAAACTCTCTGCGATATTCGGTATAATCTTTTACTTTGTTGTCTGCTTGAGTAGGTATAGGCCGGACTAAACCTACGAATGAAACGGTGAACGTTAAAGAGTGTCCCACAAGGATCGTTTATTTACATTCCGTAGAATCTAGTGTAGGTACTAATTACAATTTAAAATGCCCTAATTTAATATTTTCAAATGGACTGTTCCGAATTGCCATTGAATAAAATTGCCATGTGTTAACCATGCACGTAACATACAACTACAACAGATTCCCTTTCGCATTTTGCGCAGAACGTCAACTCTTATCACGAAAAAATTAACACGCAATTTAAAAAAAAATAGGTACCTACTACCGCCAGGTACCTACCAGAAAATATCTATTCTGTAACAAACAAACCTTAAACCCAATTTAGCTGTTCTCTCTACAATTTGTTTGGCAAACCGCATTAAAATTCAAATTCAAATATGGCTCATCAGCCGCGAGCTGAATGGGTGAGCCATAGCGATCTTGCTTGCTATGATACACCAGCGATTCGAGCTTTAGGTACCGTGGCCCCGTTGGCTCGCTGGTAAAACCATGAAGCTAGGTAAAACTCGCTGGTGGATCAGACCCTTTAATTTGGCTTTCATAATTTTGTGCACTGTTGATGGCCTGTAAATCCAGTTATGCCAGTGTTCGAGTGTGCTCTTCGAAACTAAATACAATTCAGAGGCACTGGCTAACTCTTTCGGACAAGCAACTAAAGCTAGAGACGAAGAAAGAAGTGAGTACTATGAGCTATTACTGCTGGAAATAGAACTGGGTAGGGGTTAGGCAGCAACTTGAGTTTTCTACAACACACAGATTTTCAGCGCGCAACTAGATTATCTCGCCACATCTGGACGCCGCCTCTCATCCAGCACCGCAATAACTGAGTCTATTGTTTCAGATGAGTCACGGTGCGCCTGCGCCGGAGGAGGAGAAGAAGGTCGAGGCCGCGCCCGCAGCGTCAGCCGCACCAACGCCTGCCGAGGCCACCGAAGCGGCTGCGGCTGATGTAAGTCTAATATCTTTATAAATTTTTCTAAAAACCTAAAATGAAAAGTCTTAGTTCGTGATCCGTCGCCATTATCATCTGTTTTCCGCTTCATATCGGCCTGTAGACGGGCTGGTACTGCAAGGATAAATGCTAAACTGTAGCTACGTCTTGCTTAGAGATTTTGAGACTGTTGAAGAATGTTGCTGGGCAATGCTTGGTATCCTCCAAAGACTTACGCCTTATTAGTAAAACTATACAAAGTTCTTCTACTTCCAGGTAAAAGCAGCGCCGCCTTCGGACGCAGCTGCACCCGCGGCTGCAGCGGTAGCCGCCAGCGGCTCGCAGGCCGCGCCCGCCGCACCCGCGGTGGCCGAGACTCCGGCCCCCGCTGAGGAGAAGAAGCCTTAGTCTATGTTAGCGTAACACCGAGGACATGGTGCATATGTAACAAACCGGAGCGATGTCCGTCACGTAACGATCTTTATAAAATAAACACTTTGGAAATAAATGTGTTTTGTAATTGAGATACTTTTGTGTACCTATCTAAATCAAAATCAAAAGTCATTTATTCAAATTAGGCTGAGAATCAGCTCTTTTCGAACGTCAAAATTATAAAAGACATTCCCTCAAAAACGCCCGCCCTTCACCACTTCCAAGTGCTATCGCTGGGAAGAAGAAGTGTCGCAACAAACTCCCCAACAGCAAAGCTGTACGTCTCTGGCTTCTCTCTCTCGTCTTGCTCAAAAGACCAGAAAAAATCATATCTCACACCTATTTCAGTTTATGACTTATCATAGGCAGTTGCGCCTCCATTAATTCCTTGATTATTTGACTAAGCCAGTCTTCTGGTGCATTGGGTGCCACACACGTCCATCCTCGCTGCAATACTTAAGTTCAATTGAAATAAAAGGAATTTTCTGCCTTATCGCACGAAGGAGCACTGACGAGCAGTCAGCGAGTGCAATGTTTTACAAGTAGGTATGTTCAATGCAAAACACCGAATGTTAGTTTAAAAAGTCGACACGACGCCGGCGACATGAATTGCAGACGATGTTAAGATTTTTTATACTAAATTAACAGAGGCAGAGAATAGGTAAGACCTAATGAAGCAAAACCAAAGCAAATTCTTGCTGTGCTAAGAAATTCCGCAAAATTACAAATGTAACAACACCGCGCAATACAAATCAACCTTGACGTTCCTAAGTTAATAACATGCCTATAGAATTACTATCGCACTGTGCTTCGAAACAAACGATTCATTACATAAACAATTTAATTAAAACAAGTGTCATGCTTGTCGTAAATGGTTTATCGAAGAACATAAATTGTTATTTCATGCATGGTTAATATCTATTGCAGAAAATCAGTGATGCACTTCAGTATCTACGGAATATGTGCCTCAATAATTAGATTGGTAAATGACAACAGCGAATTTATAGATAAGCACTTTAATTAGTTTCTAGTTCGAGAAGGCTCTTTACCATTTTCATGACAACCGTTGACTCTGCGGATTTAAACTTCCTTTCCAGTAGAACTGCAGGCCACCCCTGTTCAATCACGTCCTAGTTGCTTGACAACCGTTCTACATACCTATATAATAATAAATATTGAAGATATAGAAAGCCAGAGTTATACCAATAAGTACCCACGTACCACAACTTTCATATGCCTCTCTTTTCGCGGACTAATAGGACCGCACGACCATTGTCTGCGTAATTTTCTAGTCTAAGTGGGATGCAGCAAGTTTCTTTTGGAACGAAGTTCCCTAACACGGCTTGCGGTAGGAGTAGACTGGTAGAAATCGTCACGTAAGGAAGAAGCGTTACGTTCATGCGAATATCTCTCTCTCTCTCTTTCTATTATATAGGTACGAGTGTGTGTGCGTGCTAGTATCGCATAAGGAACTTCGTTCCTGACGTGGGTCCCCCAACCGCATACGTTTTTTTGCTACTTTGCAGGAAAAACCAAAGGAACAAAACATACTATTCTAGTAGAGTAATCAAATAAAACAAAATTACTAGTATCCGATTCGATTATTTTATTAGTAAAGACGGTCAGTTAGTGGTGAAAAACAGTATGTCCCTGACGCTTCCTCCCGAGGGTAGTTCTAGAGGAGTGAGCGCGACTGCGCCGGCGCTGCCGACCCTGTAGCGAGATGTGCTCTCTGTTCCTTGGATGTATAAGGTCACCTGCTGATTAAACTGCATGTTAAATTTTGGAGACGTCGAGCTACAGAATCAACAAACTGAACCATAAGAAGTTTACTTTGAACATAAGGTCTACTCCAATCGTACCCAATATAAAATCGATAAAAAAACTGCAGTGTAGCTGACCTGTGGCATTACATCTTTTGAGATGTGGGCCATTGGTGAAATGATAGCTGCCAGTAACACAGTAACAACAACTATAGTTTTAGAGGAACTAGCATGAACGTCTAAAAGGTCGAGGGACATTATGGTTCGGAACACTCACCTGTGGCGGCGGGGCATGGCGGCTGGGCTCGCCCGATAGCGGCACGGAGCGCGGCTCGCGGCGGCGTCGCTTGCAACTCGCGCGTCGCGTATCGCGCGTGTCGCGTGTGTCGCTTGTGTCGCGCGTGTCGTGTCTCTTACGGCCCGAACCGCCGGAAGCACCAGTTGCGCCTGACTCTGGAGGCAAGTCATATACTCTTATGTCGAGTACGCGACTGTGTTGATATGGCGCATCGAGTTTTAGAAAAGTTCAACTTATTTAAGCATATTTCTCTATATAAGTGCAACCAGGCAGTCGGTCGATCCGTTCAGCGGGATAAAATAATTGTATAACACGCTAACAGTAACGATGGCTTTCATTTTGACAGTTTGTCAACATTCATTGCATTATTTACGTTGTTGAGCTGACAAATTTTTCGAACATATGGAGCAAGGGATTATCCTTCAAAATGATTCAGATAGTAAATGAATGTGTGTTACGCAATTAGGGTGTAGGCCGATCCAGTGGTGCATGACAGCCGGATTGTGGTCGATCGACATCCGACTGCTTTGCATTCCGACGGAGTGGCATTCACCAGTTACATATATTTTGAGACCGTAATCTCAACCAGACTACGGTCTCAAAACACCCAAGTCATACTAAGAGAGCTCAGGAAAGGAAAGAAAATTATTCTGGGTTGCTGTTACCGTTGAAGGGTACCACCATACCTATCTGACAGTCTCTTCCTAAAACTCGATGGGCCAAATTAACGCTCAGACACCAGGCCCTACTAAAGAAGTTTTAACTGGTGTTTGCTCCTATGTAACAGAAAATAAAACAAACATGATGAGGAACTGAATACCTGTTCCCAAATGTTTGGTAGAAGAGAAAAGAAGACAGTTATTTCAAGAAAAGATCTGTTAGCCGGTCCTCTGCCTCTGTAATTTAGATAAACCGTTCCTGTTACGTTTGTGCCTAGAAGACATTGTACCTATAATTGCATAATCATAGCAAATTGGCCTATAATTGAAAGACTGCTGGGACATATAGGCCTCCACTCTGAGAATCTGAGAGAGAGACATCCACCTCCAGTGGGCCCGCGTGGTGGACAACCCATGTCCACCACTGGAGGTGGATGTCAAATCGGTTGCTACTGTTCGAACGCCAAAAGATCCTTGAAGCAGTCTAATAGTAATGGTTGTCAAAAGTATACGTATAAAGGCAAGTAGAAGGTACCAACCATCATTCTCGTGCGGCTCGGGCGGCGGCAGCGGCGTGGGCGGCGGCGCGGCGCGCGACAGCGACGACTGCTTGCTGTGCACCAGGCGCAGCAGGCACTCCAGGCCGGTTTGCTTGTTCTGGATGTGGGTGTTAACACGTTCCAGTTATAAAAAGGAGTTAAATTTTGTTAAAAATAAAAGATAGGCGTAAGTAGGTACAGCGATCGTTACAAACCAGAAGTGGTGTCTTGAAAAAATAAAAGGCACTTTCTCCACCAACCCGTGCAAAGGCCTCCTTGGGGGAAGCCTTCGCACGGGTTGGAGGAGATCCTTCCACTTTTCCCTACTCTAAGCAGCCCTAAGCGCCTGCTAAAAATAAGTAGGAAGACATTCTCTTTTGACGGACGAACACCACACCTGGTAAAGTATATACGGTAGGTAGGTAGGACATATTTAAACATACTAGGGATCTAAGTGTCATTTACATCGGGCTTCATTTAAAATATGTCCTAAGTATCTGATGTGCCTAAAGTTTATTTCGATTAAACTTGCGTACATAAGGACCAATTTCAGCAGACCTTAATTTCATCAAGCAGGGGATCGAAGGCCGCTGGGTCCGTAGAGTCCTTCAGCGACTCCCAACTCTTGAACAGCTTTCTATCTGACAAACGTACCGTACTCTCCAGCTCTCGGAACTCTGTGGAATAAAACAAGAGCTTTCGATGGTATCTCTTTGGTTCTAAGAGTAGAACGTCCGCAGGTATTCCCTTCCGCCCATTACCCGTCAGCCTTCCAAGCAAGAGGGAACAGGCATTTTCTCGACACGCTCGTTCTATCGAGACCTTATCCATCACTTTTCATAAGGCAGAATCGAGGTCAAGAACAGGCATATTTTGGCAATACAAAAATCGTTTGATAAAGTATATCAATATCTATCTTTTGCCCGCGGCTTGGCATCCAAGCAGGGGCATTTTAACGGGATAAAATCCCTAAAACTGTCAACAACTAACCAGATTCCCTCAAGCTAGCTAGATGCGACACTAGATTCTTCTTGTGCGCGCGCACGGCACGTCGTTGAGTGCGCACGCGTGCGACCACCTCGCGTGCGTTGCGCGCTTCTGCGGCTATGGCGGACACCTCGCGGGCTTCATGTTCCAGGCGGCGTTCCAGTTCACTGTACAACGATTCAATTAAACTGATGGATTAAAGTGCACTTTAAATGATAAAAATGATGCTTAGATGGGAGGAAATAACTAAACAAACTTAGAGGTAGTCTCTTGCAAAGTCCAAACATTCGATTCGAAAACAAGTGGGATCTAAGAGAACACACACAGATCCTACTAACTTATAATTGTATGTACCTTGGGTATTCTCCAGTGACTTTAGCATAAGACTGTATGTTTCTTATCACCTCGACCAGGTGGTTGAGTTGATCACAAAACTCGGGCAGCTGCTCTGGTGTTAAGTATTGCCCGCCATACCTACAAAGAAAACTTTTAATGGTCCAACGAGTCACTGCAAGACGCTATATGACGTAAAGCTAAGATTTACGAGTCTCCTCTCCTGACCGTCAGGTTACTTTAGTGCCTGCCTTTCTGTATAAAGCAAAGATTAAAACCTACCCGGTGGAACCAGAAGATCAGGAAAACGGGAGCTGGCGTCGTCGGCTGAGCTACATTAGTCACTATCAATTTATAACAAAAAACTCAGATATCGACTCAGTTCAGCCTTCCGAAAACTAAGCTACTTCCTAACTAAAAAATAATACATAAAAAGGTCTGCCTGCCTCAAATCAATGTTAGCGACAAACTGGTCATCAACGATCGCGGTGGAGGCTTTCGGCGAGGGTCTATGCAGGACCTGGGGGTCCAACTCCTCGTCCTCATTGGTGGTGCTGCAGCCGGTACTCTCGCTCATGCTGGAGAGGGTAGGGGCTTCGTTATTCGACGGCTTTATATTTAAGTAAAAGACACTGTTTTCCACGGTGTATGTCGGCGACCGGCTTCCGTTGCTGCGGATGTGTGAAGGTAAAACCAGATTTACACGGTGGTTCCTTCAACTTAGCTGTGGCATATCATGAGTAATTGAAGCATCAAAAAAGTGTACAGTCTTAAACAGTGCTGCCTTAGACGATGCATGTCATTCGTTGCTCCAATTTTATTGTATGCCATAGGCAAGAAACTTGCATCGTGTACATCGTGGGCTTTAGATATTCTGATATAGGTAGGTACACGAATGAGTGACAATCTGGGATTAGGTAGCTACTAGCTTATTCGTTAGATGATTTGGGTAGTCGTTAGTATAGATGTTAAGAACAGAGGGGCAATTCCCGTATTTTTAAAAACGTTCGCATTCTAATCTGTCGAAAAATCTGTCAAAGATACAATCAATTTACCTACATTTTTGACTTTGATTGTCGCCGAGATGAGACTAGAAGTACGAGAATTGGCCTTCAGGTAATTGTTCCCTCCACGCCCGCGGAAGTTTTTGCATATACATACCTAGATCTGTTTCCCTTGTTATGATAACAGCACGAGTTTCATTTTCAGTATTAATGTCGATGGCTATGTGGTAGGGATTCACGTTCATACTCAAAAAAGGGGGACTACCGAGATGACGAATAATAGAGAAGTAAATATGGTAGAAAAAGACTTGGTGCGCCAACCTCAAATAAATTGGGCTAGGGCAAGAGAATGATGATATAATTTACTCACACGGTAGATGTAAGCGAGTATCGCTTCTCCAGACTATTGTACTTGTGGTGGTCTCCGCGCAACCTTCCTAGCAACCTGCCGAGCAGCCGTGACTGTCGCCCCCCGCCCTCCATGCCGCGCCGCCTGGCCGGGGTGACGCACTGTCACTGGAAGCAGTGGGTTATATAGCTAGAGGGATAATTTTATGCTCAGAGGATGAATCCGTGCTGTGATTTTATGCTAGACCGAGCTGATTTTGACACAGTCCTCTTTTCCTTTGTCCGTTACGAATTTATGATGCAAGAAATCACTTTAAAGTGCTTCGCCCGTGCCACGGCTTGGACTAACTTAGTCTATTCTGTGTGGAAAATATAAACTTGCACTTGTAGTCGGGTGTTGCAAGCGTGTCAACCATAGAAATGTAAAAAACAGGAGAAGTGGCAAGGAGGCGTGTCTGTGTCGTCGCGGCATGCCCGAAATGATCATGCACTAGGCTAATGGTCGTCTCCGCGAACTAGTGCACTTTCGACCGTGATCGTGAAAAAATATAAGAATGGCGTGTTGTTCAGTTCAGTTCAAAACTTTGTAAATCATGGAATCACTTACCATAATAAATATAAGTGTTTTACTATATGAAAAGCAACAAATTGTAAAATATTTCTTGGTTTTACTACGTTAATTTTGTTTTCAAATATTGCAACCACTGTGCTATTGTCGCAGTAAATAGATTTGCTCCATTATCGCTGCCTAAGTATGTCACTAAGTGACAAGCAATGTAAAAATCACAAAGCGATAATTTATTTATGCGGTGCATCGCATGGTACCTACTTATTTTTTTTTTAGTACAATAATAAATGGGAGAATAGATAACTTTCCGATTTAGTCAATCACATAACGTATCTGTAAAATAAGTTGCTTTTGCACAGCACAACGATAGCGACAGATGTTTTTGTGTGGGTAAATTTTACGGTGCATGGTAAATTGATTGTGTAGTACGTTCCGATTTCTGAATTGCTAGTGTGTGCGCGACTTTGTACCTATTGCTCTAAACTACATGTGTAGTAGTGGCGCGATGGGCGCGGTAGTGCGACATGGAATTCTGATACATTTTCAACCTCAGGGCATATCTCCTTCTATCCTATATCTATGGTGTCAACAGTTCAAAGAGAGCAATACGATAGCCAGGCATCAGTAATTAGTCTAATTTTCAAAGAATGCATTGTTGTCAGTTGTGAGCAGTGTTATTTCCTGGCGCTGTATAGCCCAAAATTGAATACCCCCTGTATTCAATTTTATCCCTCGAAAGCTGCCACCACCGCTTGGTAAATATATTACAGGCGGGCCTCTCCGCAGGTGGTCGGTTTTGTCTGCCAATGTCTAGATATAGCCACTAATTAAATATACACATGTAAGTACGACACACAAAGCCTAAGCCTTAGATATCGACATAACGTCTAATGTTAATCCTATAAATTACGAAACATTGAATAGTGTTAGCTTGAGAATTTTTGATACGTTGGAAAATATGCACTTACATTTTGAATATTCAAGCAGATTGAAAATATAGTCTTTTCAGGTATGTATTATCAGTTACAGAATGTGCCATGATTTGAATTGAATATTATTTCAGTATTATCTAAAAATGATTAACATTTTGACATACTTAGGTCGTTTGACGGCGGGACGCCCATTTTATCTATTTTTTTTTTCTTTTTGATAGAAAACAAAGGAAAATCAGAATGAGGTTCAATATAGAGACAATGAGTTCATAGGCCGGCAACCCCGCGTGTCGCTGCTTCCGGCAATTGGGACTCGAGGTGGCATTGCACAAGTCTGAGGCCATGTGTTTTCATGGTCCTCGGGACGCACCACCGTGGAGCACTTCCGACGTTTTGGCTCCCAGACTGGAGCGGGCCGGGGCTGCCTTGAGGCGGCTCCTGCCCAATCTAGGGGGACCAAACGCCTCCTGCCGGAGGCTCTATGCGGGGGTCGTGCGGTCCATGGCCCTTTACGGGGCGCTGGTATGGGCGCGTTCCCTGAGGTGGCGACCAGCCCGCCGGTTGAACGCGTCCCAAAGGGTCATGGCTGTCTGGCTGATCCGAGAATACCGCACGGTCTCCGCTGAGGCGGCGAGCCTACTTGCCGGATTGCCGCCATGGGATCTGGAGGCCAAAGTCCTCGCCCACATATGGGAGTGGCGAGAGGAGGCAAAACGCCGGGGCGTAACTCCACTGCCGCGAGAAATCACGGTACAGCGGACAGAGCTGCGGCGGGATCTCATAGCGGCATGGAGAGGGCGATTGTCGCAACCCAGCGCAATAGCGGCGATAAGTCCCCTCTTTGAGGAGTGGCTAGAGAGGCGCCACGGCGCCCTCACCTTCCGCCTGACGCAGGTCCTCACCGGACACGGGTGTTTCGGGAGGTTCCTGTTCAGGATAAAGCGGGAGGAAACGCCAGGGTGTCACCACTGTGTGGATCGCCCGGAGGACACGGTGGAGGTCTGCCCGGCTTGGGCGAAGCACCGAAGTGTCCTCGTGGCGGCGATCGGCGGCGGTGATCTCTCAAGTCCAGCCCTGGTCCAGGCCATGGTACGGAGCGAGAGTGCATGGGAGGCCGTCACCTCCTGCGAAGCAGTAATGCTCGCGAAGGAGGAGGCGGAGCGCGTGAGGGAGAGGCAATCACTGCACCCTCACGCACCTAGTCGCCGCAGGAGACGCCCTGGACGGGAGTCAACAGCCGCCCGCAAGTCCGCGCCTACGGTGGCCGGGACCGTAGGCGCGGACTTGCGGGCGGCGAGCAATCGGCAGCTCGCCGCCCGGTAAGGACCAGGCCCGGGTCGACGGCGCGTTGTGTTCCACGCGCGCCTCAAAGAGATGTCAGCACGAACTGACGGAGTCCGCTAGGGCCGATGCCGCCAGGGCCGCGGGTTGTTTGAAAGAGATACCGTGGCCCCTGGCATAGGCAACTGAAGGAACACGGGTGGGTTTTAGTCAGTGAAAGTCTGACACGCCCTTCCGCTGCCCAGAGCGAGAGAGGTCACTTGATTTCCCACCCAAAAAAAAAACTTTTTGTCGCCAAAACCTATATCAAGTCCCGTGCACATGATGACCACGGCTGCGTCCGTAAGTAAAACAAAAGAGGATCCTCTTTTTAAGTCTACTAATAAATATGCGCTGAAAGCAATAGTCCTTATGGTGGTCAGATATAGATTTTGGCGATAGAACCTTACATACCACATGCTTAAAATAGCAGCGTCGCCAGTCAACAACGCACTATTAGTGGTCGTGATGCTTAAAAACTAAATGCAGGTTTACACGAATCCAAGCCGTCCGTTACACTGGCAACCAGCGGCGCTGGCTTGGTATTGGCCCCGTGTAGCCAATTATTATTCGTGACAAGCATGAATAGAGCGCCATTCTATTTTTCTAGTCAGTAACCTCCGCCCGCGTCCCCTTTATCCCCCGCGCCAGTGGTTCATCATCATCATCAGCCTCAGGCCTCTCCCGTTGCACGCTATTCAACTCGATTTTCGCGCCAGGCGGTTGGGTTCGTGTAAAGGCATCAGGCCAGTCGCTGGCGCATCTCCCTAAAGCGCACATGTGTTTGCGTGTTTCACAGCGCACTGGCTTCGTGTAAGCCCGTTAGTTTAAGAAAAAAGAAGTTCCACTAGTCAGTAGGTACCAAAGGGTTTTATTCATATTTCTCATCTTGGCTTGGTTAGCTAACATCTTTAGGTAAAAAATAATTCCCCATTTCCATAGCATAAACGTTTCGTCGTCAGCATTACGACAACTTCCTATGATCCCTGCCTACCGAATTGGTGACCCACAATCGCCAATAATTGTATCTTGAGACATTGCTGGCGACGTTGCTATAGTGTCGTCAAAGTTGTGTCGCTGGGTAAGTAAAACTTTTGTTGTTAGTGGCTCTTCTGTGCTGCGACATTGCAGTAAGCCATCCTCCGGTAAGCGCCAGTGCTCATCAGTGTATTGTGTGTGTGCGTATCTTAAGTTTGTGTATGTGTGTTGGCTTTAACTTTATGGTAACAACGAAGTAAAATAAAACACCAGGATGTGTTTTCCACATTTTGTAATTCATATAAAAATACAATTATCATTATCAATATTATACATAATCGCATTTGCCAGCGTAGGCATACAATAGTTATTTTGTAATAAAAACCACAACTGCAAAACATGAAATGCTAAATTGAGACAAATTTTAAGTACAACATCAACACGAAATAGGCACAGATCAGTCTGTTATAAAAAGTATCAAAATCATCAAAACGCTAACATACCATCGATACATATCAATTTTAAGCCTTACAGGATAATAATCTCTAAACAGCTAGACATTTAAGTCGAAATTTGCATAAAAAATTTAAATAGTTCAAAGTGTTAAATTACTTTGGCCTTGAAGGAAATCTTAACCAAATTGTGACCTTTAGATTCCTAATAGAGAGAGTTTGGCGAGCGAGGCGCTCGCTTTGACACAGAAGCTGGATATTATGTAAGACTAACATACGAAAAATAATTTCCTAACTATATAGGTAAATAATACTAGTATTGAAAAAAATGTTCCAGTTCAGTAAATATCAAAGAAATTCCTTTCTGCGAGGATTGTAAAAGAACCATCGTTACTTATCAAGCGAACATTCAGAGACCCGTTAGGGGACCAGTCAGCGATCACATTTAAACAAAACTATCTACAACCAATGCAACTTTAGAACAAAGCATACCCTAAATAAACCTAACGAAGCGTTTACATCGGACGATGACGTCATGCCGCGTGGATAAGCCCAATTTGGTTTTAAAATTTGGCTTGAGACTTATTTACATTCAAAATTTCTATCCTAGAGCAGGACTTTCCAATTTGTGTGCCAAAATTATTTGCACTAACCGCCCCAAGATCCGAACAGTGAAGTATTATGTAGATGTGCGGCCAATGTAAACAACTGGTCCCCGGGAATCTTCAGCATGAGGAATCTAAGCTTGTGTGCGCCTGGCCTTACCAGAGCCCTGACGAGAACCCGCCCGGGGGCACGCGCACGCGCTTGGGCGCCTCGGCGCGGGCCGGCTCAGGGGCCGCAGGGGCCGCTTTTGGCTCTGGGGCCACTGGGGCCGGCGCAGCCTCCTGAGGACTCTTCTGTCCGTTCTGATGCTCAGTGCCGTTAGCTGCCTTTGGTTCCTCTGGACCTGGAATGTGACATGTTATATGTTGGTAATGGAGTTTTGAAGATTGATTGTTGTTGTAATAAGTCTAGTCGCTTCTCAGATAACAGATAGTAAATCCTGTTATAGCTAGAGGTCACACAAGTGAAACATGAATCATCCAATTTATAATGTTTAATTATGCACTTAATCGCAAGTAAATAATCATTCTTGTACGAATATAATAATCTATACTTCTGTTAAGATCCAGGGCAGTCAGCCCATTAATCGTTTTATTCACAGCCTGATACATTGATGTAATAATAAAACAAGGGCTCATTTTTCAACAGCCTTTATCTGAAGAATAATTAAGACGGTTAGACAGGAGACAGTTTAACAGTCTGTCTCTCTGTTAGACAGACATATATTTTCTATACAAAAGCTGTATAACAGCTATATTTATTCATCAGAAAAAAGTTATTGTGAGGAATCAAAGAAAGGTGAAACCATCTTTAAAAAAACAAATGAAATGAGATTGTTTTGAACTTTTTAGATGCAGTCAGTTTTGTTTTATTTTTCAATTTGTTTCATTTCCAACCTGTTAGTCATATTTCACAAGGCCGTGGTACAATTTTTTTAACGAATTATGTCGGTTCATAGACATTATCTATAATCCGCCATTTTGATTTCATAAAAACAAAACCAGGCCAAGAAGCGCGTAACTACAGATCTAGTTAAAAAAATTGCATCTCCTTACCAACAACAGAGCCGATAGTGGACGCAGGCGGTCCACGACGCCCTGTCTGCTGGGGCTCGGGCTCCCCTCCGAAGATGTCGGTGTGTCCACCGCCAGGGGGGCGAAGCACCCGGCTTGAGAGCCTCACGTTGTCGTTCAATCCCACGTTAAACGATGTTGACGTCATCCTTGCACTGGAATCAATGATTATGACCGTGAATTGACAATTACTTGGCTATCAATATAGTGGAGTTATGGACTAACATAGTATGATAATATAAATCTCTCCTGAAAAAGAGAACATGCACAGTCACGCAGACCCGCTCGCATCACTAAATACGATTAGCGCTAAAAAAAAAAAACATCCTTCTGTTTCCATAAATCGTTTGAAGATGATAGAAACAGAATGATGTAATAATATGCTTAGCGCTAAACGCATTTAGAGATTTGAGGTGCAAGTAGGCCTCAGTATGGAGTTATGGGAATAACATAGTGTTATAACTAACTGAAACCTCTTCTGAAAAATAGAACATGCAGTGTCACTAATTCCTAATAGGTCTACTAAGATATCTGGTATCAAACGATAGGTTTTATCTAGATGCAAGCGTGCACCGTCTTCAACCACATGATAGCATAACTTCAGTTGAGGTAGTGGTCAAAAGCAAACTTCTATAATTATATAAATATTATAAATATAAAATAAAGTTCTTAACTACAAAATAGATTTTGATGCGGTTTTTACCATAATTTAGACAACTTATTCCAGAAGGTTTATATGCGTAATATTTTCATATTATATCTCGATGTTTTGTAGAGTCCTAAAAACTGTTGTGCGATGCAGGGGCGGATCGCTAGTTGTATATAAAAAAGTGTAGAAATAAGTAAGCATCCGGAAAAAATGGATGTCTTGAACTGTAAATGGTCTTGAACTAAGGGAAGTGTATTATTAACTTGAAATGTACCTATTATAAACATGATTAATTGCGGTCGGATTTTAAGTGAATATTCTGAACAATAAATTACATGTATAAAACGAACTTAGTTCTGGAAAATTCTGATCAGCAAGGATGTAATGAAGAAGTTTTCAACATATTTCAATAATTTTGACACAAGTTACTACTTTCATTTCTCACCCACGGTATATTCCTTACCTTACGCGTGGGAAGAAAGTAATTTTGTGCAACATTTTTCTCAAGCCACTTTAGGAACTTTTTATGAGAGTAGCCATTTTTATATCGTTAATTTATTTTAATAAGCCTTTTAGAGAACAATGGACTTTCACTTTGGGATAAAGAAATTACATATAAGATAGAATAACTGATGTCATGTAATGTAATATTAATACAAATAAACTTATATTACAGAGATAAAATTATTTGTTTTTGTAAGAGCTAATATCTGGAAGAACTGTTACGATAAAAAAAAACTGATAGAAAGGTACATTATTGCAAAGTGCCACAAGATGTTTCAGGGTATAGTTGCCTTCCACGCGGACCAAGTCGCGGGCAGAAGCTAGTATAATAATGTCCATGGTTCCGGCCGTATTGTGAACGAAAGAAAATACATTTATTTGACCCAGGTTACTAACTTAGATAACAATATAACCTGTGTGAGTGTATCGATCGACTATCCCTACACGGAATGGGATGTTCCAGAATAAAAAGAAGTCCTTTCCCGTCCTTGAACCGGCGGCGGCGGGAAATTCCATTACTTCGAGTCGTGCTTATGTTACGAAAATACTTTGGGTTTTATATTACGTAGGTCTACAACATTCTTATATGGCTTGCTCTATTTAATCTGATATTAAGTTAATATTTGTCAATGTACAGAATTGATGTTGTTTACCATTTTAGGCAGTCCAACTTGTTTTAGCTAAACGTTGATCATAATAAATTAACATTTTAATAGATAATGCGTACGAAGGCCTCCTAAAACGCTTTAAATGAAAAAATCATGTCATTTACGTGGCATCCAATGATTTAAGACTGTTTTTCTTTATTTAATGAAGAATTCCTTCATTTCGTGGTGCCTCTTCGAATTTGGAGTTCGTCAATATCATCAATTTAACAGTATTTACAACAGTAATTTTCCGATTTCATAATTTCTTTCGACTACGTCATTTATTGACGTCTTAATCAGTGACGATAATAAACATGACATCAATATCCTGCCAATATGATAATTCTGATATTTCTCTATCAATACAGAACAGACAGCATGTCTCATATACAATAATATGATCACATCATTATAATTATCACGTAAAAGGATACGGTTCGAGTTCGTTACATACAATCGCCCATTATTTACATAGAAATTTAATGATATCGAGAGCTGAGTAATCAATTATATTATATTCAGATAGAAAGTTCGTCATAACAATTATTCATGCACGTAGGTACATCCTCTGAATGGCGCGCAGAACAATGCAATGGCGTAGTGATGTGCGTCAATCAAGTTTTTTTTTGCAATTCATTAATTTTGTAACCAAATTCTAGATTGTTTTGGTAGTCTACTGCTCAGATATGTATGTCTATGCTTGTTAACGTTGAAAATGTCTATGCTTGTTGACGTTGAAAAAGAAAACTCGTCTATTTTTAGACATAACATCAGGGCTGTAATCCCCCAAGGGTAAGGCAGAGGTGTCTCTATAGAGCACCCACATAATATACCAATCATAGATTTTTTCAACTCAAGAATCTTAATTACCTTTAAGTAGGTACATTTCAAAACAATTACCAAGGTTAATGAAGAAACAATAAAGCCTTATAATAATAAAGTGCAATCAATCAATTGATTCGCAACAAATCAAGGTACTATTAATGATTGCAACTGCTCAATCGGAATCACTCGAGCAGTTTGATTTAAACACATCACTACTTACATTGTCTAGAAAAACAATAGTATTCGTCATAAATTAACCATGTAATTAGGGGCAATACAAATACATATTAGGTACATTTTATAGCTTTTTCATGACAAATGGTTGACGTGTGAAAGACCTGAAATTAAACTAGGTCTACATGCTCTAAATTACTCTTAAATTGGATTGACCTCATTCGGTATGTTGGGCACAGCCCTTAATGTGTTTAGGGTTGAAAGGGCATAGGCATTTGGGTTCAACTGGGTCTTGCCAGGTCATTAAGTTAAATATTGCATTTAACTACTGAGGTAGTTATACAGGGTGGCAGGTCATCGACACACAACCTGTTACCATCATGGATTCAGTGTACATGGTTCTGGAAACATTCCCCTGAGAAATTTTTCGTCTGTTTTTTTTTTAAACAGCTGTTAAGCGGTACAAATGTATGGAACAGATATAATATATTTTAATAATGATTCAACTGTTAAAAACCGTGTATTGAATGCATGGTAACAGGTTGCGCGTTGATGTCCTTGCCACCCTGTATGCTTTTATATTTGGACGAGCTTATACGTTGATAGATCAAGGATTCAAGGCCCAAGAAAAGATGGAAGGACTGAGTATGAATGGAAAGAATGTTAATGATAACATGTCTGAGAGACAGGAAGGAATATAATAATATTATACATTTTGTGCTGTCTGCAAGTAACATGGGCAGGCAAGAAAAGATTGTTTCTTTCTCGATTTTCCCACGGCAGGGCAATGGCCTGCCTACCCTCTGCCCACTTCTCTATTTAGGGCTATATGGGATGTCTTTGGAGACGATTAGGACAAGATTTGTGTACTATAAACTTTGCCTCATAACTACAATAATGTTGAATTCACGATGATAATGTTATCGTTAGCATGTCGATTTGTTTGTTCATCAAAAATTCACATCCTCTACGAATCAAAATAAGGAAAACTTACTACTTTTGTTACATTCATGTTTTTAAAACTTAATGCGACATCCCTACAAACATTGAAGTTTTGAATGTGACATTGAATTACAGTCCTGGAGTGGATGTAAATCAGTGGCGCGGCAAATGGCATGTAAATGTGATAGGTATGAAATCGTTTAACCAATCAACATATTCATCATTGTTTCTTGGAGATGCTTCTGTATAGAAGACCTTTTATTTAACAACAACAAATTGAATACAAAAGAGTAGGCAAGTATCATAAAAGCGTATTTTCAACTTTATGACAAAAACTGTAACACGCATTACACAATGAACCCCATTTGTAGGCTGAATAAATAAATGATTATTATTATTACATTCAATTATTACATTAAATTCTCAGTTTTAAAATATTGATATAACAAAAGTCTGCTATAGCTACCTATGGGGGACTTTGTTATTTCAATATTTGTTCTCATTCCAGAAGTAACGGTCGATTTAATTACCGATAGTCTCCATGGATGCCTAAACAATATCGAGTAAACACCGATTGAACCAACCGTTTCCCCGTTCCTGGAGAGGGGGGCGCCAGTCTATAAAAATAACAATAACTGATAACGCTGCTTATCTTATCATCAATCCTTGATAATAACAGGAAAGGGGAAAGCCCTATCTGTACTTTGTTTACACATTGTATTAACAACGCAGTTTTAGTTACAAATCCAAGCACATAATACAAAAATACGCAATAAATCCGCCACTCACTCACGCATACCACCGCCAAAACGAGTTCACAGATACACACAACGCAATATAAAATTAAATACATTACCTTACTTCATGAACACAAAGAGAAAAGATAATATTTATTCACTCGAAGCGCATTTAAAACAAAGGCAGTAATATAGGAGACGTGTGAACTGTATGTAAATCAAGCTTATTTGAAGTTCACGTGTCCTGAAGGTATTTTCGTATTTCCTTTTGCCGAATGGAAATTTTCACATCTACCCACCCTCTATCAGTGGGAATTCATGTCATGGATGTTGGAATACTACCTACTAAATAAAGCTACATTATAGTTTTCAGCACGTAGGAATAGGAATCTCCAGTGGGATACCTTAGGGCACAAAGCTCACAAAAATAAACCCAGTGAAAGCACTACAGACTTACCTATATTTTAAATCGATAAAAATTGTTCTAAGCTAGGATTCCTGTGACTAACTATCGTGCGTGTTACAACGACTAGCCTGTAACTCCTCGCCTCAACGAATGTGAACATCAAATATTAAAAGTGATATCGTGTGTTGGTTGATAGTGAATACTTTATCAAAATCCATTAACACTACTATTTACTTTGATAACTATCAGTCCAGCTTATGAAAAAATCTTTTTAACAAAAAAATTAAACCGCCGAAAAAACTGAACAGCAAAAAATAATAAACCTTTTTCATTTAACCTCAATAACTAAGTTCTTAAACTAATGTAAGTACATATACCTAAGTAATTTTGAGCGCCAAACAATCAATAAACAAAGATCACTAAATTGCCTTAAATTTAAACGGCGCAGACTCAAAATTATTTTGGTATACTTACATTAGTTTAAGAACTTAGTAATTATCTAAGGTTATATAAAAAATGGTTTATTATTTTTTGCTTTTCAGTTTTTTCGGCGGTTTAATTTTTTCGTTAAAAAGTTTTTATTTTATAATTTTTTGCGGCTGTAATCTACTCATTGTTTTCCAAAGGGCAGGCATATGTGGCACTGAGTAGAGTAATAATACACAACTCAGCATTCAAATCTGTAAGTAAACAATAAATCACCCCTATTTTCCCACCCTTAGGGTTGGATTTTTTTTTCCAAATTTATATGGGACCAACTTTGGGGTATACCCTTTCCAATAAAAAAAGAATTATCAAAATCGGATTAATCTGTAAAAAGTAATGCGTGGTCATACACAAAAAAATCGACTTGAGAACCTCCTGTTTTTTTTTTCGTCGGTTAATAATAAATGCTCCTGACCGCGTCAGTCGTTTGATCTTACTTGTTCAAAAACTGCTGGATCGATTTTTATATCCACTCTGACTCAGGTTTTACCTACTCAAGGATAACAAATCCACAATACTATGTACTTTCTTGCACTAGGGATGTAATATTAGCTGAAGATTGATTAAAGATTGGCAAGGGCTGTTGCTGTGCGAATCCGGCTAAACAGACCTTGATTTGGCTAAAATAGAAGACAGAATAAATAAGAGGGAAAATCTAGAGGACGCCTAAAATGTTCTATACTCATTAGAAGAACAAGGATTGCGAAATAAAAAGCGCATACCTTAGGTCAAGGTCACGTCAAACTGCGATCTTCAAATGAAACTAAATTGCAATGTAATCTCACTCGATAAGAAGTGATGATAATCTATGAGTAATCTATTTATTTAAGCTCGAAAATAGTTTCGAAGAGTTTTCAACAAACGCGTCACTCATTTCGTTACAGCTGTTAATTTTGAATCACGACTGAGGAGTAATGGCTGACTGTGACTAACTGACAGTTTCTTGGTAATGTTTTTAAAATAAAACGGTAACATGATTAATCTAATCGTTGTGTTTTTGGGACTATCTTGTTCGAAGAAGCCAGAATCAGCAATAGGATACTAGACAACATTCTTTAGGTCTAATATGTTTTGAGCTAGAGCATTGTTGATGCTAAATGCACTATTTAGGATGAAAATTCTGTACTGAACACCAACCCTAAAGCATTCATAAGACACTCATTGAACTAAGCGGTTTTCCCCAACGATTGTCAATAGCGGCAGTCTGGGAAGGCATAAATTCAGAGGTAGAATATTTAGAACATTACTTTGCTACGGCCATACTGGCTTTCTCATGCTGACGATCGCTTGTATGTATTCTGTCATGGTTTTCTATATCCATCCAAAACACTTTTCTTTCCTGCAGTGTGTTTCACATACAAGATGTGACAAACAAACGGATACTAATAACAAGTTTCCAGCTATTATAACAGCATGCTATCTAAATACAATTGAACACAAGACCGGAACGATATGGGTAGCAGATGGCGTTCCAAGATGGCGTCGCATCGACAGTTGTTTGCCCGGCAAATAAACAATTTACAAAAAATAAACAATTTACAAAAAAAGATGGCTGCCAAATTAAATAATAACTATGGACTGTGGAGAAGCTAGTTAAGTCCTGTCTGGCCGATGATAGCAGTAATTTGAAGTACTTTGTAGTAGTTAATGTAAAACTTAATTAACTTTCAGAAACTGTACATGCGTCATACTTTTATTTTTAGAAATATGTAGTAGGTAATAGATGAATTCAAACTATGTGACGATCTAAGTTCTTCCTGAATTAAATATGCATTTTGGTACTAATGCCTTCCTGTTGGATTTTACATATAGAACTACCAGCTCCAAGAATTTAGTCTTACTTACTTAATTTACATACCATTAATTTCTGTCCTGTAAAACACCTCATTTTTCTTTGGAAATCGTCACCACACATTCTTATACAAGACCGACTAACTACAAATTATTAACAAACCAAGCAAAAAGCTAAAACATACTACCAAAAAACATGCCAAAAAATCAATAAAAGAGAATGGCTAAAACATAGTCAAAACAGAATAAAATGCCGTGTTCAAAATCGTGCGTCTACCCTACCTAGCGTGATGACATGGGGATCAAAAATTCAATACAAATAGCATGTATTTGCGTGCGTCGAGCCTATTACCTGTCATGCCAAGTATTCCTAGTAACAATCCATTCCATTTACCACCCCGTGATTAAAAACCAGTTTAATATCAACCCCATGCAACTTGATTTATGGTAATAGGAAAAGGATAAAACGAAAATGCTTTTAAATTTTCCAGTCGGAAGAATAAACTGCTTTGTATTTGAAAGGAAATTAAATAGTTACAATCAATCAGAGTCAGAACTAATCACACGAGCACTAAGTTGACCCCAAAAGCGAAAGAAGTAAAAACAAGGTACAGTTACTGGCACATTCACTTGAACATAAAAATCCCAAAACTACGGAGGACGCCACAATTCCGCACCCAAACTGCAGGCTTGTATAATGCTAGGTTTACAGTCATTTTCAATAACTAATCTTAGCCTTACTAAGAGAAACTTGACAAAAGAAGTAACTTCAAATATCTATCTCTCTCTAGTAAGGCCACAACAGATCGGAAATCAAAAATGGCCTCTAGATAACAAGAAAAGTCGTCACATTTTCTACGCGCGTGTACAATCAATAAAGCCAGACGCGCGTCAACCGCTCGTCATCTGAACCAAGACAAAATCAAATACGTGTTTCGGCTTGGTATTGCTCAATTTTCTCATTGCCTGCTGAACACTCATAAATTGGTAGTACTAAACAAGCAAAGAGCACTACCAAATCAAAACACAACGGCAAGGCAGATCCACATCTTACCAACACGCAGCCACATCCGTCATCTGTCATTTGGTGATTGTAGCCAGCCAGCGCTGGTCATCACGCGACCAAAATCGCGTGACGCCGAATGTCGTCAATGTGGCTCTGCCTGTACCTCTATTGCAATAACACGGCAACAAAACAATTTATTCAGCAAGGGATTATATTAAACTTACCAGTTCTCTAAAGCCTCGCGATTGGCAGCCATCCTAGCAGAGTTGACGAGATATCGAGATGTCTTTACGTAATGTGTGAGTTCGTTTAACACTGTAACGAAAAAGCGATGCATTCATGGAAATATGTTATACATGCTGGTTAAAGGTTAATGTTTAGTCAAAGATTATCACACAGAACATAAAAATAAAATCATATTAAAAAGCACTTATAAATAGTATTACTTCCGAGTTCATTATTTCCTATTGAGGACAACCGATAAGGTAATTTCTTCTACGTACATAGATATTGATTCCATCATAAAATTATTAAGACACGAGGACATACACACTAACTAATAAATTCTATAACGTGGGTAGTCCAAAATATCCCTAAACTCGCAATACATAAGGCGATGTTGAAACCCTCACTACCGACATTACATTACCTGTCTGCGCTCGGGGGGCTTTAAACTAGACATGAACGAACGTAGGTTTACCCGATGAATCACTCAATACCCAGTACCCAGCCGTTTTAGGGTGCGGACACATTGGCAAGGGCGCGCCGAGCGTGCAAGGTACGCCACACATCGTGCATTTTAATTACATATTTCCATCTACTACATTGAGCGTGGCGTAATTCATACTTCGTTCGAAATGTTTTGAAAATATTTGGCAAGTATCATAAGATGAAGATCCTAGCAATGAGTATAAACAACGTGAAGATAGGTAACTCGAAGTAGTAGTAGATTTCGAATGGAAGATGACACAAGATATAACAATAAGAAACAACAGTAAGGACACATGAAATAAGATGCCCAAAAGTGGAAAGCAATCATTTATTTAACTTTCACAAAAGAGAGAAAGATTTTGGCGCACTGATTCTGCAAGGATTCTGCGGCAGGCTTGCCGGCTTGGAAGATTCGAGACAAGAAGACAAGACACTTTTGCAATGTGTGCGCACCCCATCTCATAAAACTATTCATTACCAAGTTTGTACAGTACTTAGTAAGGACTACAACCGGTCATTCGATCTAGGAAGCCAGCCGGAAGGTTGGAATGGTTACATTACGATCGATATGTCTGACTCACGGTTTGGAAACGTGAGTTTGTTATTATTGGGAGAAGCGATAGGCGACGAGCATCCTAATCATGCCTAGAAAATCTGCAACAAGTTAGGTAACAATGGTCTATTATTGCTGAGTACATAAGTATAGCTTTAAGATTCAATGTTATGCACCTCGAATCGTAGTAGGTAATAGTATATGATGCAACTATGCAAGATGCATCATAAATAGATTGATCATCATGGCTGATATCGAATGTTTATCATGGTCCAAAGATCATGAAAACGGCGGAAAATGTATTTGGAAAGAGCATTTACAAGTCTTGAAAAGACTTATTCGATATTGGATCCCAAAAAGAGCCATCCATTCGACACCCAAGCAAGAAAGCTGTCTAAATATTCCCCAGACTACAACAAATATCAAACATCCATATTCAAGCCAGCATGGCAACAAGTCTGTATGTAAACCACTTATAACATGTACATTAAAAAGCTAAGTGCCGAGAGGGCGTACGAGATAAACTGCGCAGATCGCATTAAATACTCCTTTGATGGCCGCAGATGCAGACAAATGAGACGGATTTAAAATAATTGAATTTAGACCTTATAGGGAAGGTCGACTGGTCAGAATTAGGGCGGAGGTTGCCACGAAGCGAAACGGCTCGCCAATGAAGTTCGAGTGCCTAATAATTTGGGTTTTATTGCGGCTGTAGCATGTTTGTCTGTATTTACAGCCCACGTTCACCCACTGTTGTACCGGCTTTTCGGTACTAGACAAGTTCTAGGGCCCACCTACAATTGTAACAGATTAGTCGTATCCTGACTGGTGCCACGGTGCCGGTTCAATCCCCGCCTGGCCTCGCATCTAATATGGCTGTCGTAAACATTCGTCTAGTCCATATATGTAGGTATAACAAACTAACAACATGATTATGACGTTACTATACTGAAGGCAAGCTAAGTTAAGCGCCTAATGTTACCACAAATCTGATTAACCTATTTACCCCAATTATTTCGTTCAAAATACATGGAATAACAAATGCCTAACATTGATGTTCCGAATGAAAATGTACGAAATACGCGTCACAAGAAAAGACCCTAAGTACGACAGACCTTCGAGTACAACAAATTGTAGGAATTTCGAACGTTCTGGTCTAAAATTAACTATTTATAATGAAACGTTAGTATGTACAATAGTAACTATACAGTTTGTTATCGAGGCACAACTTGTAATCAGCCGAGGGTAACCCGGTTACTTAACGAACCTCGGAAGCAATGCTATCTACTCGTTCCTACTTCAGTGAAACTGTACATTTCATCACGTTAACAAATTCCATGGATTTGTGCTTAGTTAACGAGAACCAATCTGAAAGTTCTAGAAAGATCGATTCATTTCGAAGGTGTCTGTCAGTGTTCGGAACACGGCGAAGTAAAAACGAATGTTCTGGAAATAGTCTTAAACAAAGTGTATATGTGGATGATTTGCGATGAGCAACTAATTGTAGAGGAAAGCTCTAAAAAGAATACTACCCAAACCACACCCAATACTGCAGAAAGAGGATGATAAAGAGTGATAGAAAAAGAAGAGCGCGAGCAGAAAAATACCACACCCAAGTGAAAAATTACGAACTAAAAAAAAGAAGTGTTGTAAAACTAATCCCAATACCAACTAATGTACTCAGAAAGTCTGAACTGAAACACAAAAGATTACTGTTGCTACATAAAACAGTAATGCGATTTTTCATAAGATCCTAATGAAAAAAGTTACGCATGTCCTTCGTCTCGGCATAAGCTAAGGAGACGAATTTCGGGAAATATAAGTCTCTGCCCCGTGTTGTCCCGACGAAACATTTTATTTTAACGAAGGAAGTCGCATACTTCCGTTAGAAACACAAGTTATAATTGGATTAAATGTTAATTTGGAGATAAAAACATTCGAGATATAACTGCTTATCGTCTAGTTCTCAGTTACCCGAGAGAAACTTAGAATCCATACGCACGCGATAAGCTAGCCTTTCACTATTGCTGATTGCGGCGATTGACAATCAACTAGTAATATCTCTGCTTTCCCATCAGGGGAATATCAGTGCAAAAGAGAATCCTAATTAGCTGCTTTTGGTCCCGAAACAAGGCTTTCTAGGCCGTATTTTGGTGATGAAAGAAAATATCAACTCTTTATTTAATGTTAGCCGACCTAACCTTCGCGGCCCCGTTTCTGGGTGTGTCAAATAAAAATCTATACTCTTTAAACCCGAAAACTAGCTTTTAGGAAAACAGGATATCAAGGTAATAACAAGTTCGCTTGCCAACGAAATCCCGATCAGTGCCTTCCAGCACAACGGGTCTTGGCGACACGCCAGAAAAACTACAGGATGAAGAAACTGTTAATCTATGTAATTAGTCGCACTGCTGAAAGGTCTGTTCAGCATCTTTGGTCTGACGAAAATTAATGGATGTAACTTTGAATGAGGGCAAAACTAATTACTCATCATCAGTCACGAAACCGAACAAAAATGCATATAAACGAAGGTTCATTTGATCGGAATGTTGATGCACGCACTGAGGAAGTGGGTGCAATAATAACATTGTAAATGCTAATATGGAGCACTAACGCTCGGCAGCTCGGAGTAGGAAACTCCAGGAATGGTCTGCGGTTAAGTAGCGTCCTTTGTGGTCGGAGGCACATGACGGACTGAAGGCTCCTTGTGTAATCGGAAATATTATACGGGTGATATTGTTGAGAACGGACCTTTTATGGATATTGCGATTGAATGTATCAAGCACACAGTAAGATTTATCTGACAAGATCATAGACTTACGAAATTAATGTAGGTGGCCCAAATTATTATTCTGTATTAGAATCAGAGTTATTCTACTGGTTGTAATATTAGACATAACTTCAGTGAGAGGTACTCCAAACATGGATATTGAAATATCACCAAATTTGGTATAAAACCTTTTAGATATTGCTATTAGTTTCGATTGTTATACCATCCATAACAGTATTATCAAATAATCTTTACTTGAGAGGCCTATGTTAGGCAATATAGTTTTATAGGCTGATTTGAATATAGATAAAATATTAATGAATTCTATGTTCATATAGCGAGCAGAAGCATGGTAGAATTTACTTAGGGACCATCTACCTATATGTCACATGGAATAACAGGATAACTTGCCTATACAGTGAAAACTGAAGGCAACAGGATACATTTTGGAATATTCTGACAATAACAATCCTTTTCTTCCTCAACATAAGGCTGTAAATATTTGGATGAATAATTATTCATTACCCACAAAAGGGTCTCTTTTATGGGAAGGTCCAATGAGGTTTTATTTTTGTATATTTTTCTTAATTCTATAGAAAGAAATGCTGTCTAAGATGGTCATGGCCGGGTCCACAGGAGAGAAGTGTACTACACTCATAGTACACACAGACTCGAGTATGATGTAGGAAGATGTGCCATGTTGAGATGAAGACTAGAAATTATTGTTAAAAAAAGAGCTAAAGTCAATACATTGGCCGACTTATTTCTGATAGATTATAGCAATATTACAAACTATAAGTAGAACTGATTGTGAATAAACTGGAACTAAATTAATGGTTGACTCAAAGAAAACATGTATGACATTCTGTTGTTTGATTCCACAGATTAAAAATATAATATTATGTCCTAAAATGGACAATCAAATCATTGAATTCTAACAATGACACTGATCTTTTTCATCATAATCATGATGACGGTCATCTTTGTGACAATGATGACTCAAAATATTCAGTGTATTTACAGATTAATTTGGCACTGCACAGTTAGTTCTATGCGCCAATCATAAAAGGTCATTAGCTTGATGTAAATAAATGATACACTGTGAGAAATGATATGAAAGGTTATTGGACTTGATCTATTAACTACCTAATTACTGTAAGTAAGTTTATGTTCATTACATTACTTACTTTGTTTAATTTTAGGATAGGTACATTTTTTTTTATTTTTTTTCTTGAGTATGGTGCCTCAAAATGCTAAGGTATACCTAAACGGTAAAGACCAAATTGGTAATGCAATCTTAATTTTGTAGACATAATCCAGGAGTTTATTTGAAGTAGAAAATACTTAAAAGAAAGTAGTGACATGCTTTGTAAACACTAATCAGGTAATTCTACACTTTTGTTACCCTGCTACCTGGTGTTGTATCAATAATTCTTCACCTTTAAAGTCCGTTTCTCAAGTTTACCACACAAAGAGTTCATGGACCCTATAATTGAGTCATAATGCCATGACCAGAAAGATAACTAAAAAATACAAAATGCTTAAAGCAGGTAACAACGAAATAAGTTTTATTTTTAGAATGTAACTGCTAGCCACATTCCCGACAAGGAAAAATGTACAAAACCGTAGCACATTGAATCCATAACGGAACAAAATGTATCGCACCTACTTACGAGGCACTAGAAAAAACCACGAGAGCATGAGAGTACATGAAACTCGGCAATTATGTGTTATTTTAGATGTCTAACTGTAAAAATAATTAATCTATCGTTCGTACATGAAGTGCGGTCACTCCATTCATGCGGCAAACAAAATATAACGGTTGATTCTTTTGTTCCAACGATCCGTGCGCTAGCGTGATGAAATCCGGTGGAATCCGATTATTAACGCGTTTCCATATGCAAATATGCGGCGTAATCCACACGCC
This sequence comes from Apamea sordens, assembly GCA_945859715.1. NCBI lineage: Eukaryota > Metazoa > Arthropoda > Insecta > Lepidoptera > Noctuidae > Apamea > Apamea sordens. The sequence goes on along the minus strand of OX244008.1, from coordinate 17,251,485 downwards.
CATGCCCAGAGCGTTGGATATCTCGTCCTGCGGCATCAAAGCGCATTGACCTTTACAAAAATCTTGAAAAATAACGGCTTGCGTCCAACGTCTGGCGGCCGGTGTCATAAAAATTTTACTCATAAAATAAACGTACTCACCGAAGTAATATTACACACAATTATTTCACAAAATGTCTTCCGGGACTTTATGGAAACTAGATTGCGTTGTTAGAGCCTTTTTAAATAATTTTTATCAGAGAAAAGATTACTCACCGACTGGTCGCTTCTCTTCTTTTTGACGGAATGCGTGTGAGTGAGACAGAATCAATAGTGTTACAATATTATGCATAGAAAATCTACTAGTACTACAGGTATGGAATAAATCCTAAAATAAAAAATAATTGATTTTGATAAAATCATAAGCCGAAATGAAAGGGATTTTAAATAAGAATCTGTTACGCAATCGGTGTGCAAAAAAGTCGATACCGAACTGGCAAACAACTAGTATGGCAATTGATAAAAGTTTATTCAGTCCACCGACTGAATAAACTGTAAACATTAAGTAGGACAGACTGCTAACCATATTTTATTGCTTTCTCCGATATATAAGTTACTCTATGCTGCTAACTAAAGTGCTAAGAATGTGCTTACATAGCTCTCTCTTAGGCTCATAAATCATGTGATTCATCATTATCATCATCAGCCTATAGCAGTCCACTGCTGGAGATAGGCCTCTCCTATTGCACGCCATTCATTATCATAATAATTATTCATTATTTATTTATAAATAAATAAATAAAATAAATAATGTACATTGCATTTATCTTTAAATTTGGGAAAAATCTTCTAAAATAGGAGAAATGAATTAGTATTGCAACTTTATTTTTATAACCGAAAATATCTAGTTTTCACCGGAAATAGCATTAATATTTTTTTTTATGATTATTATTTATTTTAAATATTCGCAAATCAATAAAAATAATGAAAATAAAAATGACTCCATGCGCTAAATCAATATTTTTGAGTTTAGTTGGTTATTTTAGAGTATTTCGTTTCTGAACGTCATTGTGTAGTGTTGCTATGTCATGCATTTTTATTATTTTCAAAGCTGGGTGTATCGACTGCATTATTTTTAAAGATTTGACAAATTAAATAGGTAGGTATTCTAATATTTCGCTGTGAATTACATTTTTTTTTTGTTCACAATTAAATTTGGTTTATTTTCACGCCCCAAGCGTGAATCGTCTATGCGTTTAAAATCACAGACATTTTAATCACAGACATTCTATTTTTATACTTTGTCAGACAGTCCTATCAGATAAGACAGAGAGAGAGAGAAAGAGTCTTTGTCAGATAAGACTGTCTGACAAAGTCGTGGTTTTAGACGTAAAAATAGAATGTCTGTGATTAATATGTCTGTGATTTTAAACGCATATACGATTCACGCTTGGGGCGTCTCTTATTCACTCTCATTGTGAAAATAAAACAAATAACAATGTTTGTTTGTTTTTTTTTTTTGTGTTAATTCATTTATGACACCTTATCATCCAAACATAATGATTTATTTATTAGAAGACTAGTCTCTAGTCTAAACTAACAAAAGGGGTATGTGAGGATCGCAGCAGGAGGAGGCGTTCTGTAGTCGTTATCTACCTCAATGGGAAGAAGGCGTAAGTTTTATAATCAGCCTATAATGTTCCCAGTGGTCGAACACAGGCCTACAGTATGTCAGAGGGAGTGGGCCGTAATCTACCACGCGACCCCAGTGCGGGTTGGTAGATGTCACACATGTCTTCGAATGATTGGTTCTAGGACATGCCAGTTTCCTCTCGATGTTTTCACCGTTTCTTCACCATTTGAGAGCAGTAATGACGAAATTATTTACACAAAGTAAAGCGCCTGTCAGGGTTCGAACCTACGACCTACAACTCGTAAGTCGCGGCCATTTCCACTGGGCCACCACTGCTTTAGTAGGTAGTAAAATATGTAGTACCTATATAAAAATAAAAAAATCGCATGCAGCACCGTACAGTCACGAGCAAAAGTATGTATACACTCGGCTTTATTCGAAAGCGATTTACTCCTTTATTTTTTAATGAAATTTTATGTTGTTACGAACATAGCATTTTCGAACCCATAGGTTTATGTAATGTGTCGTATTTCAACAAAAATCGAAAAGAAAAGCGAAAAAATCGCAATTGAAAGTTGCCAAGTAATGACATGCTCGTGATGCAGTAATGCTCGTGACTGTACACGTGCTAGAAGTGAAACTTCTTAACACGTTGCGGGACGGTACTGACTTTTTCAAATTATGTAAAATTGTCCATACAAGTTCCGACCACTGCTTTATCCGTACCGCCCGGGCGCCCTAGAGCAATACTAAAGAATAATATACGATGACAGTACTTTCATAGCCGGATTGATGTGGTATGACAGTAAAAACGGGTTTCCTTGTTCCTTTAAACAAAATTTCGCTGTAATGCCCGTACCTCAGTTCAGATGAGGTTAAAATTGTACAGCGGCGGCGGTGCCCGTACTGATTTTCATCACCGACAAATCTACTGCTAATGCAGTGCGTCCCGCAATATGTTAAAAAAATAGAGATTTAGTGTGAGAGACAGAGAGAGATCTTTCTTTTCTCTCTTGTAACGAAATGTGCTACTTCCTTAATTTCACTCTCAATACTTGTCTAATTATCGAATCGCCGCTGAAGATTCACTTTAAAAATTAAGACATGCTATTGATTGTGAATGTTTCACAATCAATTTTTCACGCTATCTAAACTAAAATGAAGTACAACACTTATTTACAATCGATTACTGTTTATAAGTAGAATCGATTAAATAACTAAAAAATACAATACATACACTATTGTACAGTGGATGAGTGGACAACCCTATCAGAAACGTCTTGTTCAGTTTTGTTTAGAATTTTTGAGAGGAGATAAATTGTTTTAAAATGGAAGCAGCAACGGAAGATACTCAAAAAGAAAGCACAGAAAATGTGCAATCAAATAAAACTGTCACTGTAAGTGTTAATTTTCTTTTATTCCAAGCGGTTTATAAATAGAATGCTATCGGATGTCGGTAAACGATTCAACTCCTTTTCATGCAAATTACCGGCATTTAGCGGGAATATTGCTACTGTTACTAAACTTTATGGATAGTTGACTATGTTTTAATTTTAACAAAGCTGGTCTAATGTTAAAATTATTTCGGAAAGGGGAAAAATAGTTAACCTTAAAGTTTGTTGGCACTTTGCCAATTCCCGTAATGTTTTTGATATTTTTGTTCGGAAGCACGTTTCACATGCTTTCTGCTTTTATGGTTGACGGTAGCGCGATGACGAATTATGAGCTAACAACAATTCACGGGACATTAAATTGTTAAATCATTAGGTTACTAGGAGTAACAAAAATGCTGTTTGAACGATATTTACCAAATATGTATATTCGGCGTATTTGGCATTCTTAGCTGTCAGAGTCAAATTTCGTGTTATTAAGACGCTCAGAATACAAATAGAGGGTCTTATTACACAAAAAGTAACGAAATTTGTTTCATTTAGGTTGAGTTATTCCTTCATTTGGAGTAGCTATAAATAGCTGATTGCTACTGTGTTTTTAAATTCCTGAAAGACCTAGATTTTGCAATGGTAATACTAAATGATTATGGAGTAACACAAATAGTATGCTTCTGTTATATTTATGTATAGTTAAGTATGCAATTTGTGTGTAAACATTTTGTGCACATAATATAACTGAAGGAAAGGAGGAGGGGTCCCTCAGCATCGAAGGCTCATTTAATACATAGGGCATTTACTAAACAACCATGTATTTGTCCAGGAGTATAATAAAATAATGTATAATTTTTACAAAAAATATATATTTTAAGAGTACATACAAAGTCAAAGTCAAATCATTTATTTCAAATAGGCATTTATAAGGCACTTTTTAATGTCAAAAATAAAATTGATTCTAGTCACCCCTTCCCTAAGTTAGTTTTCGTATGGAGAAGAATGGGCAAGAAACTCCACCATTACTCTTTTAAAATGTTGTACAATATTTTGCATACATTAATTATATAATTATCTGAAGACAATGCACCTAAAAATAAAATTACTATACCACAATAGGTAAAATGAATTAATGAAACCATGACATAAATTAACTATGTGATAGATACATGGTGCTCACATATTTACAAACATTCCAAAAGTAGATGATTTTCATAAATAAATAAGGAGTAATAAGTCCGGGTGTGACTATGAATGTGAATAATGACGGGATTGACTAGAAAAAAAAAAAAATTTGCTGATTACATTAGCAACCAGTTTGATTTTGTCTAGACTCTTAGAGATTGTCCTATGGAGCAGGACCAGCATGTTTCCAAGCATTCTTATCTTGGATATAATCCTTTAATTTGTAATATCCTTCCTTACAAAGTGTAATTTTAATAGAAGTTTCAAATTTTCTTTCATTTAATTGCAATATTTCACAAGGTATTTAACCCCATAAAAGATGTATGTATAGACGCCAGCAGGTCAAGTTACCCGAAACTGTCAAATTATTCCAATCAACCTTGAACCTTAATGCTTTAGCGATAAAGTTGAAAATCTATTAAAGAAATTTGACAGATTGTAGTAGTTTGATGTGCTGGCGTCTGTACCTACTTTAGATAACCTGAAAAAAGGTTGATCTAATTTATCTTTATTTCTAGTATTAAAATTATGTCTATCACTTATTTTATTAAAAAGATGTTGATTTTTTCTTACAATACATAATATTTTCATAAATGAATTGGCAAGGTACCATAATATTCCCTTTTAAATAGTTCCCTAAGAGATTCGCGGCCACGTAGATTGTAAATGGCTCTGAAAGCTCTCTTTTGCAAAATAAAAATGGATTCAATGTCAGCAGCCCGACCCCACAGTAAAATGCCATATGACATAATACTGTGGAAGTAACTAAAATAGACCAAACGCGCGGTTTCTTCATCTGTTAATTGTCTCTTTCTAACAGCATTTGCGGCCGAGCTTAGCCACCCCGCAATAGATGTTATATGAGGTCCCCATTGTAATTTCTCGTCTAGCGTGATTCCTAGGAAAACTGATTAACAAATTCTAGTTTTTGGCCATTCAATATGATGTCACATTCGCTACTTCTAACATTGGGTAATTTAAATCTAATGCATTTGGTTTTTTTTTCATTAAGTACTAAATTATTTACCGTAAACCAATCTTGGACCTGAAGAATAGAGTTATTCACGTCGTCAAGATTTTGTGACCGTCGGTCTATTTTACAGATCAATGATGTGTCATCTGCAAATAACACCATCTTCGGTTGATTTTGAAGTAATTGGGGTAAATCATTATTATAAACTAAAAAGAGGAATGGACCCAATATCGAACCTTGAGGAACGCCCATTGACATTTCAGACCCCAATGAGTTTACGCCATTTATTTGGACTTTAACCTTTCTATCTTTCTATTATGATCTTAACAAGTCAAGTGCTGTTTTCCTAATCCCATAGTGCTCGAGTTTCATCAGAAGTGTTTCATGGTTTACGCAATCGAACGCCTTAGAGAGGTCGCAAAAGATTCCAATAGCATCTTGTGCTTCTTCCCAGGCGTTAAAAATGTTCTTCATTAGGGTAACACGCAACAACGCCCTTTGGTGAAGCCGTGCTATTGTTCATGAAAGATGTAATTTTTATTAAAGTGACGTAACATTTGATTGAGCATCAACTTTTCAAACACCTTACTGAGAACTGTCAGAATTGACACAGGTCTATAATTGTTGGGTTCTTTACTATCACCGGATTTGAACAATGGTACTACTTTACTACGTTTCATAAGATCCGGAAAGACTCCTTGGTCAACACTGGTGTTAAATATGAAAGCTAAATAGGGCGCAGTGGTTTCGATGAGAGATCTACATACTTTTACAGACATACCCCAGAGATCTTCTGTTGATTTAATTTTAAGATCTTTAAAAGCTCTTATAACAGCCTGTGGGGGTTTGTATGCTGAAACCTAAGCTCCAAAGAGCATGCCTTTACATTCCTTTTAAGTAAGGCAGCAGAAAGCGTGGGGGAAGAATTTAAAGCTTCAGTAGTTTTAAGAGGAATATTAGCAAAGAAGTTTTCAAATTCCTGAGCTATTTCTACATCTGAATTGATGGGGTCATGTGCAGTTTCTAAATTAAATTCACTATTTCGCTGTTTTTTCCTACCTATTTCATTATTTATTATTTGCCAGGTAGTTTTTATTTTAACATCAGCTGATTTTATTTTATTGCTTATATAAAGAGCTTTAGCTCTTTGGCAAACCCTTTTAAAAGTTTTTGAATATTTTGCAACATACTGATGAAAGTTAGTATTTTTCATATGTTGCTTTAAGCCATAAAGTTCAAAAAGTTTTTCCCTGCTTTTACGAATACCTGGAGTAGCCCAGTCACTGAATAAAAACTTTGTGTAAATACTTTTAGTTTTCAGTGGAAAAGTGTCATAAAATTGCGCGTTTAATAGTGAAAAGAACTCGGCGTAGATCAGAGTTTTAATAATACAGGGTGTTATTGACAGCCCTCCGCAAACTGATAGGGTGGCTTCAGTACATCATATTAAGATGACCGGTACATGTAATTCTTTCAGGAACATTAAGGGAATCCAAAAAACCAGATTTGTTTTATTACCTCACACGCAACGTATCGTTACCGTGGCAAAACGCACGTAGCGGACGGCAGCGCAGCGAGCTTGAGCGAGACTGTTTTCAGCTGTTTTATTTACATAAATGGAGTGTTGCATACAGAGAACGTAATTATACATTGAAATAAAGGAATATCAACAGAAAAAACATAATTTTTTTTTTTCCTGAGAAAATTTCCAGTGGGATATGATTCAGAATAAGGAGCTGAATCAATCCTGTGTTTTTGTGGAGGGCTGTCAATAACACCCTGTATAGATGACCCCAATGAGGGGTCATCTATATTATTAAAACTCTGATCACATAATTTACTGGCCAAAGAATTATTTAATTTCTCTAAATTTTTACATGTAATTGACCTAAACCTTATTTCAATTTTTTGTAAAGGCATGTAGGCGTTAAATGTTGTTATTTGTCCACTGTGATCATACATAAATTAAAAAGTCGTTTAAAAATGGTATATGAACATTCTAAACACGTTGATATAGATATTTAAAGCGGTTAACTATACCTTAAAAAAATTACTAGTAACAACATCATTTAGTTTGATGGGATTCATTGGATTAAAAATTAAAAATATTATTTATACAGCACTTATTTATACAACAGTCTAATTATTCATTGTATTAAATATATAAATTACAGGAGAAAGCCTCAACACCGCCACCACCACTTGAAGTAAAAAAAGGGAAACGGGACGACCGGACAAAAAGGGATGATAAAAATGTAGAACAGTTCATGAAATCACTGAATTCGGTGCCAACACTGGAGGAAAAACTGTCTCTAGTTTGTAAGAAATACGTACAGACGGCCGATGATAATAAAAAGATGCAGTTTTACATCAAACAGTCCGACAAGCGTCACGCGATGCTGCTGAAGGAAAAGGATCAGTTACAGCTGGAGTTCAATAAGACTATTCTCGTTAAGTCCAAGTTGGAGAATCTTTGTAGGGAGCTCCAGAAACAGAATAAGGCTATTAAGGTTAGTTATAAAACTAAAAATTTTGGTATTCTCAGAATATCTGAATTTTTAGTTATCATAAATTATAGTAAAGTAATTTCAAGCTGTTTTTTATTATCTGGTTCTGCTATTTATACACCTACAGCAGTGCGATTCTGTAACCATCTCACCGTGAAAACTTAGGTGAAGTGAGCATGGAGTGAGCTGTCATTCCAAATAATGCTAGGGATTGACACTACTGACAACTCACATCAAGCTCACTTCACTTGAGTTTTCACGGTGAGATTTTTACAGAATCAACCGGATGAAAAGAAAATGATGTCAAGAAAAGCTAGAAGATGATTGCTGTCTGGAAACAAAAGCTGTCCTGCACATACAGGTTGGCAGGGACATCAACACAAAAACTACAACCATGAATTCAGCACATGATTTTAGACAGCGGCGATAAGACCCCTCTTTGAGGAGTGGCTAGAGAGGCGTCACGGCGTTCTCCCTTACCGCCTGACGCAGGTCCTCTCCGGACACGGATGTTTCGGGAGGTTCCTGCATATCATCAGGCGGGAGGAGACGCCCGGGTGTCATCACTGCCAGGATCGCCCAGAGGACACGGTGGAGCATACGGTGGAGGTCTGCCCCGCTTGGGCAGAGCACCGCCGTGTCCTCGTAGAGGCGATCGGCAGCGGCGGCGACCTCTCGCGTCCGGCCCTGCTTCAAGCCATGGTCCGGGGCGAGAGGGAGTGGGAGGCAGTCACCTCCTTCTGCGAAGCAGTCATGCTAGCGAAGGAGGTGGCGGGGTGGACGAGGGAACGGACCTCACGCCTCAGCCGCCGCGGGAGACGCTCCGGGCGTCGGGAGCCGCGTGACGTCTCCCGGCCACCGTAGGCGCGGGCCTGCGGGAGGAGAGTAATGGGTAACTCACCGTCCGATCAGGACCAGGCCCGTGCCGGACGGCGCGTATGTGTTCCACGCGCGCCTCAAAGAGACGTCAGCAAAGTGACGGGGCCCGATAGGGCCGAAGCCTGCCAGGGTAGCGGGATCGTCTGAAAGGGTTACCGCTGCCCTGGAACATAAAGTTCTAAGGAAGGAACATGGGTGGGTTTTAGTCAGTAAGAGTCTGACACTCCCTTCCGCTCCACCCAGAGCGGGAGGGGTCATTTGATGATTTCCCACCCTGAAAAAAAAAAAAAAAAAGGGGCAATTCTGTAATTTTAAGAAGTTTCACAGTCTGATCTCAGCCTCAAGCTGTCAAAAATACCTCTAAAATCCCTACATTTTTGACATTGAATGTTGCTGAGACGACATTGCAACTAGATTTTAAACGTTTTTAATTAGGGGAATTGGCCTTCTGTTGTTTAATAAAAAAGTGCAATGCCTACACGGTCGAAATGTATGGAACAGCAATTTTTTTAAATCTCAAACAAAAAATTTCATTGCTTTGGGTTTCGAATCATGTACAGTAGCAGTCCAAAGCGGCGCGCCAGTTTCACGAAGCAATAGATTGACACTTCTGTTTAACTTACGACCTTCTTCTAATGAGTAATTCCTATACTTTATAGTATACACACACACACTCTATTCACACACTCAACACACACATTCTCGCATTCGTTTGCAATTACTTTGAATACTTAATCACGGTATTGACTACAGTTCACTTATTCGTAAAATTTTAGGATTATACCCACAGATATCAAAATAAATAAATTATAAGGTAGATGGATGCAGTTAACTTAAAGAGTCATTCAACCGCGACTAAATAGAACGTTGTTCATTGTGGGTTAGCGACGTGTGTTCTATATCTAAATATTAGCGGTGTTGTAGTTCCTTTTAAAATGCAAGCAAATTTGAACATTGAAATTAAAGCGAATATTATTGCGCTGCGTAAAATTGGACTTAATATAACACAAATATCTGATGAAACCGGACTGAGTGTAAGTGTAATGATTAAATTATTTTATTAAACAATTTATCTTATTAAAGTAGAACTGCTGATCCTTATTTTTTTAAAACGTTTTATAAAGTCTAAATAGAAGAAAATATAATTCCGAAGTAAATTTATTTACCTAGATTATTGAATGATGGATTAATATAACTATATTAATTCTATAAATATATGTAACATCTCTTGTCATTATAATTTTGTTTCTAAATCGTAGGTAATATTAGTATTTTGCTTAGTAGCCTAACAGTACTCCTTTTTTTTATTTTAGAGAAGTAATTCCATGGCCGGCACGACCTCCTGACCTCAACCCCATAGAAAATCTATGGGGTTTAATCACACAGCGATGGGACGCAAGGAATGAGAGGACTGATGAGCAATTGAAGCTGCATTGCCTGGGAAAATATAAGAGGAACAGACATAATTATGTAGTAATATTGTAGGGTCGATGCGCCAGCGTTTATTTGATTGCATTGCTAATAATGGGGGTTATACGAAGTATTAAATTATAAGTTGATTATAGCAATACTAAAATTATATTGTGATATCCGTAATAAGGATTATTTTGAGGTTTAGCTTCAATCTTCTTTTCATAATGAAAATGAATACTTAAGCTATAACCGCAATAAGTCCTAATAAATACGATTTGTTTACTTTGACAATTGAGATAGGCAACTTAGGTAGGCTACTACTACTGAGTAATTTAATTGTATTGTGACAAGGAGTCCGCACTTTTTTTATTTACGTGGGTAGATTTGCTAGTTGTAGTTTGTTAAAGTACTCTAACAAACTACAACCAGCAAATCTACCCACACAGTGGTAATTAAAGGACAATATTATTATATTAAATTGAATCTTTGCGACAAACACACTTCTATTTTTTCTAGTCCTTTAAACCAAATACAACCTTATTGCATTAAACGTATGGTCTTAAATCGAACTGGATTCAAGTCAAAGTGAGAACAAAAGCATTCCTGAGCGATAAGGTTTTTTTCTAAGTGGGTTACGGACTAATGAGTGAATACAAATAAAATAGACTATATTACGTGCAACGAATTTACAAAACGCATAATTACGGTGAACCGCTATTACCTGCTTAACTTCAATAAATTGTTCTTTATGAGAAAATAAACTGTTTTAACTAGACGTTTATTTATTTCTAGTTTATAAAATTATAACGAATAAACAATTTGAAATTACTTATAAAACATTTTTATTTTTAACCCCATATTACAATAACAATATAATAACTTATTATTATCGTTTATTAATCTATCGAATAATAAAAAAAACCGATAAAGATTATTGTTGGAAAAGAAAAATTAAAAGTCCCATCTCGAGATTGGAACCCAGACCTATGCGTTCGATAATCTAATACGTAAGACTACCAGCTATCTGTACTTGATGAAATGACTTCAATTTTAGCAATGGTATGAACCAACCAAAGTCATGCGTAATTACGTAGCCTATGTGCAAAAGCGACGGTATGTTTTTTGTTTCGTTCGACGCCAGCCAGTGTGCGAATTCTGAGATGTGCGTTCTGTGTTGATACATCACTACACACAGACGTAGGTACGGACGTTACCGCGCGTTCACAGCAATACAGTCCTTAAGCTGGTAATCAATTAATGACTCTTGACTGTACTAAAATCCATAGTAAAACATTTTGATTTTATTTGAAATCTGTGCTAGAATAGTGTTCCTTAATATCTGGCCTAAGGCCTAAGTCTATCTCAATTCTAATTCCTCATATTAATTTCGGCATCATAATTTTACAGGAAGAATCTCTCCTAAAGATACGTGAAGAAGAGGAACGCCGTAAGGAGACCCAGGCTAAGTTCCAGACCACCCTGTCAGAGATCACAGCCATGCTACAGCAGAACAATGAGAAGAATGCTAAGCTTAGAGATGATAACATCACCATGAGCGATAAGTTCAAGTCTGTGGTTCAGCAGTACCAGTTGCGAGAACAGCAGGTAAGCACAAACTAAGATCTACTAAAATAAAATGCTGTTCCATATATTTTGACCGCGTAGGACAATGTTGTTGATTCATCATCAATTTTGGGGGGTACTAAATAAAAGCGTGTTACATTGTGATTGTAAAAGAAAAATAATGAAGGTGTAATATGCTAAATGTTCTTTAGTGTTCCCTCAAAATATAACACACTTTTATTTAGTAGGTATATAATGGTATAGTACAGTAGTAGTATAGCAGTAGTAGTACCTATATAATGGTATTTTTCTTAACAGGTTTAAATTATTTTTTAACTTTTTAGTTGTTTTTATTAACAAGTAATAATAAAAGCTGGTTTTTAAAAAGTTTATTTTCTTTTAATTTTTGTAACAACTCACCTGTATACCTACATTCTTATTTATTTAGGATCTCCAACAAAAGATAAGACATCTATTATACAAATAAATAAAATTGAAGTGTCTGGTTGTAGTGGTTGTAATGTCATACAAGGTAACTATAGATAGACTACGTGCGGCCCTTACCTACCCTTTCATCGGCTTCATAAGGTTTATAACCCATTTGTTGGGCTTGGATAACAAGATACCCTCTTTTTTGTTGACTTTTAACAACTTTGTTCAAAGGCATACTATTCCATCAACTACTTACACTTAAAAATAGTTGGTCGCCCTGATTAACTCAAGACAATGTTTATGTTCTTTCCCCAGAATTAGCTTACTGACAGGTTATACGAGTTCATATAATTCTTTATTTTTATTTGACTGTATAAGTCAATTCAGTTTAACTTTATTTTAATGTATTATTGACATAATCTGCTCATTTTAATGTTTTTTAATGAGTTGATTCCAATATGTGGTTAGCTAGTGACCTCGACGATTGATCATATTATTCTTGCCTGAACAACCGGCAGCTAGTTCGTCATGCTCCCTTAGATGTCACTGCTTGCTACTGAACCCGACAACCCGACACCCCTCAAATATGCCGAGGGGGGTAATGGCTGATCTTTGCGTTATGCTCGTGAACGGGCGCTGCTTGTGGTGACTGGTCGTCTTGCTAACTTATTTATTTTACTTTAATGGTCCTAGTTTATCAGCTGTGACTTCAAGTGACAGCTATGTTAACAGAATCCAGCAATGCATAAATATGTAAGCTGTCACGCCCTTTATGCCTGGAGCACCTTGGCACAGCTAGTGACACATAAATAATAGGCAATATTAGGTATTCTATGCAAATAAACATTTTCTATTCTACTTTATTCCAGGTAGAAAAAATGGCGAAACAGATGGCGTTAGAATCCCAGCTGTCAGACGCTAAGATGCAGAAGGCCAGCTTGGAGCACCAGGCTGACAAGGAACGAATGCTGTCTGAGATGGAACAGGTCAAGGTCACGCTGGCACAGTATAGAGCCAAGATCATGGAGTTGCAGGGGACCGAGACCAGTGAGTATACCATCAGTTTTCCATCAGCCATTTATTATCTACGTCGCCGCGAATGTTTTAGGAAACTATTTAAAAATATTAATATTATGACGGTATGTTGCCAATTCATTTATGAAAATACGTAGTAAGAAAAAAATTGCATCTTTGCAAATTGACAAAACTATTAAATTTTTCAAGCAAGGAGACAATGTGTTGTATAAAAAAAACAGTACTAATAAACAAGGGACGTGGAATAGAGGTGTAATCGTTAAAAAAATAGGAAATAAGTGATATACATATTTTAATACTAAAATAAAAGATAAAATAGTTCAGTTTTTCAGTCTATCTAAAGTACATCAATATTTTTATAGGGTACTGTGTTAAATGTTACAAAAATATACCTTGTGATATAATAAATAATAATACCAGCCTGTTATTGTCCCACTGCGGGACAATAGCAGCCTCTTCTCATACAGAGAAAGCACGAGCATTGATCACTACGCGTGCTCAAGACGGCTTGGCGATTTTAGCTATAAGTTCGCAGTTCCTCACGATGTTTGTCCTTCACCAACGTCAATAATGTCCAAGATAAACTCAGAAAGTACATAATGATTAAATCGTAAAAGTCAAATTAGTACTTGGCACACAGACGGACCTATAAGGGTCCGTAAGTTTTTTCCTTTTGAGGTACGGAATACTTTTAGTATCACTTCGTTTTCCGTATATCTGTCTGTCAAGACACTTATTCTCAGGAACGCGTCGAGGTATCAAGATGAATTTAATATCAAATACGTGTGTCTACGGCCCTTGAATCATGAAATTTGGCAAGAACCAAGGTCTCTCACCACAAGTAAAGGAAAAACTCCGAAAATAAATCGTTAATTTGTAGTTTTATTACATTTTTTTTTGTGATTGCAAACTTACATTTGCAGTTGGAGAATTGACGGTAATGTATATCGATGTACGGGACAACATTTTATCAACTAGAAAGTTAAGTTTGTTGTAGAGATAAATTCATCCCAGTTACGGAACCCTTCATTATGCGCGGTCCGGCACGCTCTTGGCTGGTTTTTTCTATACAAATTGAAATTTACCATCAACTTTACTTGACTCTCATTTTTGCGCCGAAACATTCTTGTGTAGCATTGTAGGTATTGGGCCAGCCTTAGATAACGTGATATATTATAATGATCTGATAATTTTAATATATCACGTTATCTAAGGCTTCAAAAAAGTTATAGAATAGAATAGAATACTCTTTATTGTACACCATACAAATTACAGGACATAAATATAAAACATTTTATAAAGGGTGACACAATGGGCGGTCTTATCGCTAAGAGCGATTTTCTAAATCTACTCGAATAAAACAACAATTCATAAGAATAGTGTTTATTTCGCAGGTCTTCGCGGTCAGTTGGCAGTGTACACGGACAAGTATGACGAGTTCCAGAACGCGTTAGTCAAGAGCAATCAGATGTTCGGAGGGTTCAAGGAACAAATGGAGAAGGTAAGATCAATATTTATTATCAGAAGAACGAGAAGTTACTTCCACTAAGTTTTTTCGCCATTCATTCTCAGTGTTAGTCACGATAGGAAATGGCGACTTCATCTAGCTTATTTTTTTAATATGACGCGTTAATGTAATTACGATATCAATTTAATTTCCATCTATTTTCGTCCCACTGTAGAGCATAAGCCTGCTTCCGTTTACGCCATTCTTTCTAATTTACTTCTGACGTCACCAATCCCAGGATTTTTTCTTACCTGACGGTTTCTACCAGCCATCTTTTACCGCTAGCTGCGTACAAAATATCAGTTCTAATCTTATGATTACAACTTCACACGCGCCCAAAATGACCAGTGGCTACCCTATTGCTGTTCCCACTTTTTTTTTTCCACTAAGTCATGTAACTCCTATTCCTCTCCAGATGTCAAAGAAAATTAAGAAGTTGGAGAAAGAGTCCCTTTCATGGAAGACACGCTGGGAAACATCTCAGACTGCGCTACTAGACATGTGCGGCGAGAGGCAAGCCAGCGAGGAGCGCGCCGCCGCGGCCGCCCGGCAGCTGCTGCACATGCAGAGTCTGTGTCGCACGCTGCAGGTATGTACCTGCACAATAACTACAGAGATAAAAAGATATCATTAGTAAACCATTCTTGTCCAAATTTTGATCTAGATAAATCACACTTTAAATGCAACATTATAATCAAATAACTTTCTGAACTTTTTCTTGAATGACTTCGTGAGAAGTCCATGGGGTTATCCATGGACTTCTCAGGACATTCAATACGAGCCTCTTCATACTTCCCATATACAATCTCGATGTGCGGGATGTATGACCACTTTTAAACCTAAATCTTGTCGATCTACCCCCTCACTAAACGCTGTAAAAAAAGGGTATTTAATCGGCTGAAAATGCTGGATTACGATGGCACTGAGCAAATATTGTTCATTCCTTCCTAATCGGCTACTCCCAACTGCGATGGATCCAGTGCACGCACGTATACTCACTACACACAACAAACACATCTTTTCTCGCATATTATCATGAACTTACTCCTGATTACCCACAAGACTGAGACAAGTACACCGTACACTCACACACTTCTCACGACACGCACAACACACCACACACGGACACGCACCTCAATACAGTTAAACAAACCTATTTGCATGATATTATTATTTAACATTTACTTTAACCTATTTTTCTTTACTTCTCTTCCATAGAAGTTACAAAATCTTTATTAATTGTCCTAAAACTTGTGCAATGTAAGTATAGCACCTAAACACTGGTGGGCCTGGAGATCTGAAACACAGGGTTTCCCTGGCACGGACCCCAGTCTCTCGCAAAGGGGCTTTTGTCTTGTACTTATTGTTTAGTCCTAAGGTGTTATTTATAAGCTAACCTTTGTGGAGAGAGAAATAAACTATTTTTTTTGTGATTAGTTCCAGTTTTAACTATGCAATAGAAAGGTTACATTCAATTGATTTCGAATTATCCCGCCATAAAATTGCATCGGGAATTCCACAAGGTCCCACACATGCAACCTCAGATTATTAGTAGTTCCATATTATTATGATTTTACACATTTTTCAGGGTTTTTTATATTGTAACAGCATGCTGCGTTTACTTTTACACCAAACAATAAACAACGTCACACTCTGTGCAGCAACCATACGATTGACCTGTACTGTGTACAATTAAGCTTATCAATGATGACTGCATAATCTATCTCATAAAATTAAATGCTGGTCGTTGGTAAGCGCATCTCTTGAGAACGGCTGGACCGATTTGGCTATTTTTGTTTTAGAATTTACAGTGTCGACCAAAAGTCAATCTCACAAAGCAATAGCTTTTTTTTTTGACTTACATCCTTCTAGTTTCAAGAAAATAAACACATTGTCGTCAACAAGTGATTGTAGTTCATAATTTCAACTTTATATGAATGTGAATGAATAGTGTGAATATGAATCAGTGAGCCGTGAGTTCAAATCTCACGTAGTACTTCGACTTTTTGTAAGTTTTTACTCGATTGGAAGTAATGAGACAGAAATATAATATTCTTTATTTTGTTCGATTTGTTCACACATTTCGTAAAGTTAAAAAGGTAGATCATAGAAAACTAAATAAAGAATTCAGATTTCTGTGAGGTAGAGATGAGTTTCATGAATAGTTAACTTGATCGGAATAAACGTTGTCGTTTGGCTGTAGTTGTTGGTTAGTGACGTATGATTTAATAGATAGCGGTATTGTATTTATTCTCAAAATGCAGGGAAATATTAATATTGAGGCGAGGGCGACTATTATTGCGCTGCATAAAAGTGGTCTTAATAGAACAGAAATGTCTGATGAAACCGGACTGAATGTGAGTATTATATTTATGAATTGTAACTTAAACTTTTATTTGAAATTTTACTTAAGATTATTTGGTGACATATGGATTAATTCTTTTTATTGTTTTTGAAATCCATCATGAGGCCTAAAAGATAAATAAATAGTATTTATTTTTGGATTTATAAATGCAGAGTTTTAATATTTTAATATTATATTGTTATATTAAATAAATATTATTATATAATATAAAAATGAAGTCACTTTAGTATTTTATTATAGCTGCCTAATATCACTTTATTTTTGTTTTAGAGGAATACTGTAGGTAAGTCGCTGGATCAAGAGATATGAGGAAGAGTCTGAGAGGCCTTGCTAGTCGCCAGCGAAGAGGAGGGCCGTCGCTTATTAGCGAGGCGCAGCGACGACATAATTATGGTGCGCGAGTATGAAACAAATGGTTTGTCGCTGTGCCCTCCACGCTGAAGACTTGCATCGCTGAAGACCAGTTAAAAGCCCTTCTTGACAGAAAGACATAAACAAGAACGATTACGTTTCGCACGGGATTATTTAGATTTTGACTGGAAAATATTTTCAGATGAAAAGACCTTCAAATCTAGTCAAAAGTTATGGAGTTATGGAGCAAGGATAACACTCGCTGGTGTGATAAAAACGTAATCCCTAATACAGACTCAGGTCGAATTACAATTAATATGTGGGGATGGATGAGTGTAGCAGGGCCAGGAGAACTGGCTTTTATTCCTCCACGCGCCAACAGTTCTACTTATGTAGAAGTATTAGACGATGTCATGCTACCTACTGTGCGCAACATTTACCCAGCTGATGAGTTGACACAAATATCATTTGTCCAGGACAATTGTCCTATTCACCAGGCGAGCACTGTGCGTCAGTGGTTTCACAATCACCCGGAGATAAAGAACAACAAGTTCCATGGCCAGCGCGATCACCTGACCAAAGGTGCAAAGGTGGGAGTCACGGGATGAGAGGTGTATACCACAATTAAAAGCCCATTGCATGGAGGTATGGGAAAATTTAAGAGGAACCGAAATATGTGGTATTGCTGTATGGTCATGCGCAACTTCTTGACTGTATTGAAAATAATGGGGGTTATACAAAATATTAATACCTGTTTATATGTTTTGGTTTTAATAATTAGACGGTGTAACTAAATATTTAGTAATACCTATTGATATATCCGTAATTATTTAATGACTAGCTTCTGCCCGCGGCTTCGCCCGCGTGGATGTCGGAAATTGTTCCACGGGAACGTGCCAACAGGATAAAATGTATGCAGTGCTTCCCCAGGATGCCATCTATCTCGCGGGCCCTTTGTGGCTAATTACAATAGAAAACCAATTGTGTCTCTTTAGTGGTAATTAAGAGGGTACCTATATGATATCCTTACCTAAGTACCTACCTAATAAAAAAAAACTCAATAACAGAAAATAAAATACCTACCTACCTAAATAAACCTATTTCTGATGATAACTAAACTCAATAAATAAGCAAAATCCATAATAACTAATATCTATACGAATGACTAAACCTACCTAACAGTATTATAAAATAACCTACGGTCACTACGTACACTATCAAATATACTACCTATACTTTAAAATTAAAATCTATACCTACGACTTATAAAAATAAACCTAAATAACTAAAAACTAAAAGGAATAAAAAGGTCGCACTGAAAAGCACGGTTTAGAATTGCAAGTAGCAGTTAAAATAAGAACGAACGCTCGCCACTCGACACGTCCGTTCAAATCAAAGTTCAAAAAATGTCCTTATATACGGTAGCGATCCGTGGGTGCAAGCCAAATTCAACCTTCAGCACTACATTTAGAGCATAACCTTAGTGAACTCCACTGCGGGTGACGTAATCTACGACAAACTTATTATTTGCGGTTGGCGCAGTAATCGGGTCTAGGGATCGAACCGCAAAATTAAGTTTGTTTTCTATTGTATATACTTTTCCGGGATAAAAAGTACCCAGTGTGGTGCCCAGGATAATAATGAATAATTATACCAAGTTTCATCGTAATCGAACCGGTAGTTTTTGCGTGATGCCTGAACAAACAGACAGACAGACAGACAGACAAAAATTTTTTTAATCACATTTTTGGGTTCGGTGTCGGTCTAGTAACACCCCCCGCCATTTATTTTTTTGATATCTTCAATGTACAGAATTTTCACTTCTACAGATTTATTATAAGTATAGATTTTAAATTGAGGTTTAGTTTCAATCTTCTTTTTGTCAAGAAAATGAACACTTAAGCTATAACCTCAATACATTCATTGTGACGTTACATAAAAAACAAGTCTAAATTGTATATTAGTTTTCAATAAACTGCTGAATACCGATACCTATAATAAGTGGGTATCAACAATTATATTTGTCATTAGAATATCCTTTCCTTGTTATGTTATTATGGGTATACAACAAAAAATCTTACAATATATTTTTATTTTATTTAGGCTAGAATGTGACGTCACAATTCTCATAAAAGTTTGCTAATTTTATAAATAAATAAAACGAATAAACATTTTTGTTATCATTCAGCACGACTTTTTTATTTCCACCTTCCAACACCGAAAAGATTTAAATGAAATACAACATAATCACATAAGTAGTTAAGTAATAATACAATAACTAATATTTAACTTCTAAATCTTATAAATAAATAATAAGCATGAATACATTATAAATAAACATAAAATATCCCTAACACGTTTTTTGCTTAACGTACAAATATTATTATGGTTTTAAAGAAACAAAAAACAGCCACACATTGTAATTAGGATTCGAACTCAGACTTTATTGATAGTGAATCCATTGCTTAGCCTAAACAGCTACTACCACATGTTACTTGTACGCGAATTTCAGCAATGCAATGGTACGAACAGCAGTGCGATTCTGTAACCATCTCACCGTCAAAACTTAGGTGAAGTGAGCTGTCATTCCAACTAGTGCTATAGGGATTGACACTATTGACAGCTCTCACTCTAAGCTCACTTCACCTAACTTTTAACGGTGAGTGTTTTACAGAATCAATCGGCAGGTCGCCACTATGACGCGTAATCTAAATGCAACAGAAATATAATGTTATTTCACTCATACACGCACACGCACTGGCTGTATCGTGCTCGCACAGTTCATAGCAATGTAGTCCTTAGCATGCCACTGGAGTTTCGAGCGTTACTTTACCTAATGGACCGAATTAGGTTTTTATGGAAAGAAAAATTGGAAAAAGTTTCCTGAAACATTGAAAGTGAAAGTTCTTTTTTCTATGGGATTTTTGAATAAAGTATTGTATGGACAATACAACGTCTGTCGGGTCAGATAGTATTAAATAAAATGTTGTTATGTGTTCTGTCCCCTCCAGGCGGAGCGCTCCGCACTGCTGGGCGCGCTGAAGGACAACAACATCGAGCGCCCCGCCGTGCCCGCCGCGCCGCCCGCGCCGCCCGCGCCCGCCGCGCCGCAGCCGGCCTCCAACGCCAAGGTACGCTGGACAACATTCTTCATTCATTTTAGAGAGTTGCACTTACAATTTTTGTCAAATTCTTAACAATGAGTGGAGTCATAAAAGTAGAATAAATACTGTGGAAATGTGTACCTTGCGAAACATGTGAGTTGTAACTATGAATGACAGGCTGAGATGTGATGTAGGATATGTCAATGTTGCGGTTTTTAACCCTTTGAACGCCATTGTCACATATACGTGACAAGCAAGCGCGTGCCCTGTACGCCAACGACACAAATATGTGACAAAAAATGCGGTGCACTTTTATCACGAAATAAACAATTAAATCATTTTGGAACCCCTATTCTTTTTGTAGGTATTTGCGGTAAAATTGTGGCTTGGCGTGGAGGGCACGCGCGTGCGTTTATGCTCTGGCGTTCAATGGTTAAACAATGAAAAAACCATCTCTCTTTCTTAAAATATCTCTCTTTAATGGACCATCAAATGCTTAGATGGTCCTTTTAAGAGAATGAGTGAAAGGTGACTAACAAATAATATTTACAAGGCAGATATGAGAGGAAACGTTGGCAGGGGACGCCCTAAATGGACACCTTATTGATTATGTTCTTCAAAAAGTTCAGGCGCATAGTACTCGCAACCGGCATGCTTGTATGACCGGAGGGGCAATTCTGGTAATTTTAAGAACGTTCACAGTCTGATCTCAGTCTCAATCTGTCAAAAAAACCTCTAATTTCCCTACATTTTGACAAGTTTTTGACATTTGTTTGTCGCTGAGATGAGACTGCGACTAGATTTTGTACGTTTTAAATTACGAGAATTAGCCTTCTGATGTTTGAACGTAAACTAAGCAGGAGTATGGAAGAATCTTAGCAGGTTCTGTAGTTTCAGCCTACCTCATGGGAATGGGAATAAGGCGTGGATTTATGGTTAAATACAAATTGCTTGTACGTATAGTACTCGTATAACCGCAATATCTCCTAAGTAATCTTTCAAATTAGATACGATGACTGACATCAGACTGGTACCAAATTTAGTAGTATTAAAGCTCTTGTGAAAGAGCTATTTCTAGGGACGTTCTGTCACGACCACTGTTCTACCACTATACTGATATTATTGCTGCCGCCAAGCAATGATGCTGTGTTCCAGCTTGAAGGGGATGAGTGCAGGTGTAATTACTGGCACACGAGACATTTTAGTTTTGGTTGGCGACGTTGATGGCTATGGTATTGCAGATGTATAGGCCGCGGCGATTACTTACCATCTTGAATTCTGAAAAAAAAAAAAATCATCGAAAAAGTAGAATAGAATACTCTTTATTGTACACCATACAAATTACAGAACATATAAATATATTAAATTTTACAAAGGGTGACACAATGGGCGGTCGTATCGCTAAGAGCGATCTTCTTCTTCTTTATGTAACATGCATACTAATATCATAAATTCGAAAGTAGGTCTGTGTGTTACCTTTTCACTTTTTTTGGCAAGGAGATAGATGGCATCTTGGGAAAGGATATGGACATAGGCATTCACGCGGGTGAAGCCGCGGGCAGAAGCTAGTAATTTATTAATTAAATTAAATAAAAGTTTATTTCAGACTAGGTCCATAATTTTGGTGTTATTAACAATATCATCATCTGCATCATTTGCCTAGCCTTTTCCCAACTATATTGGTGTCGGCTTCCAGTAGTAACAATAATGCTTATGTAAATAGGTTATTATTAATTTATATAGGTATTTAGTTTGTATTTTCCGTCATTACTCTAGGTAAAGTCCTCAATCTAACGTGAAATCCTCATCTTCCAGGTCGACGCAATGGCCGCAAACTGCGCCCAACTGCGCCAGTCCCTCGCACACCTACAGGGTCAATTAAACACCCTCACAAACAAACAGAAGGAAGAATCACCCGCGCCGGAGAAACCAGAGAAGAAGAAATCTAAATCTAAGAAAAATAAGGCAGAGAAAGCAAGAGCTGAAGCCGAGAAAGCAGCAACGGCAACAGCCGAAAGTGATGACGCAAAAGATGTGACAGAAGAAATTCTACCCACTACCAGTGAGGATACGACTCAAAATGAAACAGAGAAGGTTGACGAAAAGACGCTAGAGAACCTATTACAGGCAATCAATAATGCTAACATTAACCTTTGTGACCTAGAAGTTGTGAACGACGAAATTAATGAAATAAAAACTGAAGAAGTCAAACAATTGACTTCAAATGAAAGCCTATCTGCGTCGCCGGTTGAAGAAACTTTAACTAAAGAAATTGAAGTCACAAATCAAGTAGATGATATCATAGAAACAAACATAAATGATGTCAACGAAGTTATTTCTAAGTTTTTAAATGAAGTCAAAGACGTTACAAATGTAAATGGATGCGACGACTCAAATGTATCAATTGTAGAATTGTCGAATGAAGAAGTTTCACACTTAAATGAAGTAAAACCAATCGTTAGCGACGCATAAACTGTTAATGTGTATATAAAATTAGTGTTTTGGACTTTTCTACGTTGTTTTAGACAATCAATACTTTTTGGAGCATATTTTGATGTAATATCATACACATTTGTTACATAGATTGATAAAATTGCCAGTATTAAGTTTAGTATCAAAAGTGCAGTGTATGTGTCTACATTATATGTATGGTTTCAATAAATTAATACATAACTTGTGCTGCTTATCATTTTGGTAGTTTTATCTTAACTTTGGTAAATTAGAGTTACCTTAAATTAATGATGCAGCGTGGTCAATTAAATTAATAACACCATACAGTTCTCAGTTCGAAGATAACTCGGAACTTTCGGAGCTTTAGTTTCGTTATCAAAGGGGATGGTAGATTTCATGGAGCCTGGCACACCTGCAGTGTCGGCCATTTTGATTTCTTTCTTGATCTTATCAAAATGGCGGACAGTAAGTATTCCACGAACCTTCCAAAGCCCTTATTAAATCAATTCATTAACAGTCCCATTTTGTAATTCAATTGTTCGATATTTTGAGCATTGCCAATTTACTATAGAGTTCTAAGTATAACAGTTTTGGTCATAATTTGATCCTATTTCAGTCGTAACTACTGACGACTAGCAAACAGTAAGGTAGAACCAAATAGTCTGAAAACGACTAATTACAATCGAAAGCACTGTCGTTGGACTTTGGTACGTACTATGATTATATTAATAGAAATATTCTCTATTATGTACACTATATCAATTACAGCTATGAATGTAGACACTACATGAGGTGACATAATGGGCGGCCATATCAAATGTGTATGATACAACATTTGTAAGTATTAAGTTGGTCTCGTATTTACTTTTTAATTGTGAAACCAATCACTTTATCTCGTAAGGACGTGAATGTCACGCATTCATACAAAGTTACAAAACAATTTTTAAGAAGCGGAACTCTATATCCGTCCGTTACCGGTTTTTAGTATTTTAGTTTCCGTTTCGGTATACTAATAGTATTTTTTAGCCGATATCAATATTAATCGGGGAAAATGAAAAAAAATCCGGTAAATGTTTTGTACGATTATACAGGATAAAATTGTAACTAGTGAGCAAACTGTAACCATGAATTTAGCACATGATTCTAGACTAGATAAAAAAAAAGTCTGCTGTTATAGAACAGTGTAATCCCTACGGGGTCATGTATGGAATCACAAATGTATGGAACATTTTATTTTTATAACCGACGATATATTTCTACGCTAGAATCATGTGCTGAATTCATGGTTACAGTTTGCGGACTGGTTACAATTTTATCCTGTATGAAAAGAGAACATGTCGCGTTTTCTGAAAAAATATATTGGATCTTTGACTGTCTCATAATCTAACCAAGCGGTATGTTACTTAGATATATATCGTAGTTAGTTGGTATGTAAAACAGTTTATTAATTCAATTAAATCAATCAAAGTGCCTAAAACAAGTCTAGTCAGGTGATGATCTTCATTTGAGTTCAGATTTTTTTAAGCATGAATGTAATATATTCCATGTCAAGATTTGATTTTTATTACAAGAGTTAAAATGAAATAAATTAATACGGACGTGAAATAATGTTACTGTTATTTTTAATTATTTTGCATTTTAATTTAAAAGTGCATTTCAAATACAATCTAACCATGGAATATAATGTTTAACAAGCAGATGGTCTAAATAGTGCACAAATACTAAGTCATTATGCTTTTAGTTCAATTATCATCATCTGCCTGGCCTTTACCCAACTATGTTGGGGTCGGCTTCCAGTCTAATCGGATGCAGCTGAATACCAGTCAATTATCAAGTATTTAATTAAATATGGCCATAGGCTCGCCCCTTATTAGAATTGTTGAAATATATAGGATCCACCAGCTCTGCCGAAGCCTTTGGCGATTACAGACGTGATGTTATGTTATGTGTTCATTGAATATCTGCGGGTTTATTTATAAAAGTTGCTTAAAGTTAAGAGACGTTAAAAGATCGAAAATGTATGGTTGAACAGTCGCTAATTACTACCCAACTTTAAGCAACATTTATGAATAAAGGGGTATAACCTCACTCAAGGTATGCCATACATACTTACACAGCAAAGAATTACTACCATATGTTCACAAAACTAATTCCAAGTCTATAACTAAGCCAGTGTAGCAGTGCAGTTCAACTTCTGCCCTGCTATAAGAGCTGGTGGTGAGCTCCCAGGAGTGAAAATAATCGCTGTAGTTTTTAGACACCATTTTATAGTGAAAAGGAACCATAGCATTGTCTTCGCCATCGCGCAGTAGGGTTATAAAGTTTTTCGATGTATCTCTTATGAACTTACATCTGATACATAATGGGCTAACTATTTGTTTTAATTAACAATATTTCAGTTATATTTATAAATACTTAAATAAAAAAAATATCTGATAATAATTGTTGAATAAAAACGGTACCTTTATTTCGAAGTATTTCTTAGCCTGGTATTGGTAAACCGTAGTCCACTAGTTTATGGATATAAAATATACATACTGAATGACTAAGTTCCGCTGACCAATGTTAAATCATGCCAAAACGGTTGGAAAACATTACTAGAAGAAAGAATCTTTTTTATAGTATTTGTATTATTTTATATAAGAGTAAATGTATAGGCTATTTTCCTAAAAAAATCTTATTAGTCCGTCAGTTAGATTATCAAAAAATATTGAAACCGTATTTTTTCTTTTGTCAATTATATAAAAAATGATGAAGATATCGCCCGGGGTGAATTAGGGTTGGTACACTGTGTACCAACCCTAATTCACCAATCCACTTTTAAAATGGCAGCAAAGATACTGAATTACTGTTGTGTCGGCGATTACAAAATAAAAGCCTTTTAATGCAAAACCTTCTGTTTTTACGGAGTCGGTTAAAATAGGCTATATTTCCCAACCTTTTTTTTTGTAAAATCTTTTTTATAATTATTATGTGTTTGTCTCTATGTACAAAACTCCATAGGTATATCTATACGATAAATGTTAACATTGTTAACCCTTTCTGTGTGTGATCGTGTGGTCCATGGACCATTGTTAAGTGGACAAGATGCTGTATCTAAATGTGTTAGTTACAAGTTTTTATTTCATTTTATACTGTAACTGTGTTGTGTTAGACCAAGAATTACTGTTTTTTTTTTTTTTATAAATAAAGTTAGATTTTGTAACTACCAATATTCTTTTTTTATTTCGATTGTATAAAAAGCTCGTATTTTAGAAATTACAGGTTTTTGTTATAGTATTTTTCGCGGTTTATTAGACTTATAAAAATTAGTGTTAGAGAACATTACTACAACAGCAATAATTCTGATCATCAAATGAAATGAAATTGTTTATTCTGTAAATAGGATATCGGAATCATTTTTACACGTCATATTAAAAACCATATAGTGACCTTATTGGTGATGTTCAGCAGAAAGGTCAGGTGCGTAGTACTCGCAACCGGCGGCGGCACAGAGCATGCGTGCGTGTATCAGCAGATGTAGCAGGTGGCGTTCTGTAGTTTCTGCCTTCCCCCATGGGAAGAAGTCGTGAGTTATGTATGTATGTATGTGTAGCGGTATCTACAACGCCACATGCGAACAACGCGTCATACTGACGTCACGCAAATCCTGCATCTCGCAAGCATAGTTTACCGCGCAATAGCATAGATACAATTTCCCAACATTAATCGTTGGGCAATAGCCCGCCAGACACAACACCCGTCTGGTCGGAGGATCCTCCCTTTTCTATGGAGGATGAGTGACCTTTACACCCTGTTCCTCATACCTCTAAATATGCATAAAAAAAGCTAGATGTTGAAGTTTCATTTCCTATCTGACTACCCATGGGCCATGAGCAGAAATAGTGACAAAACTAAGGACTACTAGCACCCCATTCAAGTTAGTGTCCCGTATCCCGCTGCTAGCAGCCACCCTGAAGGCACCCCGGAGATCGTCGCTCCACCAGCCTGAGGGCGGCTTACCTTACGTTTGCCGACTGGCGGTCTCTGCTCCAGAACACGTTAACCCATCGGTTTTACTAACAGCACTGCTACCACATAAGTTTTTTCACTCATGTGCTGCTCCGGCACACCGCTCGCGCGAAGTGTAGTTCGCGTTATTGCGACAATATAGCCGTAGCTTAAAGTGTGTTAAACAAGTTTGAAACTTATAGAAAATGTAGGTACAGACGCCAGCACATCAAGCTACTACAATCTGTCAGATTTCTTTGATAGATTTTCGACTTTATTGCTAAATCATTAGGTTCAATGTTGATTGGGAAAATCTGACAGTTTCGGGTAGGTTGACCTGCTGGCGTCCGTACATGATTGATCTATTTTCAAAAAAATCACACAGACTAGGAAAAAGCACAAACAAACTTATAAGATAGAGAGAAAGTAGACGCATTTCAATAAAATATTTGTCACTAAGTCGCTTTGTTGAAGTCCGTTATTTTTATTCATTGGGTAATTGGCTTTTTTACTTCTTCACCCTCTTTCGACAGCAAAAGAGAAAGTCCTCTATTTCACCCATACCAGTTTAGCTTTAAAATATTATCTAGATTAGCAAACTCGACTACTTGTTACAGACTAGGCTTGCACAAAATATTGCAGATGTTGTGCGTTTCTTATTTTAGTTATAACAGCGTTAGCGGTTGCAGGTGCAGGGGCCATTGGAGCAGCGATTTGAAACGTCGCGTACGCATTACGAACTACGGAGTATATTACTGTAACAGTTTTAAATGTGGAACTTGACGGTGGCATGGCCGAGCCCTTTTGGGATTTGGAGATATTTGTTTTATTTTTGGTTGGAATGTGAAGACTTAAGACTTGGTTCAAGGATATATTTATTTGTGGTTAGTACAATTAAATTGATGGTAGCAAAACTGAGGGATCAAGGCCTCTAGGTAGGCTACCTAGCTACATTTTAAACGATCGAAAGAGCGATTGGCACAGTGACAGCATTGGCTTTAATACTACGGGTCGCAGGTTCGTATACCGCGCAGATTTTATTACGTGTCCTGTAATATGTAATACTGATTGGTGGTAGTTCATCTGTTTCGTGACATTCCAGGTTCCACGGCTGATAATCTGACGAACAAAAAATCCTGGCATTAATAAACGTATTTGTCTATGAGTAATTTTTTTTGAAATGACAACCGCCTCTGTTCCTTTTCCCCTTTGTCGCCTGTGCAATCGTCGCCATATTTGTTTGCTGTGGTTGTTTTCAACCGCCATTAAAGTGTCCCATTCCGGGGGGTCATTGCGTAACACACGACCAGTAACAATGCCTTTCATTTTGACAGAGTTCAACAACATTCATTGCGTTACATACGTTGTTGAGCAGACAAATTGTTCGAACATATGAGGCAATGGATTAGAAATATACTTCAAAGTTATTCAGATCAGGATTGATAGCGTGTTACGCATTAGGGCGCAGTAGTGCAGTCCATCGGTGGTTTTTGTGTGAAAGAGATCCGGAGCTTTTTCAATGTTCTATTATAATTCCATCTCAATTTTTTATATTTTTTGTTCTATGACTGCACTATCTCGCGTATACTATGGCCGTGCGTCCATCCGTTGCTTCAGTTAGTTCTCTGATATAACAGTATTTATTTTTTAGCCTTTTTTAAACGATTGGCCCGCACAATGCTTTTTTATGAGTATTTCTAATTTAAAAATCTTTTATTCTCAATATTGTCCAATTGACAATTTTATTCTAGTTATTATATTCAATGCCTAGATATAAATCTGAAAGTATCATTTACAGATTTCAAATTGGTAACTATTTCTAATAAGTTTACCAATAGGGAATATCTCGAAGGCTATCTACCACCCAATATTTATGGATGGGCCTAATTTTTTCTGGTTACTCGCATCCATAGATATAAGAAATGTTTTTTTATATGCACAGCCTATCAGCGGGGTAATTGCGTGATACACTAACAGAAGGAATGTCTTTCATTTTGACAGTTCAACAACACTAATTGCGTTGTTTACGTTGTTTGGCAGACAAATTTTTCGAACATATGAAGCAATGGATTAGCAATATCCTTCAAAAGGATTCAGATAGGATGCAGGGTGCTGGTCAAGTGACCTATGTAGGTAAATAGAGACCGTGCATACATGACCTTTACCTGAGCTACTTCAAGCAGCTGAAATTAGAAACAAGAGAAGGGTACCTACATGAATCATAATTTTCACATTCTATATTAATAATCAGGAAGCCTACTAAATCTAACGCCATTAGGTACATTCAGAAACGTGCCAAATAATCATCAAACAATAGGTACTTTTGGGGGCACGTTTCGTCTCCCCGCTAACTGTCGTATAGATCTCACAAACGTTACCAACTGAACGCACTGACGTTACCAACGTGTTCATAACTTTATTTCGAATAAGTTCTCTCTAATCGTCGAATCTGTATCGTCTACCGTATATAAGAAAAAGACGTACATATTTTGTTTTGCGTATGTGCCGGAGGGAAAAAATTTCTCACTAGGTACAGACGCCAGCACATCAAGCTACTACAATCTGTCAGATTTCTTTAATAGATTTTCGACTTTATTGCTAAAGCATTAGGTTCAATGTTGATTGGGAAAATTGACAGTTTCGGGTAGGTTGACCTGCTGGCGTCCGTACCTAGTAAGAATATTTTTCTTTTTTTTCTTTTCGATCGATTCATATATGACTGAATTGTATCTAGTATCGCCAAAACCTATATCTGACCATTTTGAAAACAAAATCTCGTGCACATGATGACCACAGCTGCTGCGTCCGTAAGTAAAACAAAAGAGAATCTTTTTTTGGTCGACTAATAATATGCTCTGCAAGCAGGAATACTCCTTACGGTGGTCAGATACAGGGTGGCAAGGACATCGACGCGCAAACTGTAACCATGAATTCAGCACATGAGTTTGGACCCCATAGCGTCGAAATTTTTCGTCGGTTATTAAAAAATAATATTGCTGTTCCATACATTTTGACCGCGTAGGTATTGCACTTTTATATGAAACAGAAGATTTTTTTTTCATAACTGACGAAAAATTTCGACGCTTTGGAGTCTAAACTCATGTGCTGAATCAATGGTTACAGTTTGCGCGTCGATGTCCTTGCCACCCTGTATAGATTTTAGCGATAGTACAGACGCCAGCACATAAAGCTACTACAATCTCTAATAGATTTTTAACTTTATCGCCAAAGTATTAAGGTTCAAGGTTGATTGGGAAAATTTGACAGTATCGGGTAGCTTGACGTGCTGGCGTCTAGCGTCTGTACAATAGGTCACTCACTTAGCAAAAATTTTTGTCTACAATGTTTACCTTTTTTTCTCATTTATATCGTACTAGCTTCTGCCCGCGGCTTCGCCCGCGTGGATTATCCCACGGGAACCAGAATGCCATATCTATCTCGCGGGCCCTTTGTGGCTAATTACAATAGGAAACCAATTGTGTCTCATTAGTGGTGATTAAAAGGGTACCTATATGATATATTTACCTAAGTACCTAACTAATTTAAAAAAAAAATAACTCAATAACAGA
Source organism: Apamea sordens (assembly GCA_945859715.1). Lineage (NCBI taxonomy): Eukaryota > Metazoa > Arthropoda > Insecta > Lepidoptera > Noctuidae > Apamea > Apamea sordens. Next base: position 17,221,168 of record OX244008.1, on the reverse strand, counting down.
AAATTAAATACCTACCTACCTACCTAAATAAACCTATTTCTGATGATAACTAATCTAAACTCAATAAATAAGCAAAATCCCTAAAAACTAATATCTATACGAATGACTAATCCTACCTAACAGTATTATAAAATAACCTACGGTCACTACGTACACTATCAAATATACTACCTATACTTTACAATTAAAATCTATACCTACGACTTATATAAAAATAAACCTAAATAACTCTAAAAACTAAAAGGAATAAAAATGAACTCCATTGCGGGTGACTTAACCTACACATTAACCTACACATCACATTTTTGGGTTCGGTGTCGGTCTAGTAACACCCCCTGCCATTTATTTTTTTGATATTTTCAATGTACAGAATTTTCACTTCTACAGATTTATTATAAGTATAGATATAGATTATATCTCTTTGAATATGGCCAAGACGAAGATTATGTCAAACATCTTCAGTACCTAATTCAAATCCTTCTTTTAGAGTCGGAAATGTTGGAGATGGTTGACCGGTGTACCTATCTATATGGTCATATACTTTCTTTTGGTAAAGCGCTTCAACAAACAGAGACATCGAGAATAATACTAAACTTCGGTGGGCTACATTTATAAAACTGGACGATATTCTCAGATCCGCCAAAAATATAAAATGACTGAACGACGTAGATACCTACCGTCACATATTCTTTTCTTTTAATTTTCTTCTATACAAACCTTGTCCTGACAGCAACAAACACAAAAACCGGCCAAGTGCGAGTCGGACTCGCGCACTAAGGGTTCCTTACCATTATCTATAAAAATCACGTCTGTTGTATGGGGCTTGTCCCTTAAATATTTATTTTATTTTGTTTTTAGTATTTGTTGTTATAGCGGCAACAGAAATACATAATTTGTGAAAATTTCAACTGTCTACCTATCGCGGTTCTTGAGATACAGCCTGGTGACAGACAGACGGACGGACAGACAGCGAAGTCTTAGTAATAAGGTCCCGTTTTTACCCTTTGGGTACGGAACCCTAAAAAAAAGAATTATCCAATTTCGTACAGTCGATCGGAAGTTATGCGCGTACATACATTTCGGTGATTCATTTTTATTTATATAGATAGATAATCTCGTCGTAACAGACACAAGTTGTAAAACAAAGTTCTTACAGAGTGACGTATCTGCTTCAAGTCAATAGAAATAAATAAATAGGTAGATAGGTACCTTAGGTAAAGCCCTAAGGCATCTATTTATTTATTTCGGGCAACTACTAAGTGAAACAGTAAGCCAGGAGCCATAAACAAGTTATTAACTAACGCGACTACAGTAACTACAACTGTTTTTCGGTCGGGCGCTTCAATGACTGAAGCGCCCGACCGAAAAACTAGTTGCCCTGGAAAAACATCAATTGCAAAAGTTCGTTTTTTAAGCCCAGATACTAATTTGACAGGTGTCTATACTAAAAAACGCAAACTTATAAGCCTTAAATGTCTGATTAATATCTGGGATTAAAAAACGAACTTTTGTTAGGACAGTTAGCGGGGAGGGTGACGGTTTGACATTTTACAAACTTAACAACACTCTGCCACAGTAAAATCACCTCTACTTCATTGAAGTAAGGTGTGTCTCGACGGTAAATTAACAAAGCATTGTTAGGCAACGGTTTGTCACGGGCGCGGCGTTTGTCAATCACGTGATGAAAGTCAATTGTTTATGAAACTAATATTTCATGTTCCGTCAAAAATGCGCATGATCCCTTGACCGTCGGAGGATGAAGTAAGGGGGCAGGTTCGGTTTCTTTGTTCGAGTGTTAGGTAAGGTTAGTTAGAGGCTCGTGGATCGATGAAATGGCGAGTAGATCGATTGACCCATGAGGTCGAGCTAGGTAGTTCGTGACGGTGGTCAATAGGGTAGTTGCCTGGGTAAAAAAATAATTATTAGATATATTTAGTCCATCATCAGTTAGATTATCAAAAAATAATGGACACGTATTTTTTCTTTTGTCAATTAAACAAAAAATGACAAAGATAAAGCGAGTCAAAATTTGGGAGTGGGGGTCGTGACGTCACGCCATGCTAAAAAGTGTAGCAAGGCGTGACGTGACGCGGAACTTTAACGGGTAATATCTTCATCATTTTTTATAAGTACATATAATATTGACAAATGAAAAAATACAGGTCCAATATTTTTTGATAATCTAACTGACGGACTATAATTAGAATGTTTTAGGAAACTAGCCTATTTTACGCTTTTTCGAGCTTGAGACTGGCTGTCTGTCATTCAAAAGTCCTAGCAGACGTCAGACGTAGAAGACTTCTGAAAAAACTTACCGACCTACCTACTTTAAACAAAACCGTGCAGCTATACTTATGACACTGCGCCCGCGACGAAGCCTACACAAGATGACTTTTTAAACACCGCCATTTTTATTTTAACTTTGACGTAGGTATTTTGTGTTTAGATATTTGGAGCATTCTGACTCGGATAAGGTTTTATAAAAGAGCGAGCGAAGCGAGCCCTGTAATTGGACCATGCAAGAGCGAGCGAGATGAGCAAGAAAATTGGGCATCCTGTCTTGGATATCATTGTGGTTTCTGTAATAAAGGAATACAAGAGCGAACGAAGCGCGCTCGGAAATTGGAGCATTCTGACTGTGGTACTAGGTTAAGCTGTCATTTTGATTTTACTAAGCGAGCTCGAATATTTATGCCTGACTTGGATAGGTTAGATTTTGTGTGATTTTACAAAATGAATGAAAAAGCTTGAGAATTGGAGCGCAACTGTATATTTTACTTAATTTGTTTCTGATGACGATGAAGCAAAAACCTAATGAAAATTAACATTTTCATTAGGTTTTTGCTTATTACAAAAAGAATTGAAGCTGTTGGAAAATATTTTATGATTCTTTACTTCCACACGTCGCGTCCGGAGGCACCTGCAGTGGGGGTCCCGTATAAGCCAGCCTATATAACTTATTAAACGTTACTTGGAACCCCCATAAGAGAGAAGGATAAGATCATGAGACCTTGAGACTAATATGTCTGTGAATCTATGTTTTTTCCCAGGACGGAAGGGGGTACTGTAGGTAGCTACTATAGGCATCGCAAAACAACAGATAACGTCGGTCTACGTAAAAAAATAAAAAGATCTAACTGTTTTGAGGAAATCCCCTTCCTTTTAAACGAACGTGACCGTAAAATTGACTCGTTATAATTTATTTAATTGCTGTTAGGAACTGAGATTTCTGTCCCAACGAAACGATATTTTTATTTCAATATAAATATTTTTGTTGAGTTTCTAATGCAACGAGTCGTGCAGTCGTTTAGGTCTAAATCAAGAAAAAAGTAAAGAGAGTATTGTCGCAATAAATATCATCTAATAACAGTGGAGAATCCATTCTAGATGTCAGACCTTTCTTTTTGTATTATTTACAATCTAGTCGACACTCTTTCTGCGTAAAAGTAGAGTATTAGGTATCTAGTAGTCTTACAATAATATCTAGGTATTTAGCTATATTCATAGTTTATGTAGTTTCCGTCTGGTTTAGTTTTTTTCGGGTGTCACCTCGGTTCAGAAAGCGAGGCGGTCGGAAAAAAACTTATTTATAAGTTTCGGTCATTTAAAGAAAATTATTGAGATCATGGTGGCACTAATATGATGTTGGCTGTTTAGGTAAACTTAGGACTCCGACCTCAAAGTTCCACCCTTAGTTTGTGTATGGCTGAAACACAAGTCTGCCCGTTTGAAAAAGGCATGTTGTCATTCAGTTAGGTAAGGCTATAAGATAGCCCGCAAAATTATTTCTTACGTTTTCTGCAATTTGCAGATCAGTGTCACAATTAATCGCATTTTGAATCCTTTTGAAGGATATTGATAATCCATTGCTTTATATGTTCGAAAAATCGGTCTGGTCAACGCAAATAGGTAACGAAAGAAATGTTGTTGAACTCAAAAATGAAAGCCATAGCTACCTACTGACTGATAGTGTGTTACGAATTTACACTGCAGGTGGTTGTCTGATTAGACTATGATTCGCGAGCGTAACAAATAGGTATGACTACACAATTATAACCATGGCCTCAAATGTTCGACAACACGGTTAGCGCAGTGGCTGAGCGATCGGACTGCTGCGCTGCGTGTGGCGGGTTCGATTCCCGCACAGAACAAATATTTGTAAGTCCTACATGTATTTGTTCTGAGTCTGGGTGTTTTTCTATCTATAATATGTATGTATTTACAAAGAAAAAAAAATGTATATAAGTAGTTTATCAGCCAACTTGTTACCATAACACAAGCATTAGGTTGCTTAGCTTGGGACTAGATGGCGCTGTGTGAAATGTCCAGGGATTTATTATTAATGTCATGTTTTCATGAAATGGCCATTCAATAGGGTAATAATTATGATCTTAGAGAGTTGTACTGGGGCTGCAGTCTCGACATTCATAGCGATCGCTTTACGACCGAATTCGGTCGCAAAGTCCCGGATTGACAGGTGTAATGTATGGAGTGACAGGACTTTGCGACCGAATTCGATCGCTGCAGCCCCTGATGTGTTTTCTGATACTGACCTGCTAAAATTTTGAATTTCGCGAGCTACCCAGTTTGAATTGGACTTTTCAGGGACTACTGCCACTAACATAAGTAGATAATTACTCGATTGATTATTGTAGATTGTTTGCTTTGGCGGACTAATTCATCATCATCAGCAGCCTAGATGAGGACTGTACTGACGTAGGCTAATGATGAAAATCGAAGTGATTGAGTGGATAACTCAACCAACTGAACATAATTGCCAGCAATGGGTGCTGCAGCTTTGGGAGTTGTAGCGGTGGTCGCCGGTGAAAAATAAATTGAGCTTTTTAAAAAAGTGAAATATCCTATTACCAGCAGTCGTCTGCTGTAGGCAGATCGTTCACATAGCTGCAGCACCTACTGCTTGCAATAGCTCAGTTGGTTGAGTTACATAAAACAATCACTTCGATTTGGAAATTTAATTACCACAACAAAGACCGCCGAATCACAAATAATTAAAACAGTTAATTATATCGCAAATACAGCTCCAATTCATATCGATCTACATGACTTGTACTTGTAAGAACGTTACGGTAAGCATATCATTGCGCGCTGGGTCAAGGTTGGGGCGTGCGTACTTTCGCCTCGGTTAACGTTTTTGTGATAAAAAGTTGTACTTATACACTGTCAGGGCCTGATGTCAACTTAACAGTTTTATGTTTTTATCAGCTTTTTTTAAATGACAGGTGTAGTTACATTTTAGAGAGTTACACCTATTGATTTTAGAGGTCAGTACTATGTTGGCCGATTTCCCATCTATTTAGATGTATCTAAGTACTGTCCCCAGAAACTTACCTACAAGATTTTTCTTCAGAATTTTTTTTCTATAGTAGGTACAGACGCCAGCACATCAAGCTACTACAATCTGTCAGATTTCTTTAATAGATTTTCGACTTTATTGCCAAAGCATTAGGTTCAATGTTGATTGTGAAAATCTGACAGTTTCGGGTAGGTTGACCTGCTGGCGTCCGTACCATGATTTTCTCAACTGATGTTTTCGCGCTTTTGCATTTTTTTTTAAACGTCATCCGTCACTAGGAATTACTCCTGTATCGTGAGTGCGTTTACAAACATTTAAACTCACATACACAAACAGCCAGACCCGGAACAACTACCTGTAGGCAATACAAATATTTGTTCCGTGCGGGATTCGAACCCGCGACACGCAGCGCAGCAGTCGATTGCTGAGCCACTGCGCCAACTGTGTCGTCGCATTGTTGGCGCAGTGGCCAAATGATTGGCTTCTGTTCAACGTGTTGCGGGTTTGAATTTAATTCTAGTCGCAATGTCTGCTATTGATCAGCAGCAATCAGGAGAGATTCATGGGCCTCGCCTTTAGTCACCCGTGCATAAGCTTAACAGCCTACATGTTCCCTGCACTGCTGGGACACAGACCTCCTCTCTGAGAGGGAATGGGCCGTAATCCAAGACGCAGGCCCAGTGAGGGTTGGTGGATGTCACATGTCTTCGAATTTTTGATTCTAGGACATGCCCGGTTTCCTCACGATGTTTTCATTCACCGTTTTGAGAGCAGTGGTGGTAAAATAATTTACACAAAGTAAAGCGCCTGACTGGGTTCGAACCTATAACGACCTACAAGTACTAAGTTACCCGTAAAACCAAAATAAATTATAATCTTTCTACTCTATATTTTAGCCCCACACGACATTGACCAGAAAGCTCCCAATTTTATGTTTATTTTTAAATCTTTCGAAATCCAATCAGGTTAACAAAACGACAGGTCTTTGTAAACAAGTAAATAATTTAATGGCATCAAGGTGACTAGTGCTTTCAATCACAACTTGTGTTCGGGATAGCTCAGTAGCCTGGTTGTTAACGCGTGGTGTGGCTGTCCGGGTGCAAAGCGTCGGCGAGGGGAAGGTCTAATGCGGGCTGAGATCCGTTTAATGGGGGCTGGAAGCAGGCGGGTTCATGCAGGGGTTGGTGGCATTCTTCTGAATAAAAGATGTTTTCTTGTTTCTTGTTTATTTTTCTTGTTCCCCTTATGGCTGCTGGTTTCGGAATGTCTGGGCGGGCAAAAAGTCGCTATTTTTATAGACAAGGTTGCCCAATCACAGTTATGGAAGTTTGCACACGGCACTAGTCTAGCCAATTGGTGCGCGCGAGGTTTGCACACGGCACCAATGCGACCAATCAGTGGTCGCGGCATTTAATACGTATTTTCTATGGGGATTTTGATCTGCCCTTTTTGGTCGCTCAGACATACCCGATTACATTAATTATGTTTTTGGCTTATAGATACTGACTTACTTTAATTATGTGCAAAGTTTCTAATTGGTATTTCTATTTTTGGCCCCTAAAATTGCTAAAAAACTAAATGGGCTCTCGTTACAGTAAAGTTTCTTTATACTTAGGCTTTATTTGCCTTGCGTGTAAGTGGCGCCATCAGGCGGGGGTAATAAAAGGCGACAATAGTTTATGTTTATTTCACAGAAAGATCAAAACATATAATCCTATTTACTTGTTGTTACATTACATAGTTCAGTCATAGGTTTCCTAGCTCTACCTAGAGACTATCGTTACAAGAACGTTATTTAAACATATTGATTTACACTTATGATAGCAATAACTAACTTATAATCACATCACGCTATTTACATAGATGGTACCTTTATTGTGTACCTTGGGGCGTTGTGCACATTCTCCCGCCGTCGCGAGGTCGCGACTCTGTCGGTAGCACGACGATTTTTCTTGTAGGACGACGTAAAATGTGGCCGCTGCTGGTGGTGACGTCCACGACCCGGATTTCGCCGTCGGTTCCTGGATACAGCTGGCTGATGCGCCCTCGTGGCCAGACGTTGCGAGGCAAGTTATTGTCGCAAATAATGACCAAGTCGCCCATTTTGGGTTGGGTGCCTGTGCTGCTGGGCTCCCGCCGCTGCTGTAGTAGTGGTAGGTATTCCTTGACCCACCTTCTCCAAAATACGTCAGCTAGCACCTGGGCTCGTTTCCATTGTTGTCGAGCGGTCACGTCTTTTTCTTCAAAGTGACCCGGCACTGGAACATGTGGGTTCGGTCCGATGAGTATGTGATTCGGTGTCAGCGCCTCTGGCTCTAGGGGGTCGACAGAGACGTGAGTCAGGGGTCGCGAATTCACTGTGTTTTCGACTTCGACTAATAACGTGGCCAACGTCTCATCACTCGGGTATCGTTCGTTTAATGTGACGCGTAGCGCTTCTTTCACAGATCGCACCATCCGCTCCCATGTTCCTCCCATGAAAGGTGCTGAGGGTGGAATGTACCTCCATTTGATACGGTGGCATGTGGTCTCATGATGCATAGCCTCGAGCGCGGCCTCGCCGAGTTCCTTTTCAGCTGCCTTGAAGCAGGTGGCGTTATCACTCCACAACTCCTTGGGGCAGCCTCTTCTGGCCATGAATCTTCTTAGTGCCGATACCGCTGAGTCAGCACTTAGTGAATGCGCGATTTCGATATGTATCGCTCTGGAGGTCATACATGTAAAGAGTGCGCCGTACCTTTTTTCGTGATGGCGTGCGACCGTGACCTCCATTGGTCCGAAGTAATCCAGTCCCGTAAAGGTGAATGGCCGCACGTGGTGTGCCAGGCGTGCAGCTGGTAGGTCGCCCGTGAGGGGGATCGCTGGCTTTGCCCTTCGGATGCGGCACAGTAGGCAACTTTTCACTATGCTTCTTACTGCTGGGCGTATTTTTAATATCCACAACCGTTGTCTTAACTCGTTCACAATCATTTCCACGCCGCCGTGATGTAATTTCTCGTGTACATAGGCTATGTACAGGCGTGTGTATGTATGTTTGCCCTCTAGTATCGGGGGGTTGGAAGCGTCCTCTTGTATATCTCGGGCCGCGGTCACTCTTCCTTTTAATCGTATGATGCCCTCTTCGTCGACGTACACGCTGAGTTGGTATAGTCGATCGTTGTTGCTGGGTGGGTGACCTTTAGTTACGCGGTCAATTTCAGATGGGAAACTTTCCTCCTGGCTTGTTTTGATCCACAGCTGTTCCGCCCTTATCAGGTGTGAGGCCGGTATTTCGTGATAGTGATAAGTGTGGCGGGGCGAGTCTCTTGTCGCTCGTGCTGGAGGTGGCGTTTTTTTTGCATTACGCCAGTCGGGGTCATCGACCTTTGTTTTTCCTGTGCGTTTTCTTGTAGCCGCGACTGTGCTTCTGTGGGGTCGGCAGAGATCTATGAATTGTAGCACTCTAGCTGTCGTTCTTATGAGTCGCGTCCACTTGGAAAACTTCTCTATACGTGGGAGGGGGCTTTGACCTCGGCCGCTCTCCAGCTGATTGAGGTTGCATTTTTCTTTTTCTTCTCCGGTGTCGTATTTTACCGTTTTCTCTTCTTGTGGCCATTGGGATTCCGGGTTTCTTAGGAACGGGGGCCCCTGAAACCATCTGTGAGTCGCCGTGAAGTTGTCTGGCGTATCTCTTGTTGCGTCGTCGGCCACATTGTCTTTTGAAGATAGCCACCGCCACTCGTTTTTCTTCGTGGTTTCTTCTATTTCCGCGAGGCGGTGGGCTACGAATGACTTGTACGTGCGTGGCTCTGACCGGATCCACACCAGGGCTGTGCGTGAATCGCTCCAGTAAGTCAGACTCGCTACCTCGTATTCGTGTTCTTTCCTCACGGTCTGTGCGAGGCGTGCACCCAGTAAGGCGGCCTGTAGTTCGAGCCTGGGCATGGACACTGGTTTTAGTGGTGTCACACGACTCTTGGCCGCCGCTAAGGCTACGTGCACACTGCTGTCGGCTCGTTCTGTTCTCCAGTATATCGCCGCGGCGTAGGCTTGTTCGCTTGCGTCGACGAAGGTGTGCAGCTGTCTTGAGATGCTGGGTTCGATGTCATAGCATCGCGGTATCTTCAGTTGTTTGATTTCACTGAGTGACGTCATCCATTTTTTCCACCTGTCTTCTAGTTCTGGGGGTATTTTGTCGTCCCAGTCGGTTTTGTAGCTCCAGGTGTCTTGGAATATTCTCTTGGCTGGGGTAGTGATTGGTGATATCAACCCCAGTGGGTCGAATAGTGCCATTATGATGCTCAGGGCTTCTCGCTTTGTTGGGGAGCGAGTGTTCTCTTTTACTTCGGCTGGTATCTTGATCGTGTTTGTGTTGAAACCGATGTGATCTTCTTTCACATACCAGAGTAGTCCGAGCGTCTTTTCTGTTTCCATGCCACCCAGGCTTACTGTGGCTGACTTGTCTTGTTCTGGTGGGTTGAATTCTTCTATGGTTCTGACGTCGTTCGATGTCCACCCGTCCAGTATGAACCCTGCTTTTTTGTGGATGAAGTCGACTGCTCTTGTAGTTTCTTTCGCTTCCATAATAGTGGGGAAGCTCTGCAGGTAGTCATCCATGTAGTGGTTCTTCTGTATTGCCGCTGCTGCTTCTGGGTAAGTGGCTGCAAACTCGCTCGCATTTTTGTTTTTGATGTACAGAGCGGTGCATGGTGATGACGTGGATCCGAATATGACTGACGTCATGCGATATTCTTCCGGTTTGCCCTCCCGCCGTTCGCCTCTCCACAGGAATCTGAGGGCGTCTCTGTCTTCTTGTCTGATCTTCACCTGCATGAACATTTCTTTTATGTCTCCGCTGACAGCGTATGCGTGTTGTCTGAATCGCATAATCACTCCAGGGAGGGACTGTAGCAGGTCTGGTCCTGAATACAGCATGTCGTTGAGACACATGCCGGTGGCCTTTGCTGACGCGTCATGAACCAGTCGAGGCGGTTTGTGTGGCTTCGCTGGGTTGGTGACCGGGAAGTGAGGCAGGTACCAGGTTTTTCCCTCTGGGGCTGGGACGGGTGCTTGTTCTGCGTAACCGGATTTGAATAAATTGTTTATTCTTTCTTCATATTTTGATTTCAGATCTTCGTCTTTGTCTAGTTTCTTTTCTAGCGAACGTAGGCGTCGCTCGGCTTCTTTGTAATTGTTTGGTATCTGGAAGTCCTTTTCTTTCCAAAGCAGGCCGGTTTCGAATCTACCGTCAGGCAGTCTCTTACTGGTTTCTTCTAATATCTGTATGGCTCTTTGCTCAGGATCTTCTTTTTGTTTCTTTGGTTCGATACACAAGGATTCGAGTTTGAAATACTCCTTGATTCTTTCTTCTATGGATGGCTCTTCTTCTTTTTCTCTGAGTTTTCCACAGAATGCTACGGTGGCTGAGTGTGAGTTGTGACAGCCATGAAGCACCCAGCCGAGTTGTGTGAGAGAGGCAACTGGTTGGTTGCGACGTCCGGTGCGTAGCTTCCTTGATACTATGAGGTGCCAATTATCTTGACCAATCAGCAACTTGGGAGAGGCGCGCTTGTATGTGATCTGATCTTTGATGTCGATCAGGTGTTCGCAGTCTTCCAGGTGGCGATCGTTCACTGTTTCTGGTGTGAAGTTCAATCTTTCTACTGTGCGCGCGGCTTTCATCTCATATTCTTCTTCCGTGTATTTTCCTCTTATGTTGAGGTCAATGACCTTGCTGTTGTCATGCTTCATTTCGTTGCCGATTCCTTGGATCCACATAGTGTTGGTGGGTCCGTCGGCTCCGATGACGTCGGCTATTGATGCGTCTATCAGTGTGACTGTGCTTCCTTCATCTAGTAGTGCATATGTTTCGATGCTAGTGTGTGGCCCCTTTAGTATGACGGGGGCGATCTTTAGATATGCACGTCGTCGGTCACATGGCTTGACTGTTGATGTGACCTCTACTGCTGGCGCTGCTGTCTCTTTTTTCGTAGAGTCGCTTGCTGTTTCTTGATTCTTTTCATGATGCAGTAACTTGTGATGTCTCATGAGGCATCCATGTTTCCCACACGGTGGAGCTTTGCATTGGATGCGGCGATGCTTGCTTCGTAGACAGCGGTAGCACATGTTGTTTTTCTTTGCTACTTCCCATCTTGAGTTTGTATCGAGGGCGACGAACTGCTGGCAGTCAGGTAGTTTGTGGTTTTGTTTGCACTGCGGGCAGTTGTCGTCTGATGCTGTTCTTTTATCCGTAGCGAAGGTGCGTTCTGTTTTTTTATTCTTTCGCTCTTTTCCCATGGAGTCGTCGTTGGTTATTTCTGGTAGAGCGTAGGCGCCGCACTTGTCTGCTTCTTCGTTTAAAAACATGGAGATCTTCTTTAACTCAGGTGTATCTTCTTTCTTCGTCGCGGCGTAGTCGTACCACTTATTTTTCAGTATAGGAGTGAGCTTTTCGTTTATTATTCGCGCCATCTCAGGACTGTGTAGGTATTGTGTCTTCTTTAGCGCTTCGATGGTGCCCACTATGTTTGTCACTCGGCCGGCGAAGATACATAGATCTCTGGGGTTATCTGTGACCCGGTTCAGTGACTTGAGTTTCTCCATTTCGACGTGGATGAGTGCTTCTGGTCTTCCGAACCTTCTTTGTAGGGCGTCGATGACGACTTCTGGGTCTGGTTGGCTCACTATTAGGCAGCCGACCGCTTCTTTCGCTGTTCCTCGTAGGCTTCGACGTATACGCGCCAAGTTTTCTGTTCTTGTGAAATACTTCAATGTTTCTTCATAGGTTGCCTTGAAACCGAGCCAGTCTGCACAGTTTCCATTGAATAGCGGCAGCTCTTGAATGTATTTCGGTGGTTCCCTTGTGCTTCGTACCGCTTGAGAGAGGGCGGCGGCGAGGGTTGTCACGTCTATTAATGGTTGACGTGTATCTTCTTGTCTTGGTGTTACTTCGACGGGGTCTTCTTGCTTCTTCTTTGCCTCTTGCGATGACTGTGGTTGGCCAGCTTCAGGTTCTTTTAACCATGTGTTTATACGGACTGAAGCTAGGTCGTCTTCCATTTCTTCTTCATCTTCTGAGGTGTCTTCTTCTGCTTGAAGTCGCTGGACCCTTACTCGTTGTAATTCTATCTCGGCCTTTGTCTGCTCGAGCTTAAGTTCCGCCAGTTTTTCTTTTGCTTTCAATTCCGCCAGTTGTTTTTTATGTGAAACCGCGGAGCAACGTGACCGGGCGTCCTTTGGTTTTAACGTGCGCTGCGATGCCTTGTCTTTTTCTTTACGGGACGCGGCGCTTGTGTCTTCTGTTCCCGTTGTCGTGGTCGTGGTGGTTTCTTCCGTGGCGGTTGAACTATTCGTTCCGCTGTTAGTGCCCGACGCGTCGGTAGCGGTGTTTAGTGTACCACTAACCGAGGGATTCCTTGTTGTTGCTTCTTCTTCGGCCGTCGGAGTCTTCAGCTCTTCCTGTCGGCGCTTCGTTCGTTCTCCGTCTTGACTACGTGTTAAAACCATCTTGATGCTGGCTAGCAATCCGGCTGCGAAGGACCAATAATGTTCGGGATAGCTCAGTAGCCTGGTTGTTAACGCGTGGTGTGGCTGTCCGGGTGCAAAGCGTCGGCGAGGGGAAGGTCTAATGCGGGCTGAGATCCGTTTAATGGGGGCTGGAAGCAGGCGGGTTCATGCAGGGGTTGGTGGCATTCTTCTGAATAAAAGATGTTTTCTTGTTTCTTGTTTATTTTTCTTGTTCCCCTTATGGCTGCTGGTTTCGGAATGTCTGGGCGGGCAAAAAGTCGCTATTTTTATAGACAAGGTTGCCCAATCACAGTTATGGAAGTTTGCACACGGCACTAGTCTAGCCAATTGGTGCGCGCGAGGTTTGCACACGGCACCAATGCGACCAATCAGTGGTCGCGGCATTTAATACGTATTTTCTATGGGGATTTTGATCTGCCCTTTTTGGTCGCTCAGACATACCCGATTACATTAATTATGTTTTTGGCTTATAGATACTGACTTACTTTAATTATGTGCAAAGTTTCTAATTGGTATTTCTATTTTTGGCCCCTAAAATTGCTAAAAAACTAAATGGGCTCTCGTTACAGTAAAGTTTCTTTATACTTAGGCTTTATTTGCCTTGCGTGTAAGTGGCGCCATCAGGCGGGGGTAATAAAAGGCGACAATAGTTTATGTTTATTTCACAGAAAGATACAAAACATATAATCCTATTTACTTGTTGTTACATTACATAGTTCAGTCATAGGTTTCCTAGCTCTACCTAGAGACTATCGTTACAAGAACGTTATTTAAACATATTGATTTACACTTATGATAGCAATAACTAACTTATAATCACATCACGCTATTTACATAGATGGTACCTTTATTGTGTACCTTGGGGCGTTGTGCACAACTTGCCCTGGAAACAAAAAACTTATTGAATACAATAAATTAATTAATATGCAGGCAGTGATTGCTATGCTCATAGCAACAGTAGACAAATCTTGTCCGTTGCTGAAAACTATTTTTTAATCCTCAAACAAAAATACCTACATCTATGAAGTTACGTGTGTTACCAGGCTGAGCAAACGCAAAAGGCACCTTTTTTGTTTTATACAGACAGCTCAGGGATACTACTTCGGTATTACGGTCCACAGGTCCTTTCTTATTTATTTTATTATTTATTTATTTATTTGGGATCTGCGCAACATGTCTTTTTCTTCCATAGGTACTTCTATTAACCGCCATTTCGACAGTCACCGAGGGGGTTCTTAATTCGTCTGAATATATTTTCTTAAACACACTGCCTATATAGTCATGTATGATAGTGGTGCCCTGATCTGACAGAGACTGTGACCTTTGAGTTTGTTTCGGTGTTTCTTCTCAGAGTAGTCAGATAGGAAACGCCCGCCGACCGCATGTAGGAAGCGATAAGAGAGAGATAAAATATTTGCATTGTTTTTTTCCATGTTCTTAAACTTTATCTATGTTTGTAAAAGCTCTATCAGCTACGTATGCTTTCAGAGGCCCTAAATTCCAAAGATTTTTTAATCGAAAATATAACTAAGTATCCTATAGTATTTTGGTTTAAATTGCGACAAACACAATTGAGTAGTATCACCCTTAGATATGAGTCAAGTCTTAAAAATGAGTAAGTATCTAAGTACCTATTGTGAGAGACGAGTATTTTCAATTTTAAAACTGTCAATCGTATACTATTGTAATACTCTAAATAACAGTTTTACATAACTAAATAAAAACCCAATTTCGATAACTATAAAAACAGCCTTGCTTTCCTAATTCACGATCTGAACAATTATCATCATGTCTCGTTATCACGATTCCTCGCGAAGAGGCTTTCGAATGTCTTCCGCGGTCTTCACAGTTGATTAGTTATGATTGAGACCATTCATAGGTTTTCTTTTATGTTGCCTCCGTGAAAGAAGGCTTCGACAAAATTCTGGGAAATAGTGAAAATTAGGTATGTTCTTTTGTATGATTTGGGCTAGACTTCTAATATACACAGAATAATATCTATAACCACAATAGGCTATAGATATAGTTGTGGTTTTGTTTTATTTAGTGGGATGGACAAAATTAGGAAGTTATTGGTTAAGTTAGTTCTGCAGGGGTCTGAGTTTTATCCTCTTATCAAAAATACAACCAGATTTAGAATAAATAAACTTTATACAAAAAGCTGGGCATCATTTAAAGAAAATAAAGAAAGCAGTAAACATGATGCAGGGAAATAACACAAAACACGGAAAAGAATCCGTTGGGGGAAAATATGCGTCACATCCTCGCAAAACGGCCATCGTTCTGCATAATGCTACAGATTATAATTCTACGAGCCTATGCGAGACCGAGCCCTAGCGCTGGTTTTTAACGACGCCGACGGTCGGCGCAAATTCATAAAGTTTTCAATAAAATAATAGCTGTCCCCAAGATTCATGAAGAATCCCTAATTCTGCAGACCTATGCTACGTCTAAACCCAGAAAATTCTTCCTAGCCCAGCCTAGTCTAGCCACGTACGGTCTACCTATAGGTGTCTGCCATACGGTCACTGCAGTGCGATTCTGTAACCATCTCACCGTGAAAACTAGGTAAAGTGAGCGTGGAGTGAGCTGTCATTCCAACTAATGCTAGGGATTGACACTACTGACAACTCACATCAAGCTCACTTCACTTGAGTTTTCACGGTGAGATTTTTACAGAATCGACCGGCTGTAATCCTACTCGGTTGTGGTTGGATGACTAAAGTCTTAGCTAATACTACAAGGTTCCCATTCTGAAAAAAAAAACAAAATGCTACTGGGAAAACACTACAAGTCAATGATATGGTACATTAGGTGCACATTTTCCGCCACCTCTCTTGTACCTACATAGATCAAGAAGCTAACTTCAAGAAACATAAGTTAACCATGTAACCACTTTACGTACATGATGATGTTGTTTACTTTGCATAATATTCTTTACATAAGAAATTATTTAACTTCCTTTCAGACTTTTTTCCATCATAATACCTACTTAATATTTGTGCAAAAGTATAATTTTCGTGTTTCTTCATTAGGTATATAAAATCTATCGAATTTGACAGGAATCATTATAGTGATTACTGATTAATGTTATAATTACTTTGTTTATCCTCGCTTCGTTTGTTGTGGATATTGGATCCGTTAATGTAGTGTATATACTTAGTTGTAGGTTTACGAACAGAGTTCATGTAATAGATTATACCTACATATATTGCTATCCTGAAACCACCTAAACACAGACACTAAGATAAAAGCTTGAGTTACGAGTGAGGTGAAAGAATAACAGACTAAGGTCGCGTTCCCAGCACACGAAATTGTACGTTTGACTACCTATATCAGGGATGGGGAAACTTTTTCCTTCGAGTACCAATATAATACTAACGAAATATATGGCGGGCCAAGTTGTTTCATTTTTTTTCATGTTAATTACTGAAATAAAAATATTGCACTATTATAAAAATATGATTGTTCTATGCAAGCTGGCCATTGCCAATGAGAATGAAATTACTAACAATACGAAATATTATCTTGATTTTTGTTTGATGGTCGCGGGCTGGATTTCGAGCCTTCGCGGGCCGGAGATGGCCCGCGGGCCGTAGTTTCCCCATCCCTGACCTATATGGTTGGCGTGGCCTAAGCTTTGATTAACCTAGGTGCAGCTGGCATAGCTACTGTAGCTGGAGGTTAGACTCCTATCCTATCAGTAACTAACACAACGATAAGAGCGGTTTCGCACTGCGTCCTATCCGAATCATCATCATCGAGAAATGACGGTCCGATGTAGCCATAGTACTATTTGTATGAGGGGTTGCGCACTACATCCGAACTCAATCCGTCCGAATTTAGAACATTCCCAATTCGGATTGAACACGGATCTTGAATTCGGATTCGAATCGTACGTAGTGCGAAACCGCTCTTACAGTAACCACAACCCGGCTGTAGGTGAGATTTCTACTGGCCATAGAAACTTCCATTAAATTCCTAATAGAGTCCACGACGAAATATGAAAATATTTCAGAAAATAAAGTTTTCTTTAGCCAGATAAATTTAACGCTTCCAGTAGTCGTAACCGACGTATTAGGGCTCATACACGTGCACCCCGACTGCAGCAGCCCGGCTGCCGAGTGCGTTGGAGCCCTGCGATTTCGTTTTGCTTGTTTTGTCACTTACAACTGCAACATTTGATGCGGATGCGATGCCTATTCGAGTTGTTGTCTAAACGAATCTGTGCCTAATCTAATACAGTTACATAAATTAGTATCTTATTTTATTGGCTTCTTCATGCTTTCAGTTGAAATTACAACTGCAGTAAGAAGTTATCAAAGCAACGCTTCGACGCATTTAATTGTATGTTATTTGTTGTATTGCAGTTGTTACAGCACACTTAGAGATGTAGGTAATGCTAACAACATTGTATACAAATAGGACAAAGAGATCTTATGCAACTAGTTTTGACAAATTTTTATCTGTCTGTCTGTCTGTTAGTTCCGGCTCATCTCCGAAACGGCTGAATCGAGTTTGATGAAATTTGGTTTGGGGATACTTTGCACCCTGCCTTGGGAAGACTTATCTAAATGCCAACTGCGGGCGCACGCTTGTATTATATAATTAAGTATGTAAAATTATTGTGAAGGCCGCTGGAACCCGTTGGATGCGAGAAGCACAGAACCCGTCGAAGTGGAGGTGCTTGGGGGAGGCCTATGTCCAGCTGAAATGATGATGAGGATGATTGGACAAAGGAAACTACACGTTTGTCTAATTTTCTATTACTAATATAAGTAATTGGCGGGTAGCCGGTGTATGTTTAAAGCTAAATAGAATACCCACACAAACACACTCTGTTTAAGTCATGTCATAGGATACCTATACTAAGGGGGACTGTGTGCGCTGCGCTGGTCCTAGTTCTTGATTGGTTCTTTGGAAAGTAAACGACTATTTTTGTCAACTAGTACCTAACCAACTAATCGTTCTTTGGAGAAAAATGTTATTGCAGCCTTTACTGTACTTTCTTTTATCTTTGAGACAAATCTGAAAGTATTGTTGAAGGTAATTAAAATGAGTGGTACTTTAATTATTAATAAGGACAAACTAAACTGTACACCATAGTTTAAAGGTTACATTGCCAAATCAATAGAATAGTTGTGATTAATATCTCTGAACAGTTTTGAATGTCGTTGCAGTTTTGATACAATAGCTAGGTATATCAGTTTCACATCTTGGTACGCTTGGCGGACAGACTTTCCCAGTCTGCTCCCAATTGTGGGGTTCATCAAGCTGTCACACGCTTTTTTTAACCGACTTCAAAAAGGAGGAGGTTCTCAAATTGGATGTTAATATTTTTTTAATGTATGTTCGGGCATTTATTTGAAAGACATTTGTATGTATTTTATAATTGTTTTGTTTTGAATGACATATGGACTTGTGTATGTACTTATTTTATATTTTATTTGATTTAAATGTTCAGTATTTTAGTATTTATGTGTGTGTGTGTGTACAGTGTTCCCATGTAATTTTATTAACTTTGTTTGGGTAGTTTTCGAGTTAGCTTCAATAATACAATTTTTTTCAACTTAGTTTATATTGATGATGTTTTAATAACTTCCTATCACTGATATTTACATAGCAATATATAGTGTTATATGAAAGAAAAAAAAAGAAAAATTTGTTTATTCACAGAAATATTTTTTTTTACATGACATATTACCTTTACCAAACTGCCAAGCAGTTTGTTGGCAGATGTAGTTACCTTTAAAAAAAAAACACTGCAAAGTGAAAAATAACTTTAATTTCGGAAGCCGGTGTCAAAAAACGAAAATGCGGAATCAACGACACCGACTTCCGTAATTAAAGTTATTTTTCACGTGTTGTTTTTTTTGCAAGACGATTGTTTTTTTTTTAAATTTTTATCGGTCGTGTTGGTAGAGCTCTCCAACAGTGGAACAGTTGACATAGACTCTAATCCATTACCACTGAAATGTCAAAGGTATGAGATGTTAAATGGGTGTATCTTATTCTTTACTTTTTTTTACGACATTCAAGGATGATCAGAGATGGATCCCTGACGTGCCTGACTGAATAGGTGACCTTTTCGAGAATGTAGTATGAAAATACACTCCTCTTATAGCCCAATGACGTAATCAATTTAAACTAACCGTGAAGAAGATGGCCTGCCTAGAGTATAATACATCGCGTTTTCAGTACTATTGTAAAAAGTGAGGTTGTTACTGATCACCTGGAAACACGCAACGGAACGTGCTGAAAAAACTATAGCAAAAAGCAACTCGTTATATATGCAAATGTAACATGTGCAGTTGAATGCGAATTGAATCAATCGTGTTGGTTTTATGAACGGGGAAGAGAGGAGGGAGTGCAGAAGAATACTTAGGTACGTCGACTTACTGCTGAACTAAAGAAGAGCGTAGATGCATGTACCTACAGCATAAAAGTGGTGAAGGGCGAGCGTTTTGTAACAAGGGCGACGCTATTGCCAGCAATCAGTGGGTTGTCACAGAGAAATCCTTATGGAAAACCTAATAACTTCTCCAACCCGGGGATGGAGCCAACGCTCAGCGATCGCGATCTACTTTATAAAAATGAAACAAAAGCTATCGTGGTTCGTTTTACATTTTCTAGTGGCGAAAAGATCCTCAGTGATCCTTTCATTTCAGAATGCATTGTTTTTGAGTTCACACTCCACAGTAGTGTATTAATGGCCCAGTGGTTAGATAAAGCCTCGCCTCTCATGCACGAGGTTGTGTGTTCAAATCTGAGAAAGTGCTACAGTGGCGCCGATTTGTTCACAACTAAACTAAATTTAAATTCAGTGCATCATTCTCTTTCTATTTCCTTAAGAAAAGGACAGAAGATAAATATTAGTTTAGTCCTGTCAAATTAGTCAGCGCCTGACGTAAATTGACGTAAGTTTAGTAGCCATGTTTTTAATCAGAAGGCCAATTCTCGTAATTTAAAACGTTCAAAATCTAGTCGCAGTCTCATCTCGGCGACAAACAAATGTCAAAAACTTGTCAAAATGTAGTGAAATTAGATGTAATTTTTGACAGATTGAGACTGAGATCAGACTGTGAACGTTCTTAAAATTACGAGAATTACCCCTCTGGTCTAAACTGTCTATGGAGTATCTTAATTTGGCAGGACTAAACTAATATTTTATCTACTGTCTTTTTGTTAATGAAATAGAAAGAAAAAGATGCGCTGAAATTAAATTTAGTTTAGTTGGTGAATAAGGGAATCGGCACCAATGACTCTTTCAATTCATATGTACTTTCTGGTTTAGTCAGATGGGGTTGTGCACCCTAATTGCGTAACACACTATCAACCTCAATCTGAATAATTGTGAAGGATATTGCTAATCCATTGCTTCACCTGTTCAAAAATGTGTCTGCTCAACAAAGTAAATAACGCAATGAATGTTGTTGGGCTGTCAAAAGTAAACCTATTGCTACCTACTCATAGTGTGTTACGCAATTACCCCGCTGTAGTTTCAAACTCAAAACTCAAACTCAAATCAATTAATTCAACTAAACCAATTTCAGGCACTTTTGAATTGTCAAAGGGTCAGTCAGTCAGAAAGATGAAGCTAGTTGCCCATTCCAAAGCGTAGGTAACTATGAAGAAGAACGGGCAAGAAACTCCATGGACACTCTTTTAAATCATAAAATTTTTACAAAATATTTTTCTACCTACCCTCATGGGAGGTAGGTGTGAGTTTATGTATGTACTTTCTCAGTTTATCTTGGACATCACTGACATATAATACGTGACGGAAATCGTGAGGAAACCTAAACTTGACCCCACCTATGTTAGTCTGAACCATAGAGCACCACGGGCCACCGGCGGACCGGAGGGCCCGTGTTGCTCTATGGTCTGAACTCACCAGCCGCCAAATTATTGAGCAAGTGTGCCGATCTATGCTCTTGGTTTATAAGAGGACTTATGCCCTTCAGTCGGACAGTAATAAGCTGGTATTATTATATAGAGCATAATGTTTAATGAGTAAATAAATCCTGATCTCTACATTATGTAAGAGTCGCCGATATAGAGCCTTTTTAAATTCATTATTGTATTGCAAAGTATGTTTCTAATTCTTTAACAATACTCGTTCCATGCTCCATTTGAGAAACTAATTTAGATTTTTGTTGCCAAAAATAGGAAAACATTATAGTTATTGGCGACACAATCAGCGAAACTGTCTAAAGGCTTTCGCTATACGGGGTCAAATTAGCTAGCGAAACTGCAGATGTAAGAGTATCGATATCTGAACGTGATAAAATAAAAACATTAAGATTTGTTTTTTTTTGGGGTTGTGTTGTTACTTGAAGTATGAG